>CM065129.1:0-600000 GCA_033026305.1 Cirrhinus molitorella
AAATCCTATTTGCAATGCAAAAAGACACTTCTCGCTGTGTTAGAAGTTTTTTGCACATCCTGTTAAGCAAGAGTTTCAGTGGTCAGATCGCTCCGTCCAGCGTCTCTATGACCAGTAACAGTGAGTTAGAGCTTCTGAGCGACCTAACGGAGCTTATACCTGCTTATATTGAAAACTTTATTTCTGGGTCAGAGAAAGGCGTTTTATGCAATGGGAAGAGAAATAGTGAAAAACATAAGATTTTTTTTTTGTGCATGAATAAAATCCTATTTGCAATGCAAAAAGACACTTCTCGCTGTGTTAGAAGTTTTTTGCACATCCTTTTAAGCAAGAGTTTCAGTGGTCAGATCGCTCCGTCCAGCGTCTCTATGACCAGTAACAGTGAGTTAGAGCTTCTGAGCGACCTAACGGAGCTTATACCTGCTTATATTGAAAACTTTATTTCTGGGTCAGAGAAAGGCGTTTTATGCAATGGAAAGAGAAATAGTGAAAAACATAAGATTTTTTTTTTGTGCATGAATAAAATCCTATTTGCAATGCAAAAAGACACTTCTCGCTGTGTTAGAAGTTTTTTGCACATCCTTTTAAGCAAGAGTTTCAGTGGTCAGATCGCTCCGTCCAGCGTCTCTATGACTAGTAACAGTGAGTTAGAGCTTCTGAGCGACCTAACGGAGCTTATACCTGCTTATATTGAAAACTTTATTTCTGGGTCAGAGAAAGGCGTTTTATGCAATGGGAAGAGAAATAGTGAAAAACATAAGATTTTTATTTTGTGCATGAATAAAATCCTATTTGCAATGCAAAAAGACACTTCTCGCTGTGTTAGAAGTTTTTTGCACATCCTTTTAAGCAAGAGTTTCAGTGGTCAGATCGCTCCGTCCAGCGTCTCTATGACCAGTAACAGTGAGTTAGAGCTTCTGAGCGACCTAACGGAGCTTATACCTGCTTATATTGAAAACCTTATTTCTGGGTCAGAGAAAGGCGTTTTATGCAATGGGAAGAGAAATAGTGAAAAACATAAGATTTTTTTTTTGTGCATGAATAAAATCCTATTTGCAATGCAAAAAGACACTTCTCGCTGTGTTAGAAGTTTTTTGCACATCCTTTTAGGCAAGAGTTTCAGTGGTCAGATCGCTCCGTCCAGCGTCTCTATGACAAGTAACAGTGAGTTAGAGCATCTGAGCGACCTAACGGAGCTTATACCTGCTTATATTGAAAACCTTATTTCTGGGTCAGAGAAAGGCGTTTTATGCAATGGGAAGAGAAATAGTGAAAAACATAAGATTTTTTTTTTGTGCATGAATAAAATCCTATTTGCAATGCAAAAAGACACTTCTCGCTGTGTTAGAAGTTTTTTGCACATCCTTTTAAGCAAGAGTTTCAGTGGTCAGATCGCTCCGTCCAGCGTCTCTATGACTAGTAACAGTGAGTTAGAGCTTCTGAGCGACCTAACGGAGCTTATACCTGCTTATATTGAAAACTTTATTTCTGGGTCAGAGAAAGGCGTTTTATGCAATGGGAAGAGAAATAGTGAAAAACATAAGATTTTTATTTTGTGCATGAATAAAATCCTATTTGCAATGCAAAAAGACACTTCTCGCTGTGTTAGAAGTTTTTTGCACATCCTTTTAAGCAAGAGTTTCAGTGGTCAGATCGCTCCGTCCAGCGTCTCTATGACCAGTAACAGTGAGTTAGAGCTTCTGAGCGACCTAACGGAGCTTATACCTGCTTATATTGAAAACCTTATTTCTGGGTCAGAGAAAGGCGTTTTATGCAATGGGAAGAGAAATAGTGAAAAACATAAGATTTTTTTTTTGTGCATGAATAAAATCCTATTTGCAATGCAAAAAGACACTTCTCGCTGTGTTAGAAGTTTTTTGCACATCCTTTTAGGCAAGAGTTTCAGTGGTCAGATCGCTCCGTCCAGCGTCTCTATGACAAGTAACAGTGAGTTAGAGCATCTGAGCGACCTAACGGAGCTTATACCTGCTTATATTGAAAACCTTATTTCTGGGTCAGAGAAAGGCGTTTTATGCAATGGGAAGAGAAATAGTGAAAAACATAAGATTTTTTTTTTGTGCATGAATAAAATCCTGTTTGCAATGGAAAAAGACACTTCTCGCTGTGTTAAAGTTTTTTGCACATCCTTTTAAGCAAGAGTTTCAGTGGTCAGATCGCTCCGTCCAGCGTCTCTATGACCAGTAACAGTGAGTTAGAGCTTCTGAGCGACCTAACGGAGCTTATACCTGCTTATATTGAAAACTTTATTTCTGGGTCAGAGAAAGGCGTTTTATGCAATGGGAAGAGAAATAGTGAAAAACATAAGATTTTTTTTTTTTGTGCATGAATAAAATCCTATTTGCAATGCAAAAAGACACTTCTCGCTGTGTTAGAAGTTTTTTGCACATCCTGTTAAGCAAGAGTTTCAGTGGTCAGATCGCTCCGTCCAGCGTCTCTATGACCAGTAACAGTGAGTTAGAGCTTCTGAGCGACCTAACGGAGCTTATACCTGCTTATATTGAAAACTTTATTTCTGGGTCAGAGAAAGGCGTTTTATGCAATGGGAAGAGAAATAGTGAAAAACATAAGATTTTTTTTTTGTGCATGAATAAAATCCTATTTGCAATGCAAAAAGACACTTCTCGCTGTGTTAGAAGTTTTTTGCACATCCTTTTAAGCAAGAGTTTCAGTGGTCAGATCGCTCCGTCCAGCGTCTCTATGACCAGTAACAGTGAGTTAGAGCTTCTGAGCGACCTAACGGAGCTTATACCTGCTTATATTGAAAACTTTATTTCTGGGTCAGAGAAAGGCGTTTTATGCAATGGAAAGAGAAATAGTGAAAAACATAAGATTTTTTTTTTGTGCATGAATAAAATCCTATTTGCAATGCAAAAAGACACTTCTCGCTGTGTTAGAAGTTTTTTGCACATCCTTTTAAGCAAGAGTTTCAGTGGTCAGATCGCTCCGTCCAGCGTCTCTATGACTAGTAACAGTGAGTTAGAGCTTCTGAGCGACCTAACGGAGCTTATACCTGCTTATATTGAAAACTTTATTTCTGGGTCAGAGAAAGGCGTTTTATGCAATGGGAAGAGAAATAGTGAAAAACATAAGATTTTTATTTTGTGCATGAATAAAATCCTATTTGCAATGCAAAAAGACACTTCTCGCTGTGTTAGAAGTTTTTTGCACATCCTTTTAAGCAAGAGTTTCAGTGGTCAGATCGCTCCGTCCAGCGTCTCTATGACCAGTAACAGTGAGTTAGAGCTTCTGAGCGACCTAACGGAGCTTATACCTGCTTATATTGAAAACCTTATTTCTGGGTCAGAGAAAGGCGTTTTATGCAATGGGAAGAGAAATAGTGAAAAACATAAGATTTTTTTTTTGTGCATGAATAAAATCCTATTTGCAATGCAAAAAGACACTTCTCGCTGTGTTAGAAGTTTTTTGCACATCCTTTTAGGCAAGAGTTTCAGTGGTCAGATCGCTCCGTCCAGCGTCTCTATGACAAGTAACAGTGAGTTAGAGCATCTGAGCGACCTAACGGAGCTTATACCTGCTTATATTGAAAACCTTATTTCTGGGTCAGAGAAAGGCGTTTTATGCAATGGGAAGAGAAATAGTGAAAAACATAAGATTTTTTTTTTGTGCATGAATAAAATCCTGTTTGCAATGGAAAAAGACACTTCTCGCTCTGTTAGAAGTTTTTTGCACATCCTTTTAAGCAAGAGTTTCAGTGGTCAGATCGCTCCGTCCAGCGTCTCTATGACAAGTAACAGTGAGTTAGAGCATCTGAGCGACCTAACGGAGCTTATACCTGCTTATATTGAAAACCTTATTTCTGGGTCAGAGAAAGGCGTTTTATGCAATGGGAAGAGAAATAGTGAAAAACATAAGATTTTTTTTTTGTGCATGAATAAAATCCTGTTTGCAATGGAAAAAGACACTTCTCGCTGTGTTAGAAGTTTTTTGCACATCCTTTTAAGCAAGAGTTTCAGTGGTCAGATCGCTCCGTCCAGCGTCTCTATGACCAGTAACAGTGAGTTAGAGCTTCTGAGCGACCTAACGGAGCTTATACCTGCTTATATTGAAAACTTTATTTCTGGGTCAGAGAAAGGCGTTTTATGCAATGGGAAGAGAAATAGTGAAAAACATAAGATTTTTTTTTTTGTGCATGAATAAAATCCTATTTGCAATGCAAAAAGACACTTCTCGCTGTGTTAGAAGTTTTTTGCACATCCTGTTAAGCAAGAGTTTCAGTGGTCAGATCGCTCCGTCCAGCGTCTCTATGACCAGTAACAGTGAGTTAGAGCTTCTGAGCGACCTAACGGAGCTTATACCTGCTTATATTTAAAACTTTATTTCTGGGTCAGAGAAAGGCGTTTTATGCAATGGGAAGAGAAATAGTGAAAAACATAAGATTTTTATTTTGTGCATGAATAAAATCCTATTTGCAATGCAAAAAGACACTTCTCGCTGTGTTAGAAGTTTTTTGCACATCCTTTTAGGCAAGAGTTTCAGTGGTCAGATCGCTCCGTCCAGCGTCTCTATGACCAGTAACAGTGAGTTAGAGCTTCTGAGCGACCTAACGGAGCTTATACCTGCTTATATTGAAAACTTTATTTCTGGGTCAGAGAAAGGCGTTTTATGCAATGGGAAGAGAAATAGTGAAAAACATAAGATTTTTTTTTTTGTGCATGAATAAAATCCTATTTGCAATGCAAAAAGACACTTCTCGCTGTGTTAGAAGTTTTTTGCACATCCTGTTAAGCAAGAGTTTCAGTGGTCAGATCGCTCCGTCCAGCGTCTCTATGACCAGTAACAGTGAGTTAGAGCTTCTGAGCGACCTAACGGAGCTTATACCTGCTTATATTGAAAACCTTATTTCTGGGTCAGAGAAAGGCGTTTTATGCAATGGGAAGATAAATAGTAAAAAACATAATATTTTTTTTTTGTGCATGAATAAAATCCTGTTTGCAATGGAAAAAGACACTTCTCGCTGTGTTAGAAGTTTTTTGCACATCCTTTTAGGCAAGAGTTTCAGTGGTCAGATCGCTCCGTCCAGCGTCTCTATGACAAGTAACAGTGAGTTAGAGCATCTGAGCGACCTAACGGAGCTTATACCTGCTTATATTGAAAACCTTATTTCTGGGTCAGAGAAAGGCGTTTTATGCAATGGGAAGAGAAATAGTGAAAAACATAAGATTTTTTTTTTGTGCATGAATAAAATCCTGTTTGCAATGGAAAAAGACACTTCTCGCTGTGTTAGAAGTTTTTTGCACATCCTTTTAAGCAAGAGTTTCAGTGGTCAGATCGCTCCGTCCAGCGTCTCTATGACCAGTAACAGTGAGTTAGAGCTTCTGAGCGACCTAACGGAGCTTATACCTGCTTATATTGAAAACTTTATTTCTGGGTCAGAGAAAGGCGTTTTATGCAATGGGAAGAGAAATAGTGAAAAACATAAGATTTTTTTTTTTTGTGCATGAATAAAATCCTATTTGCAATGCAAAAAGACACTTCTCGCTGTGTTAGAAGTTTTTTGCACATCCTGTTAAGCAAGAGTTTCAGTGGTCAGATCGCTCCGTCCAGCGTCTCTATGACCAGTAACAGTGAGTTAGAGCTTCTGAGCGACCTAACGGAGCTTATACCTGCTTATATTGAAAACTTTATTTCTGGGTCAGAGAAAGGCGTTTTATGCAATGGGAAGAGAAATAGTGAAAAACATAAGATTTTTATTTTGTGCATGAATAAAATCCTATTTGCAATGCAAAAAGACACTTCTCGCTGTGTTAGAAGTTTTTTGCACATCCTTTTAGGCAAGAGTTTCAGTGGTCAGATCGCTCCGTCCAGCGTCTCTATGACCAGTAACAGTGAGTTAGAGCTTCTGAGCGACCTAACGGAGCTTATACCTGCTTATATTGAAAACCTTATTTCTGGGTCAGAGAAAGGCGTTTTATGCAATGGGAAGATAAATAGTGAAAAACATAAGAATTTTTTTTTGTGCATGAATAAAATCCTGTTTGCAATGGAAAAAGACACTTCTCGCTGTGGTAGAAGTTTTTTGCACATCCTTTTAGGCAAGAGTTTCAGTGGTCAGATCGCTCCGTCCAGCGTCTCTATGACAAGTAACAGTGAGTTAGAGCATCTGAGCGACCTAACGGAGCTTATACCTGCTTATATTGAAAACTTTATTTCTGGGTCAGAGAAAGGCGTTTTATGCAATGGGAAGAGAAATAGTGAAAAACATAAGATTTTTTTTTTGTGCATGAATAAAATCCTATTTGCAATGCAAAAAGACACTTCTCGCTGTGTTAGAAGTTTTTTGCACATCCTTTTAAGCAAGAGTTTCAGTGGTCAGATCGCTCCGTCCAGCGTCTCTATGACCAGTAACAGTGAGTTAGAGCTTCTGAGCGACCTAACGGAGCTTATACCTGCTTATATTGAAAACTTTATTTCTGGGTCAGAGAAAGGCGTTTTATGCAATGGAAAGAGAAATAGTGAAAAACATAAGATTTTTTTTTTGTGCATGAATAAAATCCTATTTGCAATGCAAAAAGACACTTCTCGCTGTGTTAGAAGTTTTTTGCACATCCTTTTAAGCAAGAGTTTCAGTGGTCAGATCGCTCCGTCCAGCGTCTCTATGACCAGTAACAGTGAGTTAGAGCTTCTGAGCGACCTAACGGAGCTTATACCTGCTTATATTGAAAACTTTATTTCTGGGTCAGAGAAAGGCGTTTTATGCAATGGGAAGAGAAATAGTGAAAAACATAAGATTTTTATTTTGTGCATGAATAAAATCCTATTTGCAATGCAAAAAGACACTTCTCGCTGTGTTAGAAGTTTTTTGCACATCCTTTTAAGCAAGAGTTTCAGTGGTCAGATCGCTCCGTCCAGCGTCTCTATGACCAGTAACAGTGAGTTAGAGCTTCTGAGCGACCTAACGGAGCTTATACCTGCTTATATTGAAAACCTTATTTCTGGGTCAGAGAAAGGCGTTTTATGCAATGGGAAGAGAAATAGTGAAAAACATAAGATTTTTTTTTTGTGCATGAATAAAATCCTATTTGCAATGCAAAAAGACACTTCTCGCTGTGTTAGAAGTTTTTTGCACATCCTTTTAGGCAAGAGTTTCAGTGGTCAGATCGCTCCGTCCAGCGTCTCTATGACAAGTAACAGTGAGTTAGAGCATCTGAGCGACCTAACGGAGCTTATACCTGCTTATATTGAAAACCTTATTTCTGGGTCAGAGAAAGGCGTTTTATGCAATGGGAAGAGAAATAGTGAAAAACATAAGATTTTTTTTTTGTGCATGAATAAAATCCTGTTTGCAATGGAAAAAGACACTTCTCGCTGTGTTAGAAGTTTTTTGCACATCCTTTTAAGCAAGAGTTTCAGTGGTCAGATCGCTCCGTCCAGCGTCTCTATGACCAGTAACAGTGAGTTAGAGCTTCTGAGCGACCTAACGGAGCTTATACCTGCTTATATTGAAAACTTTATTTCTGGGTCAGAGAAAGGCGTTTTATGCAATGGGAAGAGAAATAGTGAAAAACATAAGATTTTTTTTTTTGTGCATGAATAAAATCCTATTTGCAATGCAAAAAGACACTTCTCGCTGTGTTAGAAGTTTTTTGCACATCCTGTTAAGCAAGAGTTTCAGTGGTCAGATCGCTCCGTCCAGCGTCTCTATGACCAGTAACAGTGAGTTAGAGCTTCTGAGCGACCTAACGGAGCTTATACCTGCTTATATTGAAAACTTTATTTCTGGGTCAGAGAAAGGCGTTTTATGCAATGGGAAGAGAAATAGTGAAAAACATAAGATTTTTTTTTTGTGCATGAATAAAATCCTATTTGCAATGCAAAAAGACACTTCTCGCTGTGTTAGAAGTTTTTTGCACATCCTTTTAAGCAAGAGTTTCAGTGGTCAGATCGCTCCGTCCAGCGTCTCTATGACCAGTAACAGTGAGTTAGAGCTTCTGAGCGACCTAACGGAGCTTATACCTGCTTATATTGAAAACTTTATTTCTGGGTCAGAGAAAGGCGTTTTATGCAATGGAAAGAGAAATAGTGAAAAACATAAGATTTTTTTTTTGTGCATGAATAAAATCCTATTTGCAATGCAAAAAGACACTTCTCGCTGTGTTAGAAGTTTTTTGCACATCCTTTTAAGCAAGAGTTTCAGTGGTCAGATCGCTCCGTCCAGCGTCTCTATGACTAGTAACAGTGAGTTAGAGCTTCTGAGCGACCTAACGGAGCTTATACCTGCTTATATTGAAAACTTTATTTCTGGGTCAGAGAAAGGCGTTTTATGCAATGGGAAGAGAAATAGTGAAAAACATAAGATTTTTATTTTGTGCATGAATAAAATCCTATTTGCAATGCAAAAAGACACTTCTCGCTGTGTTAGAAGTTTTTTGCACATCCTTTTAAGCAAGAGTTTCAGTGGTCAGATCGCTCCGTCCAGCGTCTCTATGACCAGTAACAGTGAGTTAGAGCTTCTGAGCGACCTAACGGAGCTTATACCTGCTTATATTGAAAACCTTATTTCTGGGTCAGAGAAAGGCGTTTTATGCAATGGGAAGAGAAATAGTGAAAAACATAAGATTTTTTTTTTGTGCATGAATAAAATCCTATTTGCAATGCAAAAAGACACTTCTCGCTGTGTTAGAAGTTTTTTGCACATCCTTTTAGGCAAGAGTTTCAGTGGTCAGATCGCTCCGTCCAGCGTCTCTATGACAAGTAACAGTGAGTTAGAGCATCTGAGCGACCTAACGGAGCTTATACCTGCTTATATTGAAAACCTTATTTCTGGGTCAGAGAAAGGCGTTTTATGCAATGGGAAGAGAAATAGTGAAAAACATAAGATTTTTTTTTTGTGCATGAATAAAATCCTATTTGCAATGCAAAAAGACACTTCTCGCTGTGTTAGAAGTTTTTTGCACATCCTTTTAAGCAAGAGTTTCAGTGGTCAGATCGCTCCGTCCAGCGTCTCTATGACTAGTAACAGTGAGTTAGAGCTTCTGAGCGACCTAACGGAGCTTATACCTGCTTATATTGAAAACTTTATTTCTGGGTCAGAGAAAGGCGTTTTATGCAATGGGAAGAGAAATAGTGAAAAACATAAGATTTTTATTTTGTGCATGAATAAAATCCTATTTGCAATGCAAAAAGACACTTCTCGCTGTGTTAGAAGTTTTTTGCACATCCTTTTAAGCAAGAGTTTCAGTGGTCAGATCGCTCCGTCCAGCGTCTCTATGACCAGTAACAGTGAGTTAGAGCTTCTGAGCGACCTAACGGAGCTTATACCTGCTTATATTGAAAACCTTATTTCTGGGTCAGAGAAAGGCGTTTTATGCAATGGGAAGAGAAATAGTGAAAAACATAAGATTTTTTTTTTGTGCATGAATAAAATCCTATTTGCAATGCAAAAAGACACTTCTCGCTGTGTTAGAAGTTTTTTGCACATCCTTTTAGGCAAGAGTTTCAGTGGTCAGATCGCTCCGTCCAGCGTCTCTATGACAAGTAACAGTGAGTTAGAGCATCTGAGCGACCTAACGGAGCTTATACCTGCTTATATTGAAAACCTTATTTCTGGGTCAGAGAAAGGCGTTTTATGCAATGGGAAGAGAAATAGTGAAAAACATAAGATTTTTTTTTTGTGCATGAATAAAATCCTGTTTGCAATGGAAAAAGACACTTCTCGCTGTGTTAGAAGTTTTTTGCACATCCTTTTAAGCAAGAGTTTCAGTGGTCAGATCGCTCCGTCCAGCGTCTCTATGACCAGTAACAGTGAGTTAGAGCTTCTGAGCGACCTAACGGAGCTTATACCTGCTTATATTGAAAACTTTATTTCTGGGTCAGAGAAAGGCGTTTTATGCAATGGGAAGAGAAATAGTGAAAAACATAAGATTTTTTTTTTTTGTGCATGAATAAAATCCTATTTGCAATGCAAAAAGACACTTCTCGCTGTGTTAGAAGTTTTTTGCACATCCTGTTAAGCAAGAGTTTCAGTGGTCAGATCGCTCCGTCCAGCGTCTCTATGACCAGTAACAGTGAGTTAGAGCTTCTGAGCGACCTAACGGAGCTTATACCTGCTTATATTGAAAACTTTATTTCTGGGTCAGAGAAAGGCGTTTTATGCAATGGGAAGAGAAATAGTGAAAAACATAAGATTTTTTTTTTGTGCATGAATAAAATCCTATTTGCAATGCAAAAAGACACTTCTCGCTGTGTTAGAAGTTTTTTGCACATCCTTTTAAGCAAGAGTTTCAGTGGTCAGATCGCTCCGTCCAGCGTCTCTATGACCAGTAACAGTGAGTTAGAGCTTCTGAGCGACCTAACGGAGCTTATACCTGCTTATATTGAAAACTTTATTTCTGGGTCAGAGAAAGGCGTTTTATGCAATGGAAAGAGAAATAGTGAAAAACATAAGATTTTTTTTTTGTGCATGAATAAAATCCTATTTGCAATGCAAAAAGACACTTCTCGCTGTGTTAGAAGTTTTTTGCACATCCTTTTAAGCAAGAGTTTCAGTGGTCAGATCGCTCCGTCCAGCGTCTCTATGACTAGTAACAGTGAGTTAGAGCTTCTGAGCGACCTAACGGAGCTTATACCTGCTTATATTGAAAACTTTATTTCTGGGTCAGAGAAAGGCGTTTTATGCAATGGGAAGAGAAATAGTGAAAAACATAAGATTTTTATTTTGTGCATGAATAAAATCCTATTTGCAATGCAAAAAGACACTTCTCGCTGTGTTAGAAGTTTTTTGCACATCCTTTTAAGCAAGAGTTTCAGTGGTCAGATCGCTCCGTCCAGCGTCTCTATGACCAGTAACAGTGAGTTAGAGCTTCTGAGCGACCTAACGGAGCTTATACCTGCTTATATTGAAAACCTTATTTCTGGGTCAGAGAAAGGCGTTTTATGCAATGGGAAGAGAAATAGTGAAAAACATAAGATTTTTTTTTTGTGCATGAATAAAATCCTATTTGCAATGCAAAAAGACACTTCTCGCTGTGTTAGAAGTTTTTTGCACATCCTTTTAGGCAAGAGTTTCAGTGGTCAGATCGCTCCGTCCAGCGTCTCTATGACAAGTAACAGTGAGTTAGAGCATCTGAGCGACCTAACGGAGCTTATACCTGCTTATATTGAAAACCTTATTTCTGGGTCAGAGAAAGGCGTTTTATGCAATGGGAAGAGAAATAGTGAAAAACATAAGATTTTTTTTTTGTGCATGAATAAAATCCTGTTTGCAATGGAAAAAGACACTTCTCGCTCTGTTAGAAGTTTTTTGCACATCCTTTTAAGCAAGAGTTTCAGTGGTCAGATCGCTCCGTCCAGCGTCTCTATGACAAGTAACAGTGAGTTAGAGCATCTGAGCGACCTAACGGAGCTTATACCTGCTTATATTGAAAACCTTATTTCTGGGTCAGAGAAAGGCGTTTTATGCAATGGGAAGAGAAATAGTGAAAAACATAAGATTTTTTTTTTGTGCATGAATAAAATCCTGTTTGCAATGGAAAAAGACACTTCTCGCTGTGTTAGAAGTTTTTTGCACATCCTTTTAAGCAAGAGTTTCAGTGGTCAGATCGCTCCGTCCAGCGTCTCTATGACCAGTAACAGTGAGTTAGAGCTTCTGAGCGACCTAACGGAGCTTATACCTGCTTATATTGAAAACTTTATTTCTGGGTCAGAGAAAGGCGTTTTATGCAATGGGAAGAGAAATAGTGAAAAACATAAGATTTTTTTTTTGTGCATGAATAAAATCCTATTTGCAATGCAAAAAGACACTTCTCGCTGTGTTAGAAGTTTTTTGCACATCCTGTTAAGCAAGAGTTTCAGTGGTCAGATCGCTCCGTCCAGCGTCTCTATGACCAGTAACAGTGAGTTAGAGCTTCTGAGCGACCTAACGGAGCTTATACCTGCTTATATTTAAAACTTTATTTCTGGGTCAGAGAAAGGCGTTTTATGCAATGGGAAGAGAAATAGTGAAAAACATAAGATTTTTATTTTGTGCATGAATAAAATCCTATTTGCAATGCAAAAAGACACTTCTCGCTGTGTTAGAAGTTTTTTGCACATCCTTTTAGGCAAGAGTTTCAGTGGTCAGATCGCTCCGTCCAGCGTCTCTATGACCAGTAACAGTGAGTTAGAGCTTCTGAGCGACCTAACGGAGCTTATACCTGCTTATATTGAAAACTTTATTTCTGGGTCAGAGAAAGGCGTTTTATGCAATGGGAAGAGAAATAGTGAAAAACATAAGATTTTTTTTTTTGTGCATGAATAAAATCCTATTTGCAATGCAAAAAGACACTTCTCGCTGTGTTAGAAGTTTTTTGCACATCCTGTTAAGCAAGAGTTTCAGTGGTCAGATCGCTCCGTCCAGCGTCTCTATGACCAGTAACAGTGAGTTAGAGCTTCTGAGCGACCTAACGGAGCTTATACCTGCTTATATTGAAAACCTTATTTCTGGGTCAGAGAAAGGCGTTTTATGCAATGGGAAGATAAATAGTAAAAAACATAATATTTTTTTTTTGTGCATGAATAAAATCCTGTTTGCAATGGAAAAAGACACTTCTCGCTGTGTTAGAAGTTTTTTGCACATCCTTTTAGGCAAGAGTTTCAGTGGTCAGATCGCTCCGTCCAGCGTCTCTATGACAAGTAACAGTGAGTTAGAGCATCTGAGCGACCTAACGGAGCTTATACCTGCTTATATTGAAAACCTTATTTCTGGGTCAGAGAAAGGCGTTTTATGCAATGGGAAGAGAAATAGTGAAAAACATAAGATTTTTTTTTTTGTGCATGAATAAAATCCTGTTTGCAATGGAAAAAGACACTTCTCGCTGTGTTAGAAGTTTTTTGCACATCCTTTTAAGCAAGAGTTTCAGTGGTCAGATCGCTCCGTCCAGCGTCTCTATGACCAGTAACAGTGAGTTAGAGCTTCTGAGCGACCTAACGGAGCTTATACCTGCTTATATTGAAAACTTTATTTCTGGGTCAGAGAAAGGCGTTTTATGCAATGGGAAGAGAAATAGTGAAAAACATAAGATTTTTTTTTTTTGTGCATGAATAAAATCCTATTTGCAATGCAAAAAGACACTTCTCGCTGTGTTAGAAGTTTTTTGCACATCCTGTTAAGCAAGAGTTTCAGTGGTCAGATCGCTCCGTCCAGCGTCTCTATGACCAGTAACAGTGAGTTAGAGCTTCTGAGCGACCTAACGGAGCTTATACCTGCTTATATTGAAAACTTTATTTCTGGGTCAGAGAAAGGCGTTTTATGCAATGGGAAGAGAAATAGTGAAAAACATAAGATTTTTATTTTGTGCATGAATAAAATCCTATTTGCAATGCAAAAAGACACTTCTCGCTGTGTTAGAAGTTTTTTGCACATCCTTTTAGGCAAGAGTTTCAGTGGTCAGATCGCTCCGTCCAGCGTCTCTATGACCAGTAACAGTGAGTTAGAGCTTCTGAGCGACCTAACGGAGCTTATACCTGCTTATATTGAAAACCTTATTTCTGGGTCAGAGAAAGGCGTTTTATGCAATGGGAAGATAAATAGTGAAAAACATAAGAATTTTTTTTTGTGCATGAATAAAATCCTGTTTGCAATGGAAAAAGACACTTCTCGCTGTGGTAGAAGTTTTTTGCACATCCTTTTAGGCAAGAGTTTCAGTGGTCAGATCGCTCCGTCCAGCGTCTCTATGACAAGTAACAGTGAGTTAGAGCATCTGAGCGACCTAACGGAGCTTATACCTGCTTATATTGAAAACTTTATTTCTGGGTCAGAGAAAGGCGTTTTATGCAATGGGAAGAGAAATAGTGAAAAACATAAGATTTTTTTTTTGTGCATGAATAAAATCCTATTTGCAATGCAAAAAGACACTTCTCGCTGTGTTAGAAGTTTTTTGCACATCCTTTTAAGCAAGAGTTTCAGTGGTCAGATCGCTCCGTCCAGCGTCTCTATGACCAGTAACAGTGAGTTAGAGCTTCTGAGCGACCTAACGGAGCTTATACCTGCTTATATTGAAAACTTTATTTCTGGGTCAGAGAAAGGCGTTTTATGCAATGGAAAGAGAAATAGTGAAAAACATAAGATTTTTTTTTTGTGCATGAATAAAATCCTATTTGCAATGCAAAAAGACACTTCTCGCTGTGTTAGAAGTTTTTTGCACATCCTTTTAAGCAAGAGTTTCAGTGGTCAGATCGCTCCGTCCAGCGTCTCTATGACCAGTAACAGTGAGTTAGAGCTTCTGAGCGACCTAACGGAGCTTATACCTGCTTATATTGAAAACTTTATTTCTGGGTCAGAGAAAGGCGTTTTATGCAATGGGAAGAGAAATAGTGAAAAACATAAGATTTTTATTTTGTGCATGAATAAAATCCTATTTGCAATGCAAAAAGACACTTCTCGCTGTGTTAGAAGTTTTTTGCACATCCTTTTAAGCAAGAGTTTCAGTGGTCAGATCGCTCCGTCCAGCGTCTCTATGACCAGTAACAGTGAGTTAGAGCTTCTGAGCGACCTAACGGAGCTTATACCTGCTTATATTGAAAACCTTATTTCTGGGTCAGAGAAAGGCGTTTTATGCAATGGGAAGAGAAATAGTGAAAAACATAAGATTTTTTTTTTGTGCATGAATAAAATCCTATTTGCAATGCAAAAAGACACTTCTCGCTGTGTTAGAAGTTTTTTGCACATCCTTTTAGGCAAGAGTTTCAGTGGTCAGATCGCTCCGTCCAGCGTCTCTATGACAAGTAACAGTGAGTTAGAGCATCTGAGCGACCTAACGGAGCTTATACCTGCTTATATTGAAAACCTTATTTCTGGGTCAGAGAAAGGCGTTTTATGCAATGGGAAGAGAAATAGTGAAAAACATAAGATTTTTTTTTTGTGCATGAATAAAATCCTGTTTGCAATGGAAAAAGACACTTCTCGCTGTGTTAGAAGTTTTTTGCACATCCTTTTAAGCAAGAGTTTCAGTGGTCAGATCGCTCCGTCCAGCGTCTCTATGACCAGTAACAGTGAGTTAGAGCTTCTGAGCGACCTAACGGAGCTTATACCTGCTTATATTGAAAACTTTATTTCTGGGTCAGAGAAAGGCGTTTTATGCAATGGGAAGAGAAATAGTGAAAAACATAAGATTTTTTTTTTTGTGCATGAATAAAATCCTATTTGCAATGCAAAAAGACACTTCTCGCTGTGTTAGAAGTTTTTTGCACATCCTGTTAAGCAAGAGTTTCAGTGGTCAGATCGCTCCGTCCAGCGTCTCTATGACCAGTAACAGTGAGTTAGAGCTTCTGAGCGACCTAACGGAGCTTATACCTGCTTATATTGAAAACTTTATTTCTGGGTCAGAGAAAGGCGTTTTATGCAATGGGAAGAGAAATAGTGAAAAACATAAGATTTTTTTTTTGTGCATGAATAAAATCCTATTTGCAATGCAAAAAGACACTTCTCGCTGTGTTAGAAGTTTTTTGCACATCCTTTTAAGCAAGAGTTTCAGTGGTCAGATCGCTCCGTCCAGCGTCTCTATGACCAGTAACAGTGAGTTAGAGCTTCTGAGCGACCTAACGGAGCTTATACCTGCTTATATTGAAAACTTTATTTCTGGGTCAGAGAAAGGCGTTTTATGCAATGGAAAGAGAAATAGTGAAAAACATAAGATTTTTTTTTTGTGCATGAATAAAATCCTATTTGCAATGCAAAAAGACACTTCTCGCTGTGTTAGAAGTTTTTTGCACATCCTTTTAAGCAAGAGTTTCAGTGGTCAGATCGCTCCGTCCAGCGTCTCTAAGACCAGTAACAGTGAGTTAGAGCTTCTGAGCGACCTAACGGAGCTTATACCTGCTTATATTGAAAACTTTATTTCTGGGTCAGAGAAAGGCGTTTTATGCAATGGGAAGAGAAATAGTGAAAAACATAAGATTTTTTTTTTGTGCATGATTAAAATCCTGTTTGCAATGGAAAAAGACACTTCTCGCTGTGTTAGAAGTTTTTTGCACATCCTTTTAAGCAAGAGTTTCAGTGGTCAGATCGCTCCGTCCAGCGTCTCTATGACCAGTAACAGTGAGTTAGAGCTTCTGAGCGACCTAACGGAGCTTATACCTGCTTATATTGAAAACTTTATTTCTGGGTCAGAGAAAGGCGTTTTATGCAATGGGAAGAGAAATAGTGAAAAACATAAGATTTTTTTTTTGTGCATGAATAAAATCCTATTTGCAATGCAAAAAGACACTTCTCGCTGTGTTAGAAGTTTTTTGCACATCCTGTTAAGCAAGAGTTTCAGTGGTCAGATCGCTCCGTCCAGCGTCTCTATGACCAGTAACAGTGAGTTAGAGCTTCTGAGCGACCTAACGGAGCTTATACCTGCTTATATTGAAAACTTTATTTCTGGGTCAGAGAAAGGCGTTTTATGCAATGGGAAGAGAAATAGTGAAAAACGTAAGATTTTTATTTTGTGCATGAATAAAATCCTATTTGCAATGCAAAAAGACACTTCTCGCTGTGTTAGAAGTTTTTTGCACATCCTTTTAGGCAAGAGTTTCAGTGGTCAGATCGCTCCGTCCAGCGTCTCTATGACCAGTAACAGTGAGTTAGAGCTTCTGAGCGAACTAACGGAGCTTATACCTGCTTATATTGAAAACCTTATTTCTGGGTCAGAGAAAGGCGTTTTATGCAATGGGAAGAGAAATAGTGAAAAACATAAGATTTTTTTTTTTGTGCATGAATAAAATCCTATTTGCAATGCAAAAAGACACTTCTCGCTGTGTTAGAAGTTTTTTGCACATCCTTTTAAGCAAGAGTTTCAGTGGTCAGATCGCTCCGTCCAGCGTCTCTATGACTAGTAACAGTGAGTTAGAGCTTCTGAGCGACCTAACGGAGCTTATACCTGCTTATATTGAAAACTTTATTTCTGGGTCAGAGAAAGGCGTTTTATGCAATGGGAAGAGAAATAGTGAAAAACATAAGATTTTTTTTTTATGCATGAATAAAATCCTGTTTGCAATGGAAAAAGACACTTCTCGCTGTGTTAGAAGTTTTTTGCACATCCTTTTAGGCAAGAGTTTCAGTGGTCAGATCGCTCCGTCCAGCGTCTCTATGACAAGTAACAGTGAGTTAGAGCATCTGAGCGACCTAACGGAGCATATACCTGCTTATATTGAAAACCTTATTTCTGGGTCAGAGAAAGGCGTTTTATGCAATGGGAAGAGAAATAGTGAAAAACATAAGATTTTTTTTTTGTGCATGAATAAAATCCTGTTTGCAATGGAAAAAGACACTTCTCGCTGTGTTAGAAGTTTTTTGCACATCCTTTTAAGCAAGAGTTTCAGTGGTCAGATCGCTCCGTCCAGCGTCTCTATGACCAGTAACAGTGAGTTAGAGCTTCTGAGCAACCTAACGGAGCTTATACCTGCTTATATTGAAAACTTTATTTCTGGGTCAGAGAAAGGCGTTTTATGCAATGGGAAGAGAAATAGTGAAAAACATAAGATTTTTTTTTTGTGCATGAATAAAATCCTGTTTGCAATGGAAAAAGACACTTCTCGCTGTGTTAGAAGTTTTTTGCACATCCTTTTAAGCAAGAGTTTCAGTGGTCAGATCGCTCGGTCCAGCGTCTCTATGACCAGTAACAGTGAGTTAGAGCTTCTGAGCGACCTAACGGAGCTTATACCTGCTTATATTGAAAACTTTATTTCTGGGTCAGAGAAAGGCGTTTTATGCAATGGGAAGAGAAATAGTGAAAAACATAAGATTTTTTTTTTGTGCATGAATAAAATCCTGTTTGCAATGGAAAAAGACACTTCTCGCTGTGTTAGAAGTTTTTTGCACATCCTTTTAAGCAAGAGTTTCAGTGGTCAGATCGCTCCGTCCAGCGTCTCTATGACCAGTAACAGTGAGTTAGAGCTTCTGAGCGACCTAACGGAGCTTATACCTGCTTATATTGAAAACCTTATTTCTGGGTCAGAGAAAGGCGTTTTATGCAATGGGAAGAGAAATAGTGAAAAACATAAGATTTTTTTTTTGTGCATGAATAAAATCCTATTTGCAATGCAAAAAGACACTTCTCGCTGTGTTAGAAGTTTTTTGCACATCCTTTTAGGCAAGAGTTTCAGTGGTCAGATCGCTCCGTCCAGCGTCTCTATGACAAGTAACAGTGAGTTAGAGCATCTGAGCGACCTAACGGAGCTTATACCTGCTTATATTGAAAACCTTATTTCTGGGTCAGAGAAAGGCGTTTTATGCAATGGGAAGAGAAATAGTGAAAAACATAAGATTTTTTTTTTGTGCATGAATAAAATCCTGTTTGCAATGGAAAAAGACACTTCTCGCTGTGTTAGAAGTTTTTTGCACATCCTTTTAAGCAAGAGTTTCAGTGGTCAGATCGCTCCGTCCAGCGTCTCTATGACCAGTAACAGTGAGTTAGAGCTTCTGAGCGACCTAACGGAGCTTATACCTGCTTATATTGAAAACTTTATTTCTGGGTCAGAGAAAGGCGTTTTATGCAATGGGAAGAGAAATAGTGAAAAACATAAGATTTTTTTTTTGTGCATGAATAAAATCCTATTTGCAATGCCAAAAGACACTTCTCGCTGTGTTAGAAGTTTTTTGCACATCCTTTCAGGCAAGAGTTTCAGTGGTCAGATCTCTCCGTCCAGCGTCTCTATGACCAGTAACAGTGAGTTAGAGCTTCTGAGCGACCTAACGGAGCTTATACCTGCTTATATTGAAAACTTTATTTCTGGGTCAGAGAAAGGCGTTTTATGCAATGGGAAGAGAAATAGCGAAAAACATAAGATTTTTTTTTTGTGCATGAATAAAATCCTGTTTGCAATGGAAAAAGACACTTCTCGCTGTGTTAGAAGTTTTTTGCACATCCTTTTAAGCAAGAGTTTCAGTGGTCAGATCGCTCCGTCCAGCGTCTCTATGACCAGTAACAGTGAGTTAGAGCTTCTGAGCGACCTAACGGAGCTTATACCTGCTTATATTGAAAACTTTATTTCTGGGTCAGAGAAAGGCGTTTTATGCAATGGAAAGAGAAATAGTGAAAAACATAAGATTTTTTTTTTGTGCATGAATAAAATCCTATTTGCAATGCAAAAAGACACTTCTCGCTGTGTTAGAAGTTTTTTGCACATCCTTTTAAGCAAGAGTTTCAGTGGTCAGATCGCTCCGTCCAGCGTCTCTAAGACCAGTAACAGTGAGTTAGAGCTTCTGAGCGACCTAACGGAGCTTATACCTGCTTATATTGAAAACTTTATTTCTGGGTCAGAGAAAGGCGTTTTATGCAATGGGAAGAGAAATAGTGAAAAACATAAGATTTTTTTTTTGTGCATGATTAAAATCCTGTTTGCAATGGAAAAAGACACTTCTCGCTGTGTTAGAAGTTTTTTGCACATCCTTTTAAGCAAGAGTTTCAGTGGTCAGATCGCTCCGTCCAGCGTCTCTATGACCAGTAACAGTGAGTTAGAGCTTCTGAGCGACCTAACGGAGCTTATACCTGCTTATATTGAAAACTTTATTTCTGGGTCAGAGAAAGGCGTTTTATGCAATGGGAAGAGAAATAGTGAAAAACATAAGATTTTTTTTTTGTGCATGAATAAAATCCTATTTGCAATGCAAAAAGACACTTCTCGCTGTGTTAGAAGTTTTTTGCACATCCTGTTAAGCAAGAGTTTCAGTGGTCAGATCGCTCCGTCCAGCGTCTCTATGACCAGTAACAGTGAGTTAGAGCTTCTGAGCGACCTAACGGAGCTTATACCTGCTTATATTGAAAACTTTATTTCTGGGTCAGAGAAAGGCGTTTTATGCAATGGGAAGAGAAATAGTGAAAAACGTAAGATTTTTATTTTGTGCATGAATAAAATCCTATTTGCAATGCAAAAAGACACTTCTCGCTGTGTTAGAAGTTTTTTGCACATCCTTTTAGGCAAGAGTTTCAGTGGTCAGATCGCTCCGTCCAGCGTCTCTATGACCAGTAACAGTGAGTTAGAGCTTCTGAGCGAACTAACGGAGCTTATACCTGCTTATATTGAAAACCTTATTTCTGGGTCAGAGAAAGGCGTTTTATGCAATGGGAAGAGAAATAGTGAAAAACATAAGATTTTTTTTTTTGTGCATGAATAAAATCCTATTTGCAATGCAAAAAGACACTTCTCGCTGTGTTAGAAGTTTTTTGCACATCCTTTTAAGCAAGAGTTTCAGTGGTCAGATCGCTCCGTCCAGCGTCTCTATGACTAGTAACAGTGAGTTAGAGCTTCTGAGCGACCTAACGGAGCTTATACCTGCTTATATTGAAAACTTTATTTCTGGGTCAGAGAAAGGCGTTTTATGCAATGGGAAGAGAAATAGTGAAAAACATAAGATTTTTTTTTTGTGCATGAATAAAATCCTGTTTGCAATGGAAAAAGACACTTCTCGCTGTGTTAGAAGTTTTTTGCACATCCTTTTAGGCAAGAGTTTCAGTGGTCAGATCGCTCCGTCCAGCGTCTCTATGACAAGTAACAGTGAGTTAGAGCATCTGAGCGACCTAACGGAGCATATACCTGCTTATATTGAAAACCTTATTTCTGGGTCAGAGAAAGGCGTTTTATGCAATGGGAAGAGAAATAGTGAAAAACATAAGATTTTTTTTTTGTGCATGAATAAAATCCTGTTTGCAATGGAAAAAGACACTTCTCGCTGTGTTAGAAGTTTTTTGCACATCCTTTTAAGCAAGAGTTTCAGTGGTCAGATCGCTCCGTCCAGCGTCTCTATGACCAGTAACAGTGAGTTAGAGCTTCTGAGCAACCTAACGGAGCTTATACCTGCTTATATTGAAAACTTTATTTCTGGGTCAGAGAAAGGCGTTTTATGCAATGGGAAGAGAAATAGTGAAAAACATAAGATTTTTTTTTTGTGCATGAATAAAATCCTGTTTGCAATGGAAAAAGACACTTCTCGCTGTGTTAGAAGTTTTTTGCACATCCTTTTAAGCAAGAGTTTCAGTGGTCAGATCGCTCGGTCCAGCGTCTCTATGACCAGTAACAGTGAGTTAGAGCTTCTGAGCGACCTAACGGAGCTTATACCTGCTTATATTGAAAACTTTATTTCTGGGTCAGAGAAAGGCGTTTTATGCAATGGGAAGAGAAATAGTGAAAAACATAAGATTTTTTTTTTGTGCATGAATAAAATCCTGTTTGCAATGGAAAAAGACACTTCTCGCTGTGTTAGAAGTTTTTTGCACATCCTTTTAAGCAAGAGTTTCAGTGGTCAGATCGCTCCGTCCAGCGTCTCTATGACCAGTAACAGTGAGTTAGAGCTTCTGAGCGACCTAACGGAGCTTATACCTGCTTATATTGAAAACCTTATTTCTGGGTCAGAGAAAGGCGTTTTATGCAATGGGAAGAGAAATAGTGAAAAACATAAGATTTTTTTTTTGTGCATGAATAAAATCCTATTTGCAATGCAAAAAGACACTTCTCGCTGTGTTAGAAGTTTTTTGCACATCCTTTTAGGCAAGAGTTTCAGTGGTCAGATCGCTCCGTCCAGCGTCTCTATGACAAGTAACAGTGAGTTAGAGCATCTGAGCGACCTAACGGAGCTTATACCTGCTTATATTGAAAACCTTATTTCTGGGTCAGAGAAAGGCGTTTTATGCAATGGGAAGAGAAATAGTGAAAAACATAAGATTTTTTTTTTGTGCATGAATAAAATCCTGTTTGCAATGGAAAAAGACACTTCTCGCTGTGTTAGAAGTTTTTTGCACATCCTTTTAAGCAAGAGTTTCAGTGGTCAGATCGCTCCGTCCAGCGTCTCTATGACCAGTAACAGTGAGTTAGAGCTTCTGAGCGACCTAACGGAGCTTATACCTGCTTATATTGAAAACTTTATTTCTGGGTCAGAGAAAGGCGTTTTATGCAATGGGAAGAGAAATAGTGAAAAACATAAGATTTTTTTTTTGTGCATGAATAAAATCCTATTTGCAATGCCAAAAGACACTTCTCGCTGTGTTAGAAGTTTTTTGCACATCCTTTCAGGCAAGAGTTTCAGTGGTCAGATCTCTCCGTCCAGCGTCTCTATGACCAGTAACAGTGAGTTAGAGCTTCTGAGCGACCTAACGGAGCTTATACCTGCTTATATTGAAAACTTTATTTCTGGGTCAGAGAAAGGCGTTTTATGCAATGGGAAGAGAAATAGCGAAAAACATAAGATTTTTTTTTTGTGCATGAATAAAATCCTGTTTGCAATGGAAAAAGACACTTCTCGCTGTGTTAGAAGTTTTTTGCACATCCTTTTAAGCAAGAGTTTCAGTGGTCAGATCGCTCCGTCCAGCGTCTCTATGACCAGTAACAGTGAGTTAGAGCTTCTGAGCGACCTAACGGAGCTTATACCTGCTTATATTGAAAACTTTATTTCTGGGTCAGAGAAAGGCGTTTTATGCAATGGGAAGAGAAATAGTGAAAAACATAAGATTTTTTTTTTTGTGCATGAATAAAATCCTATTTGCAATGCAAAAAGACACTTCTCGCTGTGTTAGAAGTTTTTTGCACATCCTGTTAAGCAAGAGTTTCAGTGGTCAGATCGCTCCGTCCAGCGTCTCTATGACCAGTAACAGTGAGTTAGAGCTTCTGAGCGACCTAACGGAGCTTATACCTGCTTATATTGAAAACTTTATTTCTGGGTCAGAGAAAGGCGTTTTATGCAATGGGAAGAGAAATAGTGAAAAACATAAGATTTTTTTTTTGTGCATGAATAAAATCCTATTTGCAATGCAAAAAGACACTTCTCGCTGTGTTAGAAGTTTTTTGCACATCCTTTTAAGCAAGAGTTTCAGTGGTCAGATCGCTCCGTCCAGCGTCTCTATGACAAGTAACAGTGAGTTAGAGCATCTGAGCGACCTAACGGAGCATATACCTGCTTATATTGAAAACCTTATTTCTGGGTCAGAGAAAGGCGTTTTATGCAATGGGAAGAGAAATAGTGAAAAACATAAGATTTTTTTTTGTGCATGAATAAAATCCTGTTTGCAATGGAAAAAGACACTTCTCGCTGTGTTAGAAGTTTTTTGCACATCCTTTTAAGCAAGAGTTTCAGTGGTCAGATCGCTCCGTCCAGCGTCTCTATGACCAGTAACAGTGAGTTAGAGCTTCTGAGCAACCTAACGGAGCTTATACCTGCTTATATTGAAAACTTTATTTCTGGGTCAGAGAAAGGCGTTTTATGCAATGGGAAGAGAAATAGTGAAAAACATAAGATTTTTTTTTTGTGCATGAATAAAATCCTGTTTGCAATGGAAAAAGACACTTCTCGCTGTGTTAGAAGTTTTTTGCACATCCTTTTAAGCAAGAGTTTCAGTGGTCAGATCGCTCCGTCCAGCGTCTCTATGACCAGTAACAGTGAGTTAGAGCTTCTGAGCGACCTAACGGAGCTTATATCTGCTTATATTGAAAACTTTATTTCTGGGTCAGAAAAGGCGTTTTATGCAATGGGAAGAGAAATAGTGAAAAACATAAGATTTTTTTTTTGTGCATGAATAAAATCCTATTTGCAATGCAAAAAGACACTTCTCGCTGTGTTAGAAGTTTTTTGCACATCCTTTTAGGCAAGAGTTTCAGTGGTCAGATCGCTCCGTCCAGCGTCTCTATGACCACTAACAGTGAGTTAGAGCTTCTGAGCGACCTAACGGAGCTTATACCTGCTTATATTGAAAACCTTATTTCTGGGTCAGAGAAAGGCGTTTTATGCAATGGGAAGATAAATAGTAAAAAACATAATATTTTTTTTTTGTGCATGAATAAAATCCTGTTTGCAATGGAAAAAGACACTTCTCGCTGTGTTAGAAGTTTTTTGCACATCCTTTTAAGCAAGAGTTTCAGTGGTCAGATCGCTCCGTCCAGCGTCTCTATGACCAGTAACAGTGAGTTAGAGCTTCTGAGCGACCTAACGGAGCTTATACCTGCTTATATTGAAAACCTTATTTCTGGGTCAGAGAAAGGCGTTTTATGCAATGGGAAGAGAAATAGTGAAAAACATAAGATTTTTTTTTTGTGCATGAATAAAATCCTATTTGCAATGCAAAAAGACACTTCTCGCTGTGTTAGAAGTTTTTTGCACATCCTTTTAGGCAAGAGTTTCAGTGGTCAGATCGCTCCGTCCAGCGTCTCTATGACAAGTAACAGTGAGTTAGAGCATCTGAGCGACCTAACGGAGCTTATACCTGCTTATATTGAAAACCTTATTTCTGGGTCAGAGAAAGGCGTTTTATGCAATGGGAAGAGAAATAGTGAAAAACATAATATTTTTTTTTTGTGCATGAATAAAATCCTGTTTGCAATGGAAAAAGACACTTCTCGCTGTGTTAGAAGTTTTTTGCACATCCTTTTAAGCAAGAGTTTCAGTGGTCAGATCGCTCCGTCCAGCGTCTCTATGACCAGTAACAGTGAGTTAGAGCTTCTGAGCGACCTAACGGAGCTTATACCTGCTTATATTGAAAACTTTATTTCTGGGTCAGAGAAAGGCGTTTTATGCAATGGGAAGAGAAATAGTGAAAAACATAAGATTTTTTTTTTTTTGTGCATGAATAAAATCCTATTTGCAATGCAAAAAGACACTTCTCGCTGTGTTAGAAGTTTTTTGCACATCCTGTTAAGCAAGAGTTTCAGTGGTCAGATCGCTCCGTCCAGCGTCTCTATGACCAGTAACAGTGAGTTAGAGCTTCTGAGCGACCTAACGGAGCTTATACCTGCTTATATTGAAAACTTTATTTCTGGGTCAGAGAAAGGCGTTTTATGCAATGGGAAGAGAAATAGTGAAAAACATAAGATTTTTATTTTGTGCATGAATAAAATCCTATTTGCAATGCAAAAAGACACTTCTCGCTGTGTTAGAAGTTTTTTGCACATCCTTTTAGGCAAGAGTTTCAGTGGTCAGATCGCTCCGTCCAGCGTCTCTATGACCAGTAACAGTGAGTTAGAGCTTCTGAGCGACCTAACGGAGCTTATACCTGCTTATATTGAAAACTTTATTTCTGGGTCAGAGAAAGGCGTTTTATGCAATGGGAAGAGAAATAGTGAAAAACATAAGATTTTTTTTTTGTGCATGAATAAAATCCTGTTTGCAATGGAAAAAGACACTTCTCGCTGTGTTAGAAGTTTTTTGCACATCCTTTTAAGCAAGAGTTTCAGTGGTCAGATCGCTCCGTCCAGCGTCTCTATGACCAGTAACAGTGAGTTAGAGCTTCTGAGCGACCTAACGGAGCTTATACCTGCTTATATTGAAAACTTTATTTCTGGGTCAGAGAAAGGCGTTTTATGCAATGGGAAGAGAAATAGTGAAAACATAAGATTTTTTTTTTGTGCATGAATAAAATCCTATTTGCAATGCAAAAAGACACTTCTCGCTGTGTTAGAAGTTTTTTGCACATCCTGTTAAGCAAGAGTTTCAGTGGTCAGATCGCTCCGTCCAGCGTCTCTATGACCAGTAACAGTGAGTTAGAGCTTCTGAGCGACCTAACGGAGCTTATACCTGCTTATATTGAAAACTTTATTTCTGGGTCAGAGAAAGGCGTTTTATGCAATGGGAAGATAAATAGTAAAAAACATAATATTTTTTTTTTGTGCATGAATAAAATCCTGTTTGCAATGGAAAAAGACACTTCTCGCTGTGTTAGAAGTTTTTTGCACATCCTTTTAAGCAAGAGTTTCAGTGGTCAGATCGCTCCGTCCAGCGTCTCTATGACCAGTAACAGTGAGTTAGAGCTTCTGAGCGACCTAACGGAGCTTATACCTGCTTATATTGAAAACCTTATTTCTGGGTCAGAGAAAGGCGTTTTATGCAATGGGAAGAGAAATAGTGAAAAACATAAGATTTTTTTTTTGTGCATGAATAAAATCCTATTTGCAATGCAAAAAGACACTTCTCGCTGTGTTAGAAGTTTTTTGCACATCCTTTTAGGCAAGAGTTTCAGTGGTCAGATCGCTCCGTCCAGCGTCTCTATGACAAGTAACAGTGAGTTAGAGCATCTGAGCGACCTAACGGAGCTTATACCTGCTTATATTGAAAACCTTATTTCTGGGTCAGAGAAAGGCGTTTTATGCAATGGGAAGAGAAATAGTGAAAAACATAATATTTTTTTTTTGTGCATGAATAAAATCCTGTTTGCAATGGAAAAAGACACTTCTCGCTGTGTTAGAAGTTTTTTGCACATCCTTTTAAGCAAGAGTTTCAGTGGTCAGATCGCTCCGTCCAGCGTCTCTATGACCAGTAACAGTGAGTTAGAGCTTCTGAGCGACCTAACGGAGCTTATACCTGCTTATATTGAAAACTTTATTTCTGGGTCAGAGAAAGGCGTTTTATGCAATGGGAAGAGAAATAGTGAAAAACATAAGATTTTTTTTTTTTTGTGCATGAATAAAATCCTATTTGCAATGCAAAAAGACACTTCTCGCTGTGTTAGAAGTTTTTTGCACATCCTGTTAAGCAAGAGTTTCAGTGGTCAGATCGCTCCGTCCAGCGTCTCTATGACCAGTAACAGTGAGTTAGAGCTTCTGAGCGACCTAACGGAGCTTATACCTGCTTATATTGAAAACTTTATTTCTGGGTCAGAGAAAGGCGTTTTATGCAATGGGAAGAGAAATAGTGAAAAACATAAGATTTTTATTTTGTGCATGAATAAAATCCTATTTGCAATGCAAAAAGACACTTCTCGCTGTGTTAGAAGTTTTTTGCACATCCTTTTAGGCAAGAGTTTCAGTGGTCAGATCGCTCCGTCCAGCGTCTCTATGACCAGTAACAGTGAGTTAGAGCTTCTGAGCGACCTAACGGAGCTTATACCTGCTTATATTGAAAACTTTATTTCTGGGTCAGAGAAAGGCGTTTTATGCAATGGGAAGAGAAATAGTGAAAAACATAAGATTTTTTTTTTGTGCATGAATAAAATCCTGTTTGCAATGGAAAAAGACACTTCTCGCTGTGTTAGAAGTTTTTTGCACATCCTTTTAAGCAAGAGTTTCAGTGGTCAGATCGCTCCGTCCAGCGTCTCTATGACCAGTAACAGTGAGTTAGAGCTTCTGAGCGACCTAACGGAGCTTATACCTGCTTATATTGAAAACTTTATTTCTGGGTCAGAGAAAGGCGTTTTATGCAATGGGAAGAGAAATAGTGAAAACATAAGATTTTTTTTTTGTGCATGAATAAAATCCTATTTGCAATGCAAAAAGACACTTCTCGCTGTGTTAGAAGTTTTTTGCACATCCTGTTAAGCAAGAGTTTCAGTGGTCAGATCGCTCCGTCCAGCGTCTCTATGACCAGTAACAGTGAGTTAGAGCTTCTGAGCGACCTAACGGAGCTTATACCTGCTTATATTGAAAACTTTATTTCTGGGTCAGAGAAAGGCGTTTTATGCAATGGGAAGAGAAATAGTGAAAAACATAAGATTTTTATTTTGTGCATGAATAAAATCCTATTTGCAATGCAAAAAGACACTTCTCGCTGTGTTAGAAGTTTTTTGCACATCCTTTTAGGCAAGAGTTTCAGTGGTCAGATCGCTCCGTCCAGCGTCTCTATGACCAGTAACAGTGAGTTAGAGCTTCTGAGCGACCTAACGGAGCTTATACCTGCTTATATTGAAAACCTTATTTCTGGGTCAGAGAAAGGCGTTTTATGCAATGGGAAGATAAATAGTGAAAAACATAAGAATTTTTTTTTGTGCATGAATAAAATCCTGTTTGCAATGGAAAAAGACACTTCTCGCTGTGTTAGAAGTTTTTTGCACATCCTTTTAAGCAAGAGTTTCAGTGGTCAGATCGCTCCGTCCAGCGTCTCTATGACCAGTAACAGTGAGTTAGAGCTTCTGAGCGACCTAACGGAGCTTATACCTGCTTATATTGAAAACCTTATTTCTGGGTCAGAGAAAGGCGTTTTATGCAATGGGAAGAGAAATAGTGAAAAACATAAGATTTTTTTTTTGTGCATGAATAAAATCCTATTTGCAATGCAAAAAGACACTTCTCGCTGTGTTAGAAGTTTTTTGCATATCCTTTTAGGCAAGAGTTTCAGTGGTCAGATCGCTCCGTCCAGCGTCTCTATGACAAGTAACAGTGAGTTAGAGCATCTGAGCGACCTAACGGAGCTTATACCTGCTTATATTGAAAACCTTATTTCTGGGTCAGAGAAAGGCGTTTTATGCAATGGGAAGAGAAATAGTGAAAAACATAAGATTTTTTTTTTGTGCATGAATAAAATCCTGTTTGCAATGGAAAAAGACACTTCTCGCTGTGTTAGAAGTTTTTTGCACATCCTTTTAAGCAAGAGTTTCAGTGGTCAGATCGCTCCGTCCAGCGTCTCTATGACCAGTAACAGTGAGTTAGAGCTTCTGAGCGACCTAACGGAGCTTATACCTGCTTATATTGAAAACTTTATTTCTGGGTCAGAGAAAGGCGTTTTATGCAATGGGAAGAGAAATAGTGAAAAACATAAGATTTTTTTTTTTTGTGCATGAATAAAATCCTATTTGCAATGCAAAAACACACTTCTCGCTGTGTTAGAAGTTTTTTGCACATCCTGTTAAGCAAGAGTTTCAGTGGTCAGATCGCTCCGTCCAGCGTCTCTATGACCAGTAACAGTGAGTTAGAGCTTCTGAGCGACCAAACGGAGCTTATACCTGCTTATATTGAAAACTTTATTTCTGGGTCAGAGAAAGGCGTTTTATGCAATGGGAAGAGAAATAGTGAAAAACATAAGATTTTTTTTTTGTGCATGAATAAAATCCTATTTGCAATGCAAAAAGACACTTCTCGCTGTGTTAGAAGTTTTTTGCACATCCTTTTAAGCAAGAGTTTCAGTGGTCAGATCGCTCCGTCCAGCGTCTCTAAGACCAGTAACAGTGAGTTAGAGCTTCTGAGCGACCTAACGGAGCTTATACCTGCTTATATTGAAAACTTTATTTCTGGGTCAGAGAAAGGCGTTTTATGCAATGGGAAGAGAAATAGTGAAAAACATAAGATTTTTTTTTTGTGCATGAATAAAATCCTGTTTGCAATGGAAAAAGACACTTCTCGCTGTGTTAGAAGTTTTTTGCACATCCTTTTAAGCAAGAGTTTCAGTGGTCAGATCGCTCCGTCCAGCGTCTCTATGACCAGTAACAGTGAGTTAGAGCTTCTGAGCGACCTAACGGAGCTTATACCTGCTTATATTGAAAACTTTATTTCTGGGTCAGAGAAAGGCGTTTTATGCAATGGGAAGAGAAATAGTGAAAAACATAAGATTTTTTTTTTGTGCATGAATAAAATCCTATTTGCAATGCAAAAAGACACTTCTCGCTGTGTTAGAAGTTTTTTGCACATCCTGTTAAGCAAGAGTTTCAGTGGTCAGATCGCTCCGTCCAGCGTCTCTATGACCAGTAACAGTGAGTTAGAGCTTCTGAGCGACCTAACGGAGCTTATACCTGCTTATATTGAAAACTTTATTTCTGGGTCAGAGAAAGGCGTTTTATGCAATGGGAAGAGAAATAGTGAAAAACGTAAGATTTTTATTTTGTGCATGAATAAAATCCTATTTGCAATGCAAAAAGACACTTCTCGCTGTGTTAGAAGTTTTTTGCACATCCTTTTAGGCAAGAGTTTCAGTGGTCAGATCGCTCCGTCCAGCGTCTCTATGACCAGTAACAGTGAGTTAGAGCTTCTGAGCGACCTAACGGAGCTTATACCTGCTTATATTGAAAACCTTATTTCTGGGTCAGAGAAAGGCGTTTTATGCAATGGGAAGAGAAATAGTGAAAAACATAAGATTTTTTTTTTTGTGCATGAATAAAATCCTATTTGCAATGCAAAAAGACACTTCTCGCTGTGTTAGAAGTTTTTTGCACATCCTTTTAAGCAAGAGTTTCAGTGGTCAGATCGCTCCGTCCAGCGTCTCTATGACTAGTAACAGTGAGTTAGAGCTTCTGAGCGACCTAACGGAGCTTATACCTGCTTATATTGAAAACTTTATTTCTGGGTCAGAGAAAGGCGTTTTATGCAATGGGAAGAGAAATAGTGAAAAACATAAGATTTTTTTTTTGTGCATGAATAAAATCCTGTTTGCAATGGAAAAAGACACTTCTCGCTGTGTTAGAAGTTTTTTGCACATCCTTTTAGGCAAGAGTTTCAGTGGTCAGATCGCTCCGTCCAGCGTCTCTATGACAAGTAACAGTGAGTTAGAGCATCTGAGCGACCTAACGGAGCATATACCTGCTTATATTGAAAACCTTATTTCTGGGTCAGAGAAAGGCGTTTTATGCAATGGGAAGAGAAATAGTGAAAAACATAAGATTTTTTTTTTGTGCATGAATAAAATCCTGTTTGCAATGGAAAAAGACACTTCTCGCTGTGTTAGAAGTTTTTTGCACATCCTTTTAAGCAAGAGTTTCAGTGGTCAGATCGCTCCGTCCAGCATCTCTATGACCAGTAACAGTGAGTTAGAGCTTCTGAGCAACCTAACGGAGCTTATACCTGCTTATATTGAAAACTTTATTTCTGGGTCAGAGAAAGGCGTTTTATGCAATGGGAAGAGAAATAGTGAAAAACATAAGATTTTTTTTTTGTGCATGAATAAAATCCTGTTTGCAATGGAAAAAGACACTTCTCGCTGTGTTAGAAGTTTTTTGCACATCCTTTTAAGCAAGAGTTTCAGTGGTCAGATCGCTCGGTCCAGCGTCTCTATGACCAGTAACAGTGAGTTAGAGCTTCTGAGCGACCTAACGGAGCTTATACCTGCTTATATTGAAAACTTTATTTCTGGGTCAGAGAAAGGCGTTTTATGCAATGGGAAGAGAAATAGTGAAAAACATAAGATTTTTTTTTTGTGCATGAATAAAATCCTGTTTGCAATGGAAAAAGACACTTCTCGCTGTGTTAGAAGTTTTTTGCACATCCTTTTAAGCAAGAGTTTCAGTGGTCAGATCGCTCCGTCCAGCGTCTCTATGACCAGTAACAGTGAGTTAGAGCTTCTGAGCGACCTAACGGAGCTTATACCTGCTTATATTGAAAACCTTATTTCTGGGTCAGAGAAAGGCGTTTTATGCAATGGGAAGAGAAATAGTGAAAAACATAAGATTTTTTTTTTGTGCATGAATAAAATCCTATTTGCAATGCAAAAAGACACTTCTCGCTGTGTTAGAAGTTTTTTGCACATCCTTTTAGGCAAGAGTTTCAGTGGTCAGATCGCTCCGTCCAGCGTCTCTATGACAAGTAACAGTGAGTTAGAGCATCTGAGCGACCTAACGGAGCTTATACCTGCTTATATTGAAAACCTTATTTCTGGGTCAGAGAAAGGCGTTTTATGCAATGGGAAGAGAAATAGTGAAAAACATAAGATTTTTTTTTTGTGCATGAATAAAATCCTGTTTGCAATGGAAAAAGACACTTCTCGCTGTGTTAGAAGTTTTTTGCACATCCTTTTAAGCAAGAGTTTCAGTGGTCAGATCGCTCCGTCCAGCGTCTCTATGACCAGTAACAGTGAGTTAGAGCTTCTGAGCGACCTAACGGAGCTTATACCTGCTTATATTGAAAACTTTATTTCTGGGTCAGAGAAAGGCGTTTTATGCAATGGGAAGAGAAATAGTGAAAAACATAAGATTTTTTTTTTGTGCATGAATAAAATCCTATTTGCAATGCCAAAAGACACTTCTCGCTGTGTTAGAAGTTTTTTGCACATCCTTTCAGGCAAGAGTTTCAGTGGTCAGATCGCTCCGTCCAGCGTCTCTATGACCAGTAACAGTGAGTTAGAGCTTCTGAGCGACCTAACGGAGCTTATACCTGCTTATATTGAAAACTTTATTTCTGGGTCAGAGAAAGGCGTTTTATGCAATGGGAAGAGAAATAGTGAAAAACATAAGATTTTTTTTTTGTGCATGAATAAAATCCTGTTTGCAATGGAAAAAGACACTTCTCGCTGTGTTAGAAGTTTTTTGCACATCCTTTTAAGCAAGAGTTTCAGTGGTCAGATCGCTCCGTCCAGCGTCTCTATGACCAGTAACAGTGAGTTAGAGCTTCTGAGCGACCTAACGGAGCTTATACCTGCTTATATTGAAAACTTTATTTCTGGGTCAGAGAAAGGCGTTTTATGCAATGGGAAGAGAAATAGTGAAAAACATAAGATTTTTTTTTTTGTGCATGAATAAAATCCTATTTGCAATGCAAAAAGACACTTCTCGCTGTGTTAGAAGTTTTTTGCACATCCTGTTAAGCAAGAGTTTCAGTGGTCAGATCGCTCCGTCCAGCGTCTCTATGACCAGTAACAGTGAGTTAGAGCTTCTGAGCGACCTAACGGAGCTTATACCTGCTTATATTGAAAACTTTATTTCTGGGTCAGAGAAAGGCGTTTTATGCAATGGGAAGAGAAATAGTGAAAAACATAAGATTTTTTTTTTGTGCATGAATAAAATCCTGTTTGCAATGGAAAAAGACACTTCTCGCTGTGTTAGAAGTTTTTTGCACATCCTTTTAAGCAAGAGTTTCAGTGGTCAGATCGCTCCGTCCAGCGTCTCTATGACCAGTAACAGTGAGTTAGAGCTTCTGAGCAACCTAACGGAGCTTATACCTGCTTATATTGAAAACTTTATTTCTGGGTCAGAGAAAGGCGTTTTATGCAATGGGAAGAGAAATAGTGAAAAACATAAGATTTTTTTTTTGTGCATGAATAAAATCCTGTTTGCAATGGAAAAAGACACTTCTCGCTGTGTTAGAAGTTTTTTGCACATCCTTTTAAGCAAGAGTTTCAGTGGTCAGATCGCTCCGTCCAGCGTCTCTATGACCAGTAACAGTGAGTTAGAGCTTCTGAGCGACCTAACGGAGCTTATACCTGCTTATATTGAAAACTTTATTTCTGGGTCAGAAAAGGCGTTTTATGCAATGGGAAGAGAAATAGTGAAAAACATAAGATTTTTTTTTTGTGCATGAATAAAATCCTATTTGCAATGCAAAAAGACACTTCTCGCTGTTTTAGAAGTTTTTTGCACATCCTTTTAGGCAAGAGTTTCAGTGGTCAGATCGCTCCGTCCAGCGTCTCTATGACCACTAACAGTGAGTTAGAGCTTCTGAGCGACCTAACGGAGCTTATACCTGCTTATATTGAAAACCTTATTTCTGGGTCAGAGAAAGGCGTTTTATGCAATGGGAAGAGAAATAGTGAAAAACATGAAATTTTTTATTTTGCATGAATAAAATCCTGTTTGCAATGAAAAAAGACACTTCTCGCTGTGTTAGAAGTTTATTGCACATCCTTTCAGGCAAGAATTTCAGTGGTCAGATCGCTCCGTCCAGCGTCTCTATGACCAGTAACAGTGAGTTAGAGCTTCTGAGCGACCTAACGGAGCTTATACCTGCTTATATTGAAAACTTTATTTCTGGGTCAGAGAAAGGCGTTTTATGCAATGGGAAGAGAAATAGTGAAAAACATAAGATTTTTATTTTGTGCATGAATAAAATCCTATTTGCAATGCAAAAAGACACCTCGCTGTGTTAGAAGTTTTTTGCACATCCTTTTAGGCAAGAGTTTCAGTCGTCAGATCGCTCCGTCCAGCGTCTCTATGACCAGTAACAGTGAGTTAGAGCTTCTGAGCGACCTAACGGAGCTTATACCTGCTTATATTGAAAACCTTATTTCTGGATCAGAGAAAGGCGTTTTATGCAATGGGAAGAGAAATAGTGAAAAAAATAAGATTTTTTTTTTGTGCATGAATAAAATCCTATTTGCAATGGAAAAAGACACTTCTCGCTGTGTTAGAAGTTTTTTGCACATCCTTTCAGGCAAGAGTTTCAGTGGTCAGATCGCTCCGTCCAGCGTCTCTATGACCAGTAACAGTGAGTTAGAGCTTCTGAGCGACCTAACGGAGCTTATACCTGCTTATATTGAAAACTTTATTTCTGGGTCAGAGAAAGGCGTTTTATGCAATGGGAAGAGAAATAGTGAAAAACATAAGATTTTTTTTTTTGTGCATGAATAAAATCCTATTTGCAATGCAAAAAGACACTTCTCGCTGTGTTAGAAGTTTTTTGCACATCCTGTTAAGCAAGAGTTTCAGTGGTCAGATCGCTCCGTCCAGCGTCTCTATGACCAGTAACAGTGAGTTAGAGCTTCTGAGCGACCTAACGGAGCTTATACCTGCTTATATTGAAAACTTTATTTCTGGGTCAGAGAAAGGCGTTTTATGCAATGGGAAGAGAAATAGTGAAAAACATAAGATTTTTTTTTTGTGCATGAATAAAATCCTATTTGCAATGCAAAAAGACACTTCTCGCTGTGTTAGAAGTTTTTTGCACATCCTTTTAAGCAAGAGTTTCAGTGGTCAGATCGCTCCGTCCAGCGTCTCTATGACAAGTAACAGTGAGTTAGAGCATCTGAGCGACCTAACGGAGCATATACCTGCTTATATTGAAAACCTTATTTCTGGGTCAGAGAAAGGCGTTTTATGCAATGGGAAGAGAAATAGTGAAAAACATAAGATTTTTTTTTGTGCATGAATAAAATCCTGTTTGCAATGGAAAAAGACACTTCTCGCTGTGTTAGAAGTTTTTTGCACATCCTTTTAAGCAAGAGTTTCAGTGGTCAGATCGCTCCGTCCAGCGTCTCTATGACCAGTAACAGTGAGTTAGAGCATCTGAGCAACCTAACGGAGCTTATACCTGCTTATATTGAAAACTTTATTTCTGGGTCAGAGAAAGGCGTTTTATGCAATGGGAAGAGAAATAGTGAAAAACATAAGATTTTTTTTTTGTGCATGAATAAAATCCTGTTTGCAATGGAAAAAGACACTTCTCGCTGTGTTAGAAGTTTTTTGCACATCCTTTTAAGCAAGAGTTTCAGTGGTCAGATCGCTCCGTCCAGCGTCTCTATGACCAGTAACAGTGAGTTAGAGCTTCTGAGCGACCTAACGGAGCTTATACCTGCTTATATTGAAAACTTTATTTCTGGGTCAGAAAAGGCGTTTTATGCAATGGGAAGAGAAATAGTGAAAAACATAAGATTTTTTTTTTGTGCATGAATAAAATCCTATTTGCAATGCAAAAAGACACTTCTCGCTGTTTTAGAAGTTTTTTGCACATCCTTTTAGGCAAGAGTTTCAGTGGTCAGATCGCTCCGTCCAGCGTCTCTATGACCACTAACAGTGAGTTAGAGCTTCTGAGCGACCTAACGGAGCTTATACCTGCTTATATTGAAAACCTTATTTCTGGGTCAGAGAAAGGCGTTTTATGCAATGGGAAGAGAAATAGTGAAAAACATAAGATTTTTATTTTGTGCATGAATAAAATCCTATTTGCAATGCAAAAAGACACCTCGCTGTGTTAGAAGTTTTTTGCACATCCTTTTAGGCAAGAGTTTCAGTCGTCAGATCGCTCCGTCCAGCGTCTCTATGACCAGTAACAGTGAGTTAGAGCTTCTGAGCGACCTAACGGAGCTTATACCTGCTTATATTGAAAACCTTATTTCTGGATCAGAGAAAGGCGTTTTATGCAATGGGAAGAGAAATAGTGAAAAAAATAAGATTTTTTTTTTGTGCATGAATAAAATCCTGTTTGCAATGGAAAAAGACACTTCTCGCTGTGTTAGAAGTTTTTTGCACATCCTTTTAAGCAAGAGTTTCAGTGGTCAGATCGCTCCGTCCAGCGTCTCTATGACCAGTAACAGTGAGTTAGAGCTTCTGAGCGACCTAACGGAGCTTATACCTGCTTATATTGAAAACTTTTATTTCTGGGTCAGAGAAAGGCGTTTTATGCAATGGGAAGAGAAATAGTGAAAAACATAAGATTTTTATTTTGTGCATGAATAAAATCCTATTTGCAATGCAAAAAGACACTTCTCGCTGTGTTAGAAGTTTTTTGCACATCCTTTTAGGCAAGAGTTTCAGTGGTCAGATCGCTCCGTCCAGCGTCTCTATGACCAGTAACAGTGAGTTAGAGCTTCTGAGCGACCTAACGGAGCTTATACCTGCTTATATTGAAAACCTTATTTCTGGGTCAGAGAAAGGCGTTTTATGCAATGGGAAGAGAAATAGTGAAAAACATAAGATTTTTTTTTTGTGCATGAATAAAATCCTGTTTGCAATGGAAAAAGACACTTCTCGCTGTGTTAGAAGTTTTTTGCACATCCTTTTAAGCAAGAGTTTCAGTGGTCAGATCGCTCCATCCAGCGTCTCTATGACCAGTAACAGTGAGTTAGAGCTTCTGAGCGACCTAACGGAGCTTATACCTGCTTATATTGAAAACTTTATTTCTGGGTCAGAGAAAGGCGTTTTATGCAATGGGAAGAGAAATAGTGAAAAACATGAAATTTTTTATTTTGCATGAATAAAATCCTGTTTGCAATGAAAAAAGACACTTCTCGCTGTGTTAGAAGTTTATTGCACATCCTTTCAGGCAAGAATTTCAGTGGTCAGATCGCTCCGTCCAGCGTCTCTATGACCAGTAACAGTGAGTTAGAGCTTCTGAGCGACCTAACGGAGCTTACACCTGCTTATATTGAAAACTTTATTTCTGGGTCAGAGAAAGGCGTTTTATGCAATGGGAAGAGAAATAGTGAAAAACATAGGATTTTTTTTTTTTGTGCATGAATAAAATCCTATTTGCAATGCAAAAAGACACTTCTCGCTGTGTTAGAAGTTTTTTGCACATCCTTTCAGGCAAGAGTTTCAGTGGTCAGATCGCTCCGTCCAGCTTCTCTATGACCAGTAACAGTGAGTTAGAGCTTCTGAGCGACCTAACGGAGCTTATACCTGCTTATATTGAAAACTTTATTTCTGGGTCAGAGAAAGGCGTTTTATGCAATGGGAAGAGAAATAGTGAAAAACATAAGAATTTTTTATTTTGCATGAATAAAATCCTATTTGCAATGCAAAAAGACACTTCTCGCTGTGTTAGAAGTTTTTTGCACATCCTTTCAGGCAAGAGTTTCAGTGGTCAGATCGCTCCGTCCAGCGTCTCTATGACCAGTAACAGTGAGTTAGAGCTTCTGAGCGACCTAACGGAGCTTGTACCTGCTTATATTGAAAACCTTATTTCTGGGTCAGAGAAAGGCGTTTTATGCAATGGGAAGAGAAATAGTGAAAAACATAAGATTTTTTTTTTTGTGCATGAATAAAATCCTGTTTGCAATGCAAAAAGACACTTCTCGCTGTGTTAGAAGTTTTTTGCACATCCTTTTAAGCAAGAGTTTCAGTGGTCAGATCGCTCCGTCCAGCGTCTCTATGACCAGTAACAGTGAGTTAGAGCTTCTGAGCGACCTAACGGAGCTTATACCTGCTTATATTGAAAACGTTATTTCTGGGTCAGAGAAAGGCGTTTTATGCAATGGGAAGAGAAATAGTGAAAAACATGAAATTTTTTATTTTGCATGAATAAAATCCTGTTTGCAATGCAAAAAGACACTTCTCGCTGTGTTAGAAGTTTATTGCACATCCTTTCAGGCAAGAATTTCAGTGGTCAGATCTCTCCGTCCAGCGTCTCTATGACCAGTAACAGTGAGTTAGAGCTTCTGAGCGACCTAACGGAGCTTACACCTGCTTATATTGAAAACTTTATTTCTGGGTCAGAGAAAGGCGTTTTATGCAATGGGAAGAGAAATAGTGAAAAAAATAAGATTTTTTTTTTGTGCATGAATAAAATCCTATTTGCAATGGAAAAAGACACTTCTCGCTGTGTTAGAAGTTTTTTGCACATCCTTTCAGGCAAGAGTTTCAGTGGTCAGATCGCTCCGTCCAGCGTCTCTATGACCAGTAACAGTGAGTTAGAGCTTCTGAGCGACCTAACGGAGCTTATACCTGCTTATATTGAAAACTTTATTTCTGGGTCAGAGAAAGGCGTTTTATGCAATGGGAAGAGAAATAGTGAAAAACATAAGAATTTTTTATTTTGCATGAATAAAATCCTATTTGCAATGCAAAAAGACACTTCTCGCTGTGTTAGAAGTTTTTTGCACATCCTTTCAGGCAAGAGTTTCAGTGGTCAGATCGCTCCGTCCAGCGTCTCTATGACCAGTAACAGTGAGTTAGAGCTTCTGAGCGACCTAACGGAGCTTGTACCTGCTTATATTGAAAACCTTATTTCTGGGTCAGAGAAAGGCGTTTTATGCAATGGGAAGAGAAATAGTGAAAAACATAAGATTTTTTTTTTTGTGCATGAATAAAATCCTGTTTGCAATGCAAAAAGACACTTCTCGCTGTGTTAGAAGTTTTTTGCACATCCTTTTAAGCAAGAGTTTCAGTGGTCAGATCGCTCCGTCCAGCGTCTCTATGACCAGTAACAGTGAGTTAGAGCTTCTGAGCGACCTAACGGAGCTTATACCTGCTTATATTGAAAACTTTATTTCTGGGTCAGAGAAAGGCGTTTTATGCAATGGGAAGAGAAATAGTGAAAAACATAAGAATTTTTTATTTTGCATGAATAAAATCCTATTTGCAATGCAAAAAGACACTTCTCGCTGTGTTAGAAGTTTTTTGCACATCCTTTCAGGCAAGAGTTTCAGTGGTCAGATCGCTCCGTCCAGCGTCTCTATGACCAGTAACAGTGAGTTAGAGCTTCTGAGCGACCTAACGGAGCTTGTACCTGCTTATATTGAAAACCTTATTTCTGGGTCAGAGAAAGGCGTTTTATGCAATGGGAAGAGAAATAGTGAAAAACATAAGATTTTTTTTTTTGTGCATGAATAAAATCCTGTTTGCAATGCAAAAAGACACTTCTCGCTGTGTTAGAAGTTTTTTGCACATCCTTTTAAGCAAGAGTTTCAGTGGTCAGATCGCTCCGTCCAGCGTCTCTATGACCAGTAACAGTGAGTTAGAGCTTCTGAGCGACCTAACGGAGCTTATACCTGCTTATATTGAAAACGTTATTTCTGGGTCAGAGAAAGGCGTTTTATGCAATGGGAAGAGAAATAGTGAAAAACATGAAATTTTTTATTTTGCATGAATAAAATCCTGTTTGCAATGCAAAAAGACACTTCTCGCTGTGTTAGAAGTTTATTGCACATCCTTTCAGGCAAGAATTTCAGTGGTCAGATCTCTCCGTCCAGCGTCTCTATGACCAGTAACAGTGAGTTAGAGCTTCTGAGCGACCTAACGGAGCTTACACCTGCTTATATTGAAAACTTTATTTCTGGGTCAGAGAAAGGCGTTTTATGCAATGGGAAGAGAAATAGTGAAAAAAATAAGATTTTTTTTTTGTGCATGAATAAAATCCTGTTTGCAATGGAAAAAGACACTTCTCGCTGTGTTAGAAGTTTTTTGCACATCCTTTTAAGCAAGAGTTTCAGTGGTCAGATCGCTCCATCCAGCGTCTCTATGACCAGTAACAGTGAGTTAGAGCTTCTGAGCGACCTAACGGAGCTTATACCTGCTTATATTGAAAACTTTATTTCTGGGTCAGAGAAAGGCGTTTTATGCAATGGGAAGAGAAATAGTGAAAAACATAAGATTTTTATTTTGTGCATGAATAAAATCCTATTTGCAATGCAAAAAGACACCTCGCTGTGTTAGAAGTTTTTTGCACATCCTTTTAGGCAAGAGTTTCAGTCGTCAGATCGCTCCGTCCAGCGTCTCTATGACCAGTAACAGTGAGTTAGAGCTTCTGAGCGACCTAACGGAGCTTATACCTGCTTATATTGAAAACCTTATTTCTGGATCAGAGAAAGGCGTTTTATGCAATGGGAAGAGAAATAGTGAAAAAAATAAGATTTTTTTTTTGTGCATGAATAAAATCCTATTTGCAATGGAAAAAGACACTTCTCGCTGTGTTAGAAGTTTTTTGCACATCCTTTCAGGCAAGAGTTTCAGTGGTCAGATCGCTCCGTCCAGCGTCTCTATGACCAGTAACAGTGAGTTAGAGCTTCTGAGCGACCTAACGGAGCTTATACCTGCTTATATTGAAAACTTTATTTCTGGGTCAGAGAAAGGCGTTTTATGCAATGGGAAGAGAAATAGTGAAAAACATAAGATTTTTTTTTTTGTGCATGAATAAAATCCTATTTGCAATGCAAAAAGACACTTCTCGCTGTGTTAGAAGTTTTTTGCACATCCTGTTAAGCAAGAGTTTCAGTGGTCAGATCGCTCCGTCCAGCGTCTCTATGACCAGTAACAGTGAGTTAGAGCTTCTGAGCGACCTAACGGAGCTTATACCTGCTTATATTGAAAACTTTATTTCTGGGTCAGAGAAAGGCGTTTTATGCAATGGGAAGAGAAATAGTGAAAAACATAAGATTTTTTTTTTGTGCATGAATAAAATCCTATTTGCAATGCAAAAAGACACTTCTCGCTGTGTTAGAAGTTTTTTGCACATCCTTTTAAGCAAGAGTTTCAGTGGTCAGATCGCTCCGTCCAGCGTCTCTATGACAAGTAACAGTGAGTTAGAGCATCTGAGCGACCTAACGGAGCATATACCTGCTTATATTGAAAACCTTATTTCTGGGTCAGAGAAAGGCGTTTTATGCAATGGGAAGAGAAATAGTGAAAAACATAAGATTTTTTTTTTGTGCATGAATAAAATCCTGTTTGCAATGGAAAAAGACACTTCTCGCTGTGTTAGAAGTTTTTTGCACATCCTTTTAAGCAAGAGTTTCAGTGGTCAGATCGCTCCGTCCAGCGTCTCTATGACCAGTAACAGTGAGTTAGAGCATCTGAGCAACCTAACGGAGCTTATACCTGCTTATATTGAAAACTTTATTTCTGGGTCAGAGAAAGGCGTTTTATGCAATGGGAAGAGAAATAGTGAAAAACATAAGATTTTTTTTTTGTGCATGAATAAAATCCTGTTTGCAATGGAAAAAGACACTTCTCGCTGTGTTAGAAGTTTTTTGCACATCCTTTTAAGCAAGAGTTTCAGTGGTCAGATCGCTCCGTCCAGCGTCTCTATGACCAGTAACAGTGAGTTAGAGCTTCTGAGCGACCTAACGGAGCTTATACCTGCTTATATTGAAAACTTTATTTCTGGGTCAGAAAAGGCGTTTTATGCAATGGGAAGAGAAATAGTGAAAAACATAAGATTTTTTTTTTGTGCATGAATAAAATCCTATTTGCAATGCAAAAAGACACTTCTCGCTGTTTTAGAAGTTTTTTGCACATCCTTTTAGGCAAGAGTTTCAGTGGTCAGATCGCTCCGTCCAGCGTCTCTATGACCACTAACAGTGAGTTAGAGCTTCTGAGCGACCTAACGGAGCTTATACCTGCTTATATTGAAAACCTTATTTCTGGGTCAGAGAAAGGCGTTTTATGCAATGGGAAGAGAAATAGTGAAAAACATAAGATTTTTATTTTGTGCATGAATAAAATCCTATTTGCAATGCAAAAAGACACCTCGCTGTGTTAGAAGTTTTTTGCACATCCTTTTAGGCAAGAGTTTCAGTCGTCAGATCGCTCCGTCCAGCGTCTCTATGACCAGTAACAGTGAGTTAGAGCTTCTGAGCGACCTAACGGAGCTTATACCTGCTTATATTGAAAACCTTATTTCTGGATCAGAGAAAGGCGTTTTATGCAATGGGAAGAGAAATAGTGAAAAAAAGAAGATTTTTTTTTTGTGCATGAATAAAATCCTGTTTGCAATGGAAAAAGACACTTCTCGCTGTGTTAGAAGTTTTTTGCACATCCTTTTAAGCAAGAGTTTCAGTGGTCAGATCGCTCCGTCCAGCGTCTCTATGACCAGTAACAGTGAGTTAGAGCTTCTGAGCGACCTAACGGAGCTTATACCTGCTTATATTGAAAACTTTTATTTCTGGGTCAGAGAAAGGCGTTTTATGCAATGGGAAGAGAAATAGTGAAAAACATAAGATTTTTATTTTGTGCATGAATAAAATCCTATTTGCAATGCAAAAAGACACTTCTCGCTGTGTTAGAAGTTTTTTGCACATCCTTTTAGGCAAGAGTTTCAGTGGTCAGATCGCTCCGTCCAGCGTCTCTATGACCAGTAACAGTGAGTTAGAGCTTCTGAGCGACCTAACGGAGCTTATACCTGCTTATATTGAAAACCTTATTTCTGGGTCAGAGAAAGGCGTTTTATGCAATGGGAAGAGAAATAGTGAAAAACATAAGATTTTTTTTTTGTGCATGAATAAAATCCTGTTTGCAATGGAAAAAGACACTTCTCGCTGTGTTAGAAGTTTTTTGCACATCCTTTTAAGCAAGAGTTTCAGTGGTCAGATCGCTCCATCCAGCGTCTCTATGACCAGTAACAGTGAGTTAGAGCTTCTGAGCGACCTAACGGAGCTTATACCTGCTTATATTGAAAACTTTATTTCTGGGTCAGAGAAAGGCGTTTTATGCAATGGGAAGAGAAATAGTGAAAAACATGAAATTTTTTATTTTGCATGAATAAAATCCTGTTTGCAATGAAAAAAGACACTTCTCGCTGTGTTAGAAGTTTATTGCACATCCTTTCAGGCAAGAATTTCAGTGGTCAGATCGCTCCGTCCAGCGTCTCTATGACCAGTAACAGTGAGTTAGAGCTTCTGAGCGACCTAACGGAGCTTACACCTGCTTATATTGAAAACTTTATTTCTGGGTCAGAGAAAGGCGTTTTATGCAATGGGAAGAGAAATAGTGAAAAACATAAGATTTTTTTTTTTTGTGCATGAATAAAATCCTATTTGCAATGCAAAAAGACACTTCTCGCTGTGTTAGAAGTTTTTTGCACATCCTGTTAAGCAAGAGTTTCAGTGGTCAGATCGCTCCGTCCAGCGTCTCTATGACCAGTAACAGTGAGTTAGAGCTTCTGAGCGACCTAACGGAGCTTATACCTGCTTATATTGAAAACTTTATTTCTGGGTCAGAGAAAGGCGTTTTATGCAATGGGAAGAGAAATAGTGAAAAACATAAGATTTTTTTTTTGTGCATGAATAAAATCCTATTTGCAATGCAAAAAGACACTTCTCGCTGTGTTAGAAGTTTTTTGCACATCCTTTTAAGCAAGAGTTTCAGTGGTCAGATCGCTCCGTCCAGCGTCTCTATGACCAGTAACAGTGAGTTAGAGCTTCTGAGCGACCTAACGGAGCTTATACCTGCTTATATTGAAAACTTTATTTCTGGGTCAGAGAAAGGCGTTTTATGCAATGGAAAGAGAAATAGTGAAAAACATAAGATTTTTTTTTTGTGCATGAATAAAATCCTATTTGCAATGCAAAAAGACACTTCTCGCTGTGTTAGAAGTTTTTTGCACATCCTTTTAAGCAAGAGTTTCAGTGGTCAGATCGCTCCGTCCAGCGTCTCTATGACTAGTAACAGTGAGTTAGAGCTTCTGAGCGACCTAACGGAGCTTATACCTGCTTATATTGAAAACTTTATTTCTGGGTCAGAGAAAGGCGTTTTATGCAATGGGAAGAGAAATAGTGAAAAACATAAGATTTTTATTTTGTGCATGAATAAAATCCTATTTGCAATGCAAAAAGACACTTCTCGCTGTGTTAGAAGTTTTTTGCACATCCTTTTAAGCAAGAGTTTCAGTGGTCAGATCGCTCCGTCCAGCGTCTCTATGACCAGTAACAGTGAGTTAGAGCTTCTGAGCGACCTAACGGAGCTTATACCTGCTTATATTGAAAACCTTATTTCTGGGTCAGAGAAAGGCGTTTTATGCAATGGGAAGAGAAATAGTGAAAAACATAAGATTTTTTTTTTGTGCATGAATAAAATCCTATTTGCAATGCAAAAAGACACTTCTCGCTGTGTTAGAAGTTTTTTGCACATCCTTTTAGGCAAGAGTTTCAGTGGTCAGATCGCTCCGTCCAGCGTCTCTATGACAAGTAACAGTGAGTTAGAGCATCTGAGCGACCTAACGGAGCTTATACCTGCTTATATTGAAAACCTTATTTCTGGGTCAGAGAAAGGCGTTTTATGCAATGGGAAGAGAAATAGTGAAAAACATAAGATTTTTTTTTTGTGCATGAATAAAATCCTGTTTGCAATGGAAAAAGACACTTCTCGCTCTGTTAGAAGTTTTTTGCACATCCTTTTAAGCAAGAGTTTCAGTGGTCAGATCGCTCCGTCCAGCGTCTCTATGACAAGTAACAGTGAGTTAGAGCATCTGAGCGACCTAACGGAGCTTATACCTGCTTATATTGAAAACCTTATTTCTGGGTCAGAGAAAGGCGTTTTATGCAATGGGAAGAGAAATAGTGAAAAACATAAGATTTTTTTTTTGTGCATGAATAAAATCCTGTTTGCAATGGAAAAAGACACTTCTCGCTGTGTTAGAAGTTTTTTGCACATCCTTTTAAGCAAGAGTTTCAGTGGTCAGATCGCTCCGTCCAGCGTCTCTATGACCAGTAACAGTGAGTTAGAGCTTCTGAGCGACCTAACGGAGCTTATACCTGCTTATATTGAAAACTTTATTTCTGGGTCAGAGAAAGGCGTTTTATGCAATGGGAAGAGAAATAGTGAAAAACATAAGATTTTTTTTTTGTGCATGAATAAAATCCTATTTGCAATGCAAAAAGACACTTCTCGCTGTGTTAGAAGTTTTTTGCACATCCTGTTAAGCAAGAGTTTCAGTGGTCAGATCGCTCCGTCCAGCGTCTCTATGACCAGTAACAGTGAGTTAGAGCTTCTGAGCGACCTAACGGAGCTTATACCTGCTTATATTTAAAACTTTATTTCTGGGTCAGAGAAAGGCGTTTTATGCAATGGGAAGAGAAATAGTGAAAAACATAAGATTTTTATTTTGTGCATGAATAAAATCCTATTTGCAATGCAAAAAGACACTTCTCGCTGTGTTAGAAGTTTTTTGCACATCCTTTTAGGCAAGAGTTTCAGTGGTCAGATCGCTCCGTCCAGCGTCTCTATGACCAGTAACAGTGAGTTAGAGCTTCTGAGCGACCTAACGGAGCTTATACCTGCTTATATTGAAAACTTTATTTCTGGGTCAGAGAAAGGCGTTTTATGCAATGGGAAGAGAAATAGTGAAAAACATAAGATTTTTTTTTTTGTGCATGAATAAAATCCTATTTGCAATGCAAAAAGACACTTCTCGCTGTGTTAGAAGTTTTTTGCACATCCTGTTAAGCAAGAGTTTCAGTGGTCAGATCGCTCCGTCCAGCGTCTCTATGACCAGTAACAGTGAGTTAGAGCTTCTGAGCGACCTAACGGAGCTTATACCTGCTTATATTGAAAACCTTATTTCTGGGTCAGAGAAAGGCGTTTTATGCAATGGGAAGAGAAATAGTGAAAAACATAAGATTTTTTTTTTGTGCATGAATAAAATCCTGTTTGCAATGGAAAAAGACACTTCTCGCTGTGTTAGAAGTTTTTTGCACATCCTTTTAAGCAAGAGTTTCAGTGGTCAGATCGCTCCGTCCAGCGTCTCTATGACCAGTAACAGTGAGTTAGAGCTTCTGAGCGACCTAACGGAGCTTATACCTGCTTATATTGAAAACTTTATTTCTGGGTCAGAGAAAGGCGTTTTATGCAATGGGAAGAGAAATAGTGAAAAACATAAGATTTTTTTTTTTTGTGCATGAATAAAATCCTATTTGCAATGCAAAAAGACACTTCTCGCTGTGTTAGAAGTTTTTTGCACATCCTGTTAAGCAAGAGTTTCAGTGGTCAGATCGCTCCGTCCAGCGTCTCTATGACCAGTAACAGTGAGTTAGAACTTCTGAGCGACCTAACGGAGCTTATACCTGCTTATATTGAAAACTTTATTTCTGGGTCAGAGAAAGGCGTTTTATGCAGTGGGAAGAGAAATAGTGAAAAACATAAGATTTTTTTTTTGTGCATGAATAAAATCCTGTTTGCAATGGAAAAAGACACTTCTCGCTGTGTTAGAAGTTTTTTGCACATCCTTTTAAGCAAGAGTTGCAGTGGTCAGATCGCTCCGTCCAGCGTCTCTATGACCAGTAACAGTGAGTTAGAGTTTCTGAGCGAGCTAACGGAGCTTATACCTGCTTATATTGAAAACTTTATTTCTGGGTCAGAGAAAGGCGTTTTATGCAATGGGAAGAGAAATAGTGAAAAACATAAGATTTTTTTTTTGTGCATGAATAAAATCCTATTTGCAATGCAAAAAGACACTTCTCGCTGTGTTAGAAGTTTTTTGCACATCCTGTTAAGCAAGAGTTTCAGTGGTCAGATCGCTCCGTCCAGCGTCTCTATGACCAGTAACAGTGAGTTAGAGCTTCTGAGCGACCTAACGGAGCTTATACCTGCTTATATTGAAAACTTTATTTCTGGGTCAGAGAAAGGCGTTTTATGCAATGGGAAGAGAAATAGTGAAAAACATAAGATTTTTTTTTTGTGCATGAATAAAATCCTATTTGCAATGCAAAAAGACACTTCTCGCTGTGTTAGAAGTTTTTTGCACATCCTTTTAAGCAAGAGTTTCAGTGGTCAGATCGCTCCGTCCAGCGTCTCTATGACCAGTAACAGTGAGTTAGAGCTTCTGAGCGACCTAACGGAGCTTATACCTGCTTATATTGAAAACTTTATTTCTGGGTCAGAGAAAGGCGTTTTATGCAATGGGAAGAGAAATAGTGAAAAACATAAGATTTTTTTTTTGTGCATGAATAAAATCCTATTTGCAATGCAAAAAGACACTTCTCGCTGTGTTAGAAGTTTTTTGCACATCCTTTTAGGCAAGAGTTTCAGTGGTCAGATCGCTCCGTCCAGCGTCTCTATGACAAGTAACAGTGAGTTAGAGCATCTGAGCGACCTAACGGAGCTTATACCTGCTTATATTGAAAACCTTATTTCTGGGTCAGAGAAAGGCGTTTTATGCAATGGGAAGAGAAATAGTGAAAAACATAAGATTTTTTTTTTGTGCATGAATAAAATCCTGTTTGCAATGGAAAAAGACACTTCTCGCTGTGTTAGAAGTTTTTTGCACATCCTTTTAAGCAAGAGTTTCAGTGGTCAGATCGCTCCGTCCAGCGTCTCTATGACAAGTAACAGTGAGTTAGAGCATCTGAGCGACCTAACGGAGCATATACCTGCTTATATTGAAAACCTTATTTCTGGGTCAGAGAAAGGCGTTTTATGCAATGGGAAGAGAAATAGTGAAAAACATAAGATTTTTTTTTTGTGCATGAATAAAATCCTGTTTGCAATGGAAAAAGACACTTCTCGCTGTGTTAGAAGTTTTTTGCACATCCTTTTAAGCAAGAGTTTCAGTGGTCAGATCGCTCCGTCCAGCGTCTCTATGACCAGTAACAGTGAGTTAGAGCTTCTGAGCAACCTAACGGAGCTTATACCTGCTTATATTGAAAACTTTATTTCTGGGTCAGAGAAAGGCGTTTTATGCAATGGGAAGAGAAATAGTGAAAAACATAAGATTTTTTTTTTGTGCATGAATAAAATCCTGTTTGCAATGGAAAAAGACACTTCTCGCTGTGTTAGAAGTTTTTTGCACATCCTTTTAAGCAAGAGTTTCAGTGGTCAGATCGCTCCGTCCAGCGTCTCTATGACCAGTAACAGTGAGTTAGAGCTTCTGAGCGACCTAACGGAGCTTATATCTGCTTATATTGAAAACTTTATTTCTGGGTCAGAAAAGGCGTTTTATGCAATGGGAAGAGAAATAGTGAAAAACATAAGATTTTTTTTTTGTGCATGAATAAAATCCTATTTGCAATGCAAAAAGACACTTCTCGCTGTGTTAGAAGTTTTTTGCACATCCTTTTAGGCAAGAGTTTCAGTGGTCAGATCGCTCCGTCCAGCGTCTCTATGACCACTAACAGTGAGTTAGAGCTTCTGAGCGACCTAACGGAGCTTATACCTGCTTATATTGAAAACCTTATTTCTGGGTCAGAGAAAGGCGTTTTATGCAATGGGAAGATAAATAGTAAAAAACATAATATTTTTTTTTTGTGCATGAATAAAATCCTGTTTGCAATGGAAAAAGACACTTCTCGCTGTGTTAGAAGTTTTTTGCACATCCTTTTAAGCAAGAGTTTCAGTGGTCAGATCGCTCCGTCCAGCGTCTCTATGACCAGTAACAGTGAGTTAGAGCTTCTGAGCGACCTAACGGAGCTTATACCTGCTTATATTGAAAACCTTATTTCTGGGTCAGAGAAAGGCGTTTTATGCAATGGGAAGAGAAATAGTGAAAAACATAAGATTTTTTTTTTGTGCATGAATAAAATCCTATTTGCAATGCAAAAAGACACTTCTCGCTGTGTTAGAAGTTTTTTGCACATCCTTTTAGGCAAGAGTTTCAGTGGTCAGATCGCTCCGTCCAGCGTCTCTATGACAAGTAACAGTGAGTTAGAGCATCTGAGCGACCTAACGGAGCTTATACCTGCTTATATTGAAAACCTTATTTCTGGGTCAGAGAAAGGCGTTTTATGCAATGGGAAGAGAAATAGTGAAAAACATAATATTTTTTTTTTGTGCATGAATAAAATCCTGTTTGCAATGGAAAAAGACACTTCTCGCTGTGTTAGAAGTTTTTTGCACATCCTTTTAAGCAAGAGTTTCAGTGGTCAGATCGCTCCGTCCAGCGTCTCTATGACCAGTAACAGTGAGTTAGAGCTTCTGAGCGACCTAACGGAGCTTATACCTGCTTATATTGAAAACTTTATTTCTGGGTCAGAGAAAGGCGTTTTATGCAATGGGAAGAGAAATAGTGAAAAACATAAGATTTTTTTTTTTTTGTGCATGAATAAAATCCTATTTGCAATGCAAAAAGACACTTCTCGCTGTGTTAGAAGTTTTTTGCACATCCTGTTAAGCAAGAGTTTCAGTGGTCAGATCGCTCCGTCCAGCGTCTCTATGACCAGTAACAGTGAGTTAGAGCTTCTGAGCGACCTAACGGAGCTTATACCTGCTTATATTGAAAACTTTATTTCTGGGTCAGAGAAAGGCGTTTTATGCAATGGGAAGAGAAATAGTGAAAAACATAAGATTTTTTTTTTGTGCATGAATAAAATCCTGTTTGCAATGGAAAAAGACACTTCTCGCTGTGTTAGAAGTTTTTTGCACATCCTTTTAAGCAAGAGTTTCAGTGGTCAGATCGCTCCGTCCAGCGTCTCTATGACCAGTAACAGTGAGTTAGAGCTTCTGAGCGACCTAACGGAGCTTATACCTGCTTATATTGAAAACTTTATTTCTGGGTCAGAGAAAGGCGTTTTATGCAATGGGAAGAGAAATAGTGAAAACATAAGATTTTTTTTTTGTGCATGAATAAAATCCTATTTGCAATGCAAAAAGACACTTCTCGCTGTGTTAGAAGTTTTTTGCACATCCTGTTAAGCAAGAGTTTCAGTGGTCAGATCGCTCCGTCCAGCGTCTCTATGACCAGTAACAGTGAGTTAGAGCTTCTGAGCGACCTAACGGAGCTTATACCTGCTTATATTGAAAACTTTATTTCTGGGTCAGAGAAAGGCGTTTTATGCAATGGGAAGAGAAATAGTGAAAAACATAAGATTTTTATTTTGTGCATGAATAAAATCCTATTTGCAATGCAAAAAGACACTTCTCGCTGTGTTAGAAGTTTTTTGCACATCCTTTTAGGCAAGAGTTTCAGTGGTCAGATCGCTCCGTCCAGCGTCTCTATGACCAGTAACAGTGAGTTAGAGCTTCTGAGCGACCTAACGGAGCTTATACCTGCTTATATTGAAAACCTTATTTCTGGGTCAGAGAAAGGCGTTTTATGCAATGGGAAGATAAATAGTGAAAAACATAAGAATTTTTTTTTGTGCATGAATAAAATCCTGTTTGCAATGGAAAAAGACACTTCTCGCTGTGTTAGAAGTTTTTTGCACATCCTTTTAAGCAAGAGTTTCAGTGGTCAGATCGCTCCGTCCAGCGTCTCTATGACCAGTAACAGTGAGTTAGAGCTTCTGAGCGACCTAACGGAGCTTATACCTGCTTATATTGAAAACCTTATTTCTGGGTCAGAGAAAGGCGTTTTATGCAATGGGAAGAGAAATAGTGAAAAACATAAGATTTTTTTTTTGTGCATGAATAAAATCCTATTTGCAATGCAAAAAGACACTTCTCGCTGTGTTAGAAGTTTTTTGCACATCCTTTTAGGCAAGAGTTTCAGTGGTCAGATCGCTCCGTCCAGCGTCTCTATGACAAGTAACAGTGAGTTAGAGCATCTGAGCGACCTAACGGAGCTTATACCTGCTTATATTGAAAACCTTATTTCTGGGTCAGAGAAAGGCGTTTTATGCAATGGGAAGAGAAATAGTGAAAAACATAAGATTTTTTTTTTGTGCATGAATAAAATCCTGTTTGCAATGGAAAAAGACACTTCTCGCTGTGTTAGAAGTTTTTTGCACATCCTTTTAAGCAAGAGTTTCAGTGGTCAGATCGCTCCGTCCAGCGTCTCTATGACCAGTAACAGTGAGTTAGAGCTTCTGAGCGACCTAACGGAGCTTATACCTGCTTATATTGAAAACTTTATTTCTGGGTCAGAGAAAGGCGTTTTATGCAATGGGAAGAGAAATAGTGAAAAACATAAGATTTTTTTTTTTTGTGCATGAATAAAATCCTATTTGCAATGCAAAAACACACTTCTCGCTGTGTTAGAAGTTTTTTGCACATCCTGTTAAGCAAGAGTTTCAGTGGTCAGATCGCTCCGTCCAGCGTCTCTATGACCAGTAACAGTGAGTTAGAGCTTCTGAGCGACCAAACGGAGCTTATACCTGCTTATATTGAAAACTTTATTTCTGGGTCAGAGAAAGGCGTTTTATGCAATGGGAAGAGAAATAGTGAAAAACATAAGATTTTTTTTTTGTGCATGAATAAAATCCTATTTGCAATGCAAAAAGACACTTCTCGCTGTGTTAGAAGTTTTTTGCACATCCTTTTAAGCAAGAGTTTCAGTGGTCAGATCGCTCCGTCCAGCGTCTCTAAGACCAGTAACAGTGAGTTAGAGCTTCTGAGCGACCTAACGGAGCTTATACCTGCTTATATTGAAAACTTTATTTCTGGGTCAGAGAAAGGCGTTTTATGCAATGGGAAGAGAAATAGTGAAAAACATAAGATTTTTTTTTTGTGCATGAATAAAATCCTGTTTGCAATGGAAAAAGACACTTCTCGCTGTGTTAGAAGTTTTTTGCACATCCTTTTAAGCAAGAGTTTCAGTGGTCAGATCGCTCCGTCCAGCGTCTCTATGACCAGTAACAGTGAGTTAGAGCTTCTGAGCGACCTAACGGAGCTTATACCTGCTTATATTGAAAACTTTATTTCTGGGTCAGAGAAAGGCGTTTTATGCAATGGGAAGAGAAATAGTGAAAAACATAAGATTTTTTTTTTGTGCATGAATAAAATCCTATTTGCAATGCAAAAAGACACTTCTCGCTGTGTTAGAAGTTTTTTGCACATCCTGTTAAGCAAGAGTTTCAGTGGTCAGATCGCTCCGTCCAGCGTCTCTATGACCAGTAACAGTGAGTTAGAGCTTCTGAGCGACCTAACGGAGCTTATACCTGCTTATATTGAAAACTTTATTTCTGGGTCAGAGAAAGGCGTTTTATGCAATGGGAAGAGAAATAGTGAAAAACGTAAGATTTTTATTTTGTGCATGAATAAAATCCTATTTGCAATGCAAAAAGACACTTCTCGCTGTGTTAGAAGTTTTTTGCACATCCTTTTAGGCAAGAGTTTCAGTGGTCAGATCGCTCCGTCCAGCGTCTCTATGACCAGTAACAGTGAGTTAGAGCTTCTGAGCGACCTAACGGAGCTTATACCTGCTTATATTGAAAACCTTATTTCTGGGTCAGAGAAAGGCGTTTTATGCAATGGGAAGAGAAATAGTGAAAAACATAAGATTTTTTTTTTGTGCATGAATAAAATCCTATTTGCAATGCAAAAAGACACTTCTCGCTGTGTTAGAAGTTTTTTGCACATCCTTTTAAGCAAGAGTTTCAGTGGTCAGATCGCTCCGTCCAGCGTCTCTATGACTAGTAACAGTGAGTTAGAGCTTCTGAGCGACCTAACGGAGCTTATACCTGCTTATATTGAAAACTTTATTTCTGGGTCAGAGAAAGGCGTTTTATGCAATGGGAAGAGAAATAGTGAAAAACATAAGATTTTTTTTTTGTGCATGAATAAAATCCTGTTTGCAATGGAAAAAGACACTTCTCGCTGTGTTAGAAGTTTTTTGCACATCCTTTTAGGCAAGAGTTTCAGTGGTCAGATCGCTCCGTCCAGCGTCTCTATGACAAGTAACAGTGAGTTAGAGCATCTGAGCGACCTAACGGAGCATATACCTGCTTATATTGAAAACCTTATTTCTGGGTCAGAGAAAGGCGTTTTATGCAATGGGAAGAGAAATAGTGAAAAACATAAGATTTTTTTTTTGTGCATGAATAAAATCCTGTTTGCAATGGAAAAAGACACTTCTCGCTGTGTTAGAAGTTTTTTGCACATCCTTTTAAGCAAGAGTTTCAGTGGTCAGATCGCTCCGTCCAGCGTCTCTATGACCAGTAACAGTGAGTTAGAGCTTCTGAGCGACCTAACGGAGCTTATACCTGCTTATATTGAAAACCTTATTTCTGGGTCAGAGAAAGGCGTTTTATGCAATGGGAAGAGAAATAGTGAAAAACATAAGATTTTTTTTTTGTGCATGAATAAAATCCTATTTGCAATGCAAAAAGACACTTCTCGCTGTGTTAGAAGTTTTTTGCACATCCTTTTAGGCAAGAGTTTCAGTGGTCAGATCGCTCCGTCCAGCGTCTCTATGACAAGTAACAGTGAGTTAGAGCATCTGAGCGACCTAACGGAGCTTATACCTGCTTATATTGAAAACCTTATTTCTGGGTCAGAGAAAGGCGTTTTATGCAATGGGAAGAGAAATAGTGAAAAACATAATATTTTTTTTTTGTGCATGAATAAAATCCTGTTTGCAATGGAAAAAGACACTTCTCGCTGTGTTAGAAGTTTTTTGCACATCCTTTTAAGCAAGAGTTTCAGTGGTCAGATCGCTCCGTCCAGCGTCTCTATGACCAGTAACAGTGAGTTAGAGCTTCTGAGCGACCTAACGGAGCTTATACCTGCTTATATTGAAAACTTTATTTCTGGGTCAGAGAAAGGCGTTTTATGCAATGGGAAGAGAAATAGTGAAAAACATAAGATTTTTTTTTTTTTGTGCATGAATAAAATCCTATTTGCAATGCAAAAAGACACTTCTCGCTGTGTTAGAAGTTTTTTGCACATCCTGTTAAGCAAGAGTTTCAGTGGTCAGATCGCTCCGTCCAGCGTCTCTATGACCAGTAACAGTGAGTTAGAGCTTCTGAGCGACCTAACGGAGCTTATACCTGCTTATATTGAAAACTTTATTTCTGGGTCAGAGAAAGGCGTTTTATGCAATGGGAAGAGAAATAGTGAAAAACATAAGATTTTTTTTTTGTGCATGAATAAAATCCTGTTTGCAATGGAAAAAGACACTTCTCGCTGTGTTAGAAGTTTTTTGCACATCCTTTTAAGCAAGAGTTTCAGTGGTCAGATCGCTCCGTCCAGCGTCTCTATGACCAGTAACAGTGAGTTAGAGCTTCTGAGCGACCTAACGGAGCTTATACCTGCTTATATTGAAAACTTTATTTCTGGGTCAGAGAAAGGCGTTTTATGCAATGGGAAGAGAAATAGTGAAAACATAAGATTTTTTTTTTGTGCATGAATAAAATCCTATTTGCAATGCAAAAAGACACTTCTCGCTGTGTTAGAAGTTTTTTGCACATCCTGTTAAGCAAGAGTTTCAGTGGTCAGATCGCTCCGTCCAGCGTCTCTATGACCAGTAACAGTGAGTTAGAGCTTCTGAGCGACCTAACGGAGCTTATACCTGCTTATATTGAAAACTTTATTTCTGGGTCAGAGAAAGGCGTTTTATGCAATGGGAAGAGAAATAGTGAAAAACATAAGATTTTTATTTTGTGCATGAATAAAATCCTATTTGCAATGCAAAAAGACACTTCTCGCTGTGTTAGAAGTTTTTTGCACATCCTTTTAGGCAAGAGTTTCAGTGGTCAGATCGCTCCGTCCAGCGTCTCTATGACCAGTAACAGTGAGTTAGAGCTTCTGAGCGACCTAACGGAGCTTATACCTGCTTATATTGAAAACCTTATTTCTGGGTCAGAGAAAGGCGTTTTATGCAATGGGAAGATAAATAGTGAAAAACATAAGAATTTTTTTTTGTGCATGAATAAAATCCTGTTTGCAATGGAAAAAGACACTTCTCGCTGTGTTAGAAGTTTTTTGCACATCCTTTTAAGCAAGAGTTTCAGTGGTCAGATCGCTCCGTCCAGCGTCTCTATGACCAGTAACAGTGAGTTAGAGCTTCTGAGCGACCTAACGGAGCTTATACCTGCTTATATTGAAAACCTTATTTCTGGGTCAGAGAAAGGCGTTTTATGCAATGGGAAGAGAAATAGTGAAAAACATAAGATTTTTTTTTTGTGCATGAATAAAATCCTATTTGCAATGCAAAAAGACACTTCTCGCTGTGTTAGAAGTTTTTTGCACATCCTTTTAGGCAAGAGTTTCAGTGGTCAGATCGCTCCGTCCAGCGTCTCTATGACAAGTAACAGTGAGTTAGAGCATCTGAGCGACCTAACGGAGCTTATACCTGCTTATATTGAAAACCTTATTTCTGGGTCAGAGAAAGGCGTTTTATGCAATGGGAAGAGAAATAGTGAAAAACATAAGATTTTTTTTTTGTGCATGAATAAAATCCTGTTTGCAATGGAAAAAGACACTTCTCGCTGTGTTAGAAGTTTTTTGCACATCCTTTTAAGCAAGAGTTTCAGTGGTCAGATCGCTCCGTCCAGCGTCTCTATGACCAGTAACAGTGAGTTAGAGCTTCTGAGCGACCTAACGGAGCTTATACCTGCTTATATTGAAAACTTTATTTCTGGGTCAGAGAAAGGCGTTTTATGCAATGGGAAGAGAAATAGTGAAAAACATAAGATTTTTTTTTTTTGTGCATGAATAAAATCCTATTTGCAATGCAAAAACACACTTCTCGCTGTGTTAGAAGTTTTTTGCACATCCTGTTAAGCAAGAGTTTCAGTGGTCAGATCGCTCCGTCCAGCGTCTCTATGACCAGTAACAGTGAGTTAGAGCTTCTGAGCGACCAAACGGAGCTTATACCTGCTTATATTGAAAACTTTATTTCTGGGTCAGAGAAAGGCGTTTTATGCAATGGGAAGAGAAATAGTGAAAAACATAAGATTTTTTTTTTGTGCATGAATAAAATCCTATTTGCAATGCAAAAAGACACTTCTCGCTGTGTTAGAAGTTTTTTGCACATCCTTTTAAGCAAGAGTTTCAGTGGTCAGATCGCTCCGTCCAGCGTCTCTAAGACCAGTAACAGTGAGTTAGAGCTTCTGAGCGACCTAACGGAGCTTATACCTGCTTATATTGAAAACTTTATTTCTGGGTCAGAGAAAGGCGTTTTATGCAATGGGAAGAGAAATAGTGAAAAACATAAGATTTTTTTTTTGTGCATGAATAAAATCCTGTTTGCAATGGAAAAAGACACTTCTCGCTGTGTTAGAAGTTTTTTGCACATCCTTTTAAGCAAGAGTTTCAGTGGTCAGATCGCTCCGTCCAGCGTCTCTATGACCAGTAACAGTGAGTTAGAGCTTCTGAGCGACCTAACGGAGCTTATACCTGCTTATATTGAAAACTTTATTTCTGGGTCAGAGAAAGGCGTTTTATGCAATGGGAAGAGAAATAGTGAAAAACATAAGATTTTTTTTTTGTGCATGAATAAAATCCTATTTGCAATGCAAAAAGACACTTCTCGCTGTGTTAGAAGTTTTTTGCACATCCTGTTAAGCAAGAGTTTCAGTGGTCAGATCGCTCCGTCCAGCGTCTCTATGACCAGTAACAGTGAGTTAGAGCTTCTGAGCGACCTAACGGAGCTTATACCTGCTTATATTGAAAACTTTATTTCTGGGTCAGAGAAAGGCGTTTTATGCAATGGGAAGAGAAATAGTGAAAAACGTAAGATTTTTATTTTGTGCATGAATAAAATCCTATTTGCAATGCAAAAAGACACTTCTCGCTGTGTTAGAAGTTTTTTGCACATCCTTTTAGGCAAGAGTTTCAGTGGTCAGATCGCTCCGTCCAGCGTCTCTATGACCAGTAACAGTGAGTTAGAGCTTCTGAGCGACCTAACGGAGCTTATACCTGCTTATATTGAAAACCTTATTTCTGGGTCAGAGAAAGGCGTTTTATGCAATGGGAAGAGAAATAGTGAAAAACATAAGATTTTTTTTTTTGTGCATGAATAAAATCCTATTTGCAATGCAAAAAGACACTTCTCGCTGTGTTAGAAGTTTTTTGCACATCCTTTTAAGCAAGAGTTTCAGTGGTCAGATCGCTCCGTCCAGCGTCTCTATGACTAGTAACAGTGAGTTAGAGCTTCTGAGCGACCTAACGGAGCTTATACCTGCTTATATTGAAAACTTTATTTCTGGGTCAGAGAAAGGCGTTTTATGCAATGGGAAGAGAAATAGTGAAAAACATAAGATTTTTTTTTTGTGCATGAATAAAATCCTGTTTGCAATGGAAAAAGACACTTCTCGCTGTGTTAGAAGTTTTTTGCACATCCTTTTAGGCAAGAGTTTCAGTGGTCAGATCGCTCCGTCCAGCGTCTCTATGACAAGTAACAGTGAGTTAGAGCATCTGAGCGACCTAACGGAGCATATACCTGCTTATATTGAAAACCTTATTTCTGGGTCAGAGAAAGGCGTTTTATGCAATGGGAAGAGAAATAGTGAAAAACATAAGATTTTTTTTTTGTGCATGAATAAAATCCTGTTTGCAATGGAAAAAGACACTTCTCGCTGTGTTAGAAGTTTTTTGCACATCCTTTTAAGCAAGAGTTTCAGTGGTCAGATCGCTTCGTCCAGCATCTCTATGACCAGTAACAGTGAGTTAGAGCTTCTGAGCAACCTAACGGAGCTTATACCTGCTTATATTGAAAACTTTATTTCTGGGTCAGAGAAAGGCGTTTTATGCAATGGGAAGAGAAATAGTGAAAAACATAAGATTTTTTTTTTGTGCATGAATAAAATCCTGTTTGCAATGGAAAAAGACACTTCTCGCTGTGTTAGAAGTTTTTTGCACATCCTTTTAAGCAAGAGTTTCAGTGGTCAGATCGCTCGGTCCAGCGTCTCTATGACCAGTAACAGTGAGTTAGAGCTTCTGAGCGACCTAACGGAGCTTATACCTGCTTATATTGAAAACTTTATTTCTGGGTCAGAGAAAGGCGTTTTATGCAATGGGAAGAGAAATAGTGAAAAACATAAGATTTTTTTTTTGTGCATGAATAAAATCCTGTTTGCAATGGAAAAAGACACTTCTCGCTGTGTTAGAAGTTTTTTGCACATCCTTTTAAGCAAGAGTTTCAGTGGTCAGATCGCTCCGTCCAGCGTCTCTATGACCAGTAACAGTGAGTTAGAGCTTCTGAGCGACCTAACGGAGCTTATACCTGCTTATATTGAAAACCTTATTTCTGGGTCAGAGAAAGGCGTTTTATGCAATGGGAAGAGAAATAGTGAAAAACATAAGATTTTTTTTTTGTGCATGAATAAAATCCTATTTGCAATGCAAAAAGACACTTCTCGCTGTGTTAGAAGTTTTTTGCACATCCTTTTAGGCAAGAGTTTCAGTGGTCAGATCGCTCCGTCCAGCGTCTCTATGACAAGTAACAGTGAGTTAGAGCATCTGAGCGACCTAACGGAGCTTATACCTGCTTATATTGAAAACCTTATTTCTGGGTCAGAGAAAGGCGTTTTATGCAATGGGAAGAGAAATAGTGAAAAACATAAGATTTTTTTTTTGTGCATGAATAAAATCCTGTTTGCAATGGAAAAAGACACTTCTCGCTGTGTTAGAAGTTTTTTGCACATCCTTTTAAGCAAGAGTTTCAGTGGTCAGATCGCTCCGTCCAGCGTCTCTATGACCAGTAACAGTGAGTTAGAGCTTCTGAGCGACCTAACGGAGCTTATACCTGCTTATATTGAAAACTTTATTTCTGGGTCAGAGAAAGGCGTTTTATGCAATGGGAAGAGAAATAGTGAAAAACATAAGATTTTTTTTTTGTGCATGAATAAAATCCAATTTGCAATGCCAAAAGACACTTCTCGCTGTGTTAGAAGTTTTTTGCACATCCTTTCAGGCAAGAGTTTCAGTGGTCAGATCGCTCCGTCCAGCGTCTCTATGACCAGTAACAGTGAGTTAGAGCTTCTGAGCGACCTAACGGAGCTTATACCTGCTTATATTGAAAACTTTATTTCTGGGTCAGAGAAAGGCGTTTTATGCAATGGGAAGAGAAATAGTGAAAAACATAAGATTTTTTTTTTTGTCCATGAATAAAATCCTATTTGCAATGCAAAAAGACACTTCTCGCTGTGTTAGAAGTTTTTTGCACATCCTTTTAGGCAAGAGTTTCAGTGGTCAGATCGCTCCGTCCAGCGTCTCTATGACCACTAACAGTGAGTTAGAGCTTCTGAGCGACCTAACGGAGCTTATACCTGCTTATATTGAAAACCTTATTTCTGGGTCAGAGAAAGGCGTTTTATGCAATGGGAAGAGAAATAGTGAAAAACATGAATTTTTTTATTTTGCATGAATAAAATCCTGTTTGCAATGCAAAAAGACACTTCTCGCTGTGTTAGAAGTTTATTGCACATCCTTTCAGGCAAGAATTTCAGTGGTCAGATCTCTCCGTCCAGCGTCTCTATGACCAGTAACAGTGAGTTAGAGCTTCTGAGCGACCTAACGGAGCTTACACCTGCTTATATTGAAAACTTTATTTCTGGGTCAGAGAAAGGCGTTTTATGCAATGGGAAGAGAAATAGTGAAAAACATAGGATTTTTTTTTTTTGTGCATGAATAAAATCCTATTTGCAATGCAAAAAGACACTTCTCGCTGTTGTAGAAGTTTTTTGCACATCCTTTCAGGCAAGAGTTTCAGTGGTCAGATCGCTCCGTCCAGCGTCTCTATGACCAGTAACAGTGAGTTAGAGCTTCTGAGCGACCTAACGGAGCTTATACCTGCTTATATTGAAAACTTTATTTCTGGGTCAGAGAAAGGCGTTTTATGCAATGGGAAGAGAAATAGTGAAAAACATAAGAATTTTTTATTTTGCATGAATAAAATCCTATTTGCAATGCAAAAAGACACTTCTCGCTGTGTTAGAAGTTTTTTGCACATCCTTTCAGGCAAGAGTTTCAGTGGTCAGATCGCTCCGTCCAGCGTCTCTATGACCAGTAACAGTGAGTTAGAGCTTCTGAGCTACCTAACGGAGCTTATACCTGCTTATATTGAAAACCTTATTTCTGGGTCAGAGAAAGGCGTTTTATGCAATGGTAAGAGAAATAGTGAAAAACATAAGAATTTTTTATTTTGCATGAATAAAATCCTATTTGCAATGCAAAAAGACACTTCTCGCTGTGTTAGAAGTTTTTTGCACATCCTTTCAGGCAAGAGTTTCAGTGGTCAGATCGCTCCGTCCAGCGTCTCTATGACCAGTAACAGTGAGTTAGAGCTTCTGAGCGACCTAACGGAGCTTGTACCTGCTTATATTGAAAACCTTATTTCTGGGTCAGAGAAAGGCGTTTTATGCAATGGGAAGAGAAATAGTGAAAAACATAAGATTTTTTTTTTTTTGTGCATGAATAAAATCCTGTTTGCAATGCAAAAAGACACTTCTCGCTGTGTTAGAAGTTTTTTGCACATCCTTTTAAGCAAGAGTTTCAGTGGTCAGATCGCTCCGTCCAGCGTCTCTATGACCAGTAACAGTGAGTTAGAGCTTCTGAGCGACCTAACGGAGCTTATACCTGCTTTTATTGAAAACTTTATTTCTGGGTCAGAGAAAGGCGTTTTATGCAATGGGAAGAGAAATAGTGAAAAACATAAGATTTTTTTTTTGTGCATGAATAAAATCCTATTTGCAATGCAAAAAGACACTTCTCGCTGTGTTAGAAGTTTTTTGCACATCCTTTCAGGCAAGAGTTTCAGTGGTCAGATCGCTCCGTCCAGCGTCTCTATGACCAGTAACAGTGAGTTAGAGCTTCTGAGCGACCTAACGGAGCTTATACCTGCTTATATTGAAAACTTTATTTCTGGGTCAGAGAAAGGCGTTTTATGCAATGGGAAGAGAAATAGTGAAAAACATAAGAATTTTTTATTTTGCATGAATAAAATCCTATTTGCAATGCAAAAAGACACTTCTCGCTGTGTTAGAAGTTTTTTGCACATCCTTTCAGGCAAGAGTTTCAGTGGTCAGATCGCTCCGTCCAGCGTCTCTATGACCAGTAACAGTGAGTTAGAGCTTCTGAGCGACCTAACGGAGCTTATACCTGCTTATATTGAAAACCTTATTTCTGGGTCAGAGAAAGGCGTTTTATGCAATGGGAAGAGAAATAGTGAAAAACATAAGAATTTTTTATTTTGCATGAATAAAATCCTATTTGCAATGCAAAAAGACACTTCTCGCTGTGTTAGAAGTTTTTTGCACATCCTTTCAGGCAAGAGTTTCAGTGGTCAGATCGCTCCGTCCAGCGTCTCTATGACCAGTAACAGTGAGTTAGAGCTTCTGAGCGACCTAACGGAGCTTATACCTGCTTATATTGAAAACCTTATTTCTGGGTCAGAGAAAGGCGTTTTATGCAATGGGAAGAGAAATAGTGAAAAACATAAGATTTTTTTTTTGTGCATGAATAAAATCCTGTTTGCAATGCAAAAAGACACTTGTCGCTGTGTTAGAAGTTTTTTGCACATCCTTTTAGGCAAGAGTTTCAGTGGTCAGATCGCTCCGTTCAGCGTCTCTATGACCAGTAACAGTGAGTTAGAGCTTCTGAGCGACCTAACGGAGCTTATACCTGCTTATATTGAAAACCTTATTTCTGGATCAGAGAAAGGCGTTTTATGCAATGGGAAGAGAAATAGTGAAAAACATAAGATTTTTTTTTTGTGCATGAATAAAATCCTGTTTGCAATGAAAAAAGACACTTCTCGCTGTGTTAGAAGTTTATTGCACATCCTTTCAGGCAAGAATTTCAGTGGTCAGATCGCTCCGTCCAGCGTCTCTATGACCAGTAACAGTGAGTTAGAGCTTCTGAGCGACCTAACGGAGCTTATACCTGCTTATATTGAAAACCTTATTTCTGGGTCAGAGAAAGGCGTTTTATGCAATGGGAAGAGAAATAGTGAAAAACATAAGATTTTTTTTTTTGTGCATGAATAAAATCCTGTTTGCAATGCAAAAAGACACTTCTCGCTGTGTTAGAAGTTTTTTGCACATCCTTTTAAGCAAGAGTTTCAGTGGTCAGATCGCTCCGTCCAGCGTCTCTATGACCAGTAACAGTGAGTTAGAGCTTCTGAGCGACCTAACGGAGCTTATACCTGCTTATATTGAAAACTTTATTTCTGGGTCAGAGAAAGGCGTTTTATGCAATGGGAAGAGAAATAGTGAAAAACATAAGATTTTTTTTTTGTGCACGAATAAAATCCTGTTTGCAATGAAAAAAGACACTTCTCGCTGTGTTAGAAGTTTATTGCACATCCTTTCAGGCAAGAATTTCAGTGGTCAGATCGCTCCGTCCAGCGTCTCTATGACCAGTAACAGTGAGTTAGAGCTTCTGAGCGACCTAACGGAGCTTATACCTGCTTATATTGAAAACCTTATTTCTGGGTCAGAGAAAGGCGTTTTATGCAATGGGACGAGAAATAGTGAAAAACATAAGATTTTTTTTTTTGTGCATGAATAAAATCCTGTTTGCAATGCAAAAAGACACTTCTCGCTGTGTTAGAAGTTTTTTGCACATCCTTTTAAGCAAGAGTTTCAGTGGTCAGATCGCTCCGTCCAGCGTCTTTATGACCAGTAACAGTGAGTTAGAGCTTCTGAGCGACCTAACGGAGCTTATACCTGCTTATATTGAAAACCTTATTTCTGGGTCAGAGAAAGGCGTTTTATGCAATGGGAAGAGAAATAGTGAAAAACATAAGATTTTTTTTTTGTGCATGAATAAAATCCTGTTTGCAATGCAAAAAGACACTTCTCGCTGTGTTAGAAGTTTTTTGCACATCCTTTTAGGCAAGAGTTTCAGTGGTCAGAACGCTCCGTCCAGCGTCTCTATGACCAGTAACAGTGAGTTAGAGCTTCTGAGCGACCTAACGGAGCTTATACCTGCTTATATTGAAAACTTTATTTCTGGGTCAGAGAAAGGCGTTTTATGCAATGGGAAGAGAAATAGTGAAAAACATAAGATTTTTTTTTTGTGCACGAATAAAATCCTGTTTGCAATGCAAAAAGACACTTCTCGCTGTGTTAGAAGTTTTTTGCACATCCTTTTAGGCAAGAGTTTCAGTGGTCAGATCGCTCCGTCCAGCGTCTCTATGACCAGTAACAGTGAGTTAGAGCTTCTGAGCGACCTAACGGAGCTTATACCTGCTTATATTGAAAACCTTATTTCTGGATCAGAGAAAGGCGTTTTATGCAATGGGAAGAGAAATAGTGAAAAACATAAGATTTTTTTTTTTTTTTTTTGTGCATGAATAAAATCCTGTAAAATCCTGTAAAACACTGAAATTATTATGATAGTCCAGGATCAAAATTAGTGAATTTACATTAGACTGCACTGAAATGATTATGATGATCCAGGATCAACATTAGTGAAGTTAGACTGTACTGAAATTATTATGATGGTCCAGGATCACCATTAGTAAATTTAGACTGTTCTGAACTGATTATGATGGTCCAGAATCAACATTAGTGAATTTGCACAATGCTGAAATGATTATGATGGTCTAAGATCAACATTAGTTAATTTAGACTGTGCTGAAATGACTATGGTGAGCCAGGATCAACATTAGTGAATTTACATTAGACAGTACTGAAAGAATTATGATAGTCTAGGATCAACATTAGTGAATTTGGACAATACTGAAATGATTATGATGGTCTAAGATCAGAATATTGATGGTCTAGGATCAATATTAGTGAATTTGGACAATACTGAAATGATTATCATGGTGTAAGATCAACATTAGTAAATTTAGACTGTACTGAAATTATTATGATGGTCTACGATCAACATTAGTGAATTTACATTAGACTGTACTGAAATTATTATGATGGTTAAGGACCAACATTAGTGAATTTGCACAATACTGAAATGATTATGATAGTCTAAGATCAACATTAGTAAATTTAGCCTGTGCTGAAATGATTATGATGGTCCAAGATCAACAACAGTGAATTTGGACAACACTGAAATGATTATGATAGTCTAGGATCAACATTAGTGAATTTGGACAATACTGAAATTATTATGATGGTCTAAGATCAGAATTTACGTTAGACTGTACTGAAATGATTATGATGGTCTAGGATCAACATTAGTAAATTTAGACTGTACTGAAATTATTATGATGGTCTACGATCAACATTAGTGAATTTACATTAGACTGTACTGAAATTATTATGATGGTCTAGGATCAACATTAATGAATTTGCACAATACTGAAATGATTATGATAGTCTAAGATCAAAATTTACATTAGACTGTACTGAAATGATTATGATGGTGTAGGATCAACATTAGTCAATTTAGACTGTACTGAAATTATTATAAAAGTCTAACATCAACATTAGTCAATTTACACTGTACTTGCTCAGTTGGGGACAACAACTAAATTGGGGAAAACTAAATTGGGGACAAACAATTTATTATTTTGGAACTATTGATTATTTTCCTCAAACTAAAATTGTTTAAAGTTTCTTTTGAATTATTGATATATTACTTTTCCATTTGATACTATAAAGTTGCTTTGACACAATTTGTATTGTAAAAAGCGCTATATAAATAAAGCTGACTTGACTTGACTACTGAAATGATTATGATGGTCCAGGATCAACATTAGTAAATTTAGTCTGTACCGAAATGATTATGATGGTCCAGGATCAGTATTAGTGAATTTAGACTGTACTGAAATGATTATGATGGTCTAGGATCAGAATTCACGTTAGACTGTCCTGAAATGATTACGATTGTCCAGGAACAAAGTCAGTGAATTTGGACTGTACTGAAATGATTATGATGGTCTACGATCAACATTATTTAATTTACATTAGACTGTACTGAAATTATTATGGTGGTCTAGGATCAGTATTAGTGAATTTGCACAATACTGAAATGGTTATGATGGTCTAAGTTCAGAATTTACATTAGACTGTACTGAAATGATTATGATGGTCTACGATCAACATTAGTGAATTTGGACAATACTGAAATGATTATCATGGTGTAAGATCAACATTAATAAATTTTAGACCGTACTGAAATTATTATGATGGTCTACGATCAACATTAGTGAATTTACTTTAGACTGCACTGAAATTATTAATATAGTCTAGGATCAAAATTAGTGAATTTGGACAATATTGGAATGATTATGATGGTCCAGGATCAACATTAATGAATTTGCACAGTACTGAAATGATTATGATAGTCTAAGATCAACATTAGTCAATTTAGCCTGTGCTGAAATGATTATGGCAGTCCAAGATCAACATTAGTGGATTTACATTAGACTGCACTGAAATTATTAATATAGTCTAGGATCAACATTAGAGAATTTGGACAATACTGAAATGATTATGATGGTCTAAGATCAGAATTTACGTTAGACTGTACTAAAATGATTATGATAGTCTAAGATCAACATTAGTCAATTTAGCCTGTGCTGAAATGATTATGGCAGTCCAAGATCAACATTAGTGGATTTACATTAGACTGCACTGAAATTATTAATATAGTCTAGGATCAACATTAGAGAATTTGGACAATACTGAAATGATTATGATGGTCTAAGATCAGAATTTACGTTAGACTGTACTAAAATGATTATGATGGTCTAGGATCAGCATTAGTAAATTTAGACTGTACTGAAATGATTATGATGGTCTACGATCAACATTAGTGAATTTGGACAATACTGAAATGATTATCATGGTGTAAGATCAACATTAGTAAATTTAGACTGTACTGAAATTATTATAATGGTCTAGGATCAACATTAGTGAATTTGCACAATACTGAAATGATTATGATAGTCTAAGATCAACATTAGTAAATTTAGCCTGTGTTGAAATGATTATTCTGATCTTAATCAGAATTTATGTTCGACTGTACTTAAATGATTATGATGGTCTAGGATCAAAATTAGTAAATTTAGACTGTACTGAAATGATTATGATGGTCTAGTATCAACATTAGTGAATTTGGACAATACTGAAATGATTATTATAGTGTAAGATCAACATTAGTAAATTTAGACTGTACTGAAATTATTATGATGGTCTACGATCAACATTAGTGAATTTAGTCTGTACTGAAATGATTATGATGGTGCAGGATCAACATTAGTAAATTTAGACTGTACTGAAATGATTATGATGGTCCAGGATCAAGATTAGTAAATTTGCAGTAGACTGCACTAAAATTATTATGATGGTCCAGGATCAAGATTAGTGAATTTACAATAGACAGTACTCAAATGATTATGATGGTCTAAGATCAACATTAGTGAATTTGGACAATACTGAAGTGATTATGATGGTCCAAAAGCAACATTAGTAAATTTAGACTGTACTGAAATGATTATGATGGTCCAGGAACAACATTAGTAAATTTAGACTGTACTGAAATGATTATGATTGTCCAGGAACAACATTAGTAAATGTAGACTGTACTGAAATGGTTATGATGGTCCAATATCAACATTAGTAAATTTGGACAATACTGAAATGATTATCATGATCTAGGATCAACATTAGTAAATTAATACTATACTGAAATGATTATAATGATCCCGGATAAATATTAGTGAAGTTACAGTAGACTATACTGAAAAGGTTATGATGGTTCAAAATCAAGGTTAGTAAATTTGGATTGAACTTAAATTATTATGATAGTTCAGGATCATCATTAGTGAATCTAGACAAAACTGAAATGATTATGATGGTCCAGGAACAATATTAGCAAATTTAGACTGTACTGGAATGATTATGATAGTGTAGGATCAACATTAGTGAATTTGGACAATACTGAAATGATTATGATGGTCCAGGATCAATAATAAGTAAATTTAGACTGTACTGAAATGATTATAGTGATCCAGGATAAATATTAGTGAAGTTACAGTAGACTATACTGAAAAGATTATGATGGTTCAAAATCCAGGTTAGTGAATTTGGACTGTACTTAAATGATTATGATGGTTCAGGATCATCATTAGTGAATTTAGACAAAACGTCTAGGTTACTTAGGTAACCCACGTTCCCTGAAGGAGGGAACAGAGACGTTACTATGGGAGCACTGCGACCAATCACCTCTGAGCTACAGAGAAAAGGCCAATGAATATTGGTGAGTGGTTTGCGTCAGCCGCCACTCCCCCGTACATACGGGTATATAAGATGGCGGCGCGCATACACTCATTCAGGTTTCTGCTGAAGAGCCGAGCTTGGCTCAGCCCCCCAGGGGGCAGCCTGGGACTGTGGCAAGGGGAGTAACGTCTCCGTTCCCTCCTTCAGGGAACGTGGGTTACCTACGTAACCTAGACGTTCCCCTTTCAGTCGTTCCACTACGACGTTACTATGGGAACACCCATGGAAAACGCCGCAGACCCAAGCTGCGTTACGTGGGGTCCGATTTGCTGACAGGCAAGCGTGCCAGTGAAAATGGACACCAACACATAACCTGCCCGACGCCCTGGGAGCCCGTAAGGGAGGGCCCCACGGAGTTGCTAGGAGCAGTCGCCAGGGGGCGGAGACAAAGACAAGCTGTATGGTCATGTGAAGAAGGAATAAAAACAACTATCTATTCTAGCTATAGATATGTAAGGGGAAAACGATCGTAACCGGCCTGCAGCCCTGCACATGTCGCTACAGAGAGATGCCTGGCACGGCTCACCCTTGAAATCCACCAAGGTGATGGCAACCCACCACTGCCAACCTCTACTTGAGAACAGCATTCCCCTCTGCTGTCCACCAAAGCAACACGGGGCTGCTCGAAGCGTATGAAGGCCCCGAGTGCTGGATCCATAAACCGTGGTTTGGACGGGAACTATGACACAGGCCAGATCTGCCTCCTCCAGAGCAGAGCTTGCAATGTATTTTGGCACTACACCGGCTAACGACACGCTTCGCTGACAGAGAATGTTTGTAGGTTCTACCCTCCTCAGAGTGCAAGCGCAGTCAGGAGCGAGGATGACTCAGCTCTACTAACGCGAAGCTCGAATAAGGGGTCACATCGTAGCTTTTTTTTTTTTTTAAGAAGACTGCGGAAAGCCCCGGGAGGGGAGAGGTGTGGACCGAAGGTTTCACTTGGTCCTCACACCCCTACATAACCTAATGATTAGGTGAAACTCTCCATTTTCAAAAACCCGCATAACAGCAAGTGCAACTGCGCAACCTACTTTTCCAAAGTTGAAGGGACAGCCTGCACTTCAACTTCTCTGGGGGAAGGAAGTGTCACACTAATCAACATTCCTGAAGGTCCTCTATTGAAGAGAACAGTAGTCAACAAATAGACCTCATCTCAGCAGAAAGACTATCCACGTAGGGTCTTAAAACTGAGTGACAGGCTGTCACAGCCAGTCAAGGTCTACCGTGTCTGGTGTCACTGTCTAACATGCAGAAAACCAGGACACGGGTGCAGAGAGCGTGCACCACCTGAAGGAATTAACACTCCAGGGGTTTTCAGGGAGGCTGCCGCGAGGAGTAAAAGGCCGGCAAACCAGGTTCGGGCAGCTAATATGCGCAAATAACAGAACCTACTCCTCAACTCCCTGAACTTGCACAAGCCTGTGCAAGGAGGCTCACTGGGGAAGGCGTACTTGAGGGAACCCCGGGGCAGCAGAGCGTCAGCGTGTCCTATCCAAAGGAGGGAAGCCGGCAAATGGAGGATTCTGGAGAGGCAAATTTACCTGAATTTCTCGAGACAACTCCAACTCAGCTACCACCTGGGGGGGAGAAACTGTTCTTAGAGAAAGTGGACTGTCGTGGCTTATGCTACACGAGTGAGCTTTCCCAAGTAAGAACAGCACGCAGGCTTTCCGCTATGCCTAACTCCAAGGAGGAGATGGTGGCGAGTTGTGACATACGACGGAGGCGTAGACCACCATGACAGATGATGTACGAGACTGTCGTAAAGTAGTCTGTACAGACCAGCACATGCTTGATTGCCACACACTGCAGAGGAGAGGGCAGCTTCCATTAGATTGCATGTCTCTGATGGCGGGTCCATTGCCTGCCACGGGCCACACCCTCAGGAGAGGGGGCTCCGGAGGCAAGACCGCGGCTTCAACCGCATGTGACAAAAACTATACCTGCCTCAGGCGAGCGGGGCGGAAAGCAGTGCAACAACTCGCGGATGGCACCCAACCTGACACCGAGGTATCTGTGATGACCTCACATGTTTGGACCACCGACTTTAAGACGAAGCCAGGGTCAACTAAGGGTTGATGCTGGTAGCGACACTCTGGGAAACGCCAGCCCAGAATGAGCTAAGGTGCCAAGACCATCTTGGGACTCGGTCAGGTAGCCAGTGCTGAAACGGTCTCATGTGAAGCAGCCGAAAGAGCTGCCAACACATGCCCCTGGAGCCTCTAAATTTAAGAGGGACCACATGCTTGTCGCTGAATAATATCAGGCACTCAGCACCGGCTGTGCGCTCCTTTTTAGAACTGCGCTGCCGTAATTTTGACCGAATCCATCTCCAAGCCGAGAGAAGAGAGCCCTGCCCACGAGGGGGGGGCTAGACTTCTCTCGGTTGACCCGAGGTCCCTGGACCAAGGTGCAGAAGCACCGGGTCCCTGCATAGGCACAAGACTTGCGAGTGAACTATAATAAGCCAGTCGCTTGTGAAGTGCAGAGGCCCTAACACCAAGAGCGGGTCAGGGCATCCCACGCGTTTGAGAAACCACGTAGGGAGCAGGGACAACCAGGGAGAGCTCGTACTGACATGCCTGAATCCCAACTAGAAAAACCAGGACATGAGAGTACGTAGCTATCGGGTCAAAGGCTGCCAGCTGGTCCTCTTTTAAGGAGAGGCTGAACCTAGCCGAGACCCACCGTCTTAGGGGCACGATGAAGTCAGATAGACCTCATCTCGGCTGGAGGGGGGGGGGGGGGGGGGAGTGGTGAGCGGAGTGAACCGCAAGCCGAGCCGAGTCGAACCCCCTGGCCACCCCACCATCGAGGGTAGTGAGGGGTGAGAAGCTCCCCACCGCAATTTCTTCTTCCAAATCAGCTTTCAGTTTGCAGCGAGGCTCTAAAGCAGAAGTCTGAATGAGTGTATGCGCGCCGTCATCTTATATACCCGTATGTACGGGGGAGTGGTGGCTGACGCAAACCACTCGCCAATATTCATTGGCCTTTTCTCTGTAGCTCATTATAGCTCTGTAGGTGATTGGTCGCAGTGCTCCCATAGTAACGTCCTAGTGGAACGACTGAAAGGGGAACTGAAATGATTATGATGGTCAAGGATCAAGATTAATGAATTTAAAGTAGACAGTACTGAAATGATTATGATGGTCCAGGAAACACATTACTAAATTTAGACTGTACTGAAATGATTATGATGATCCAGGATCAATATTAGTAAATTTACAGTGGACTATACTGAAATGATTATGATGGTCCAAAATCAGCATTAGTGAATTTACATTAGACTGTACTGAAATGATTATGATGGTCCAAGATCAATATAAGTAAATTTAGAACTGCACTGAAATTATTCTGATGGTCCAGGATCAACATTAGGGGATTTATATTAGACGTTAGTGAAATGATTATGATGGTCCAAAATTAACATTAGAGATTTTAGACTGTACTGAAATGGATTTGATGGTCGAGGATCAACATTAGTGAATTTGGACAATACTGAAATGATTATGATGGTCTAAGATCAACATTTGTAAATTTAGACTGTACTGAAATGATTATGATGGTCCAGGATCAACATTAGTGAATTTAGACTGTACTGAAATGATTATGATGGTCCAGGATCAACATTAGTGAATTTAGACTGTACTGAAATGATTATGATGGTCCAGGAACAACATTAGTAAATTTAGAGAGTACTGAAATGATTATTATGGTCTAATATCAGCAGTAAATTTGGACAATACTGAAATGATTATGATGATCTAGGATCAATATTAGTGAATTTGGACAATACAGAAGTGATTATGATGGTCTAACATCAACATTAGTAAATTAATACTTTACTGAAATGATTATGTTGGTCCAGGATCAACATTAGTAAATTTAGACTGTGCCGAAATGATTATGATGGTGCAAGATCAACATTAGTGAATTTGGACAATACTGAAATGATTATGATAGTCCAGGATCAACATAAGTAAATTTAGACTGTACTGAAATGATTATGATGGTCCAGGAACAACATTAGTAAATTTAGAGAGTACTGAAATGATTATTATGGTCTAATATCAGCAGTAAATTTGGACAATACTGAAATGATTATGATGATCTAACATCAACATTAGTAAATTAATACTTTACTGAAATGATTATGTTGGTCCAGGATCAACATTAGTAAATTTAGACTGTGCCGAAATGATTATGATGGTGCAAGATCAACATTAGTGAATTTGGACAATACTGAAATGATTATGATAGTCCAGGATCAACATAAGTAAATTTAGACTGTACTGAAATGATTATGATGGTCCGGATCAACATTAGTGAATTTACATTGGACTGCACTGCACTGATTACGATGGTCCAGGATCAACATTAGTAAATTTACATTGGACTGCGCTGAAATGATTATGATGGTCCAGGATCAACATTAGTGAACTTACATTGGACTGCGCTGAAATGATTACGATCGTCCAGGATCAACATTAGTAAATTTAGACTGCGCTGAAATGATTACAATAGTCCAGGATCAACATTAGTAAATTTAGACTGTGCTGAAATGATTACGATGGTCCAGGATCAACATTAGTGAATTTACATTGGCCTGCACAAAAATGATAACGATGGTTCAGGATCAACATTAGTGAATTTGGACAATACTGGAATGATTATGATGGTTCAGGATCATCATTAGTGAATTTAGAAAATACTGAAATGATTATGATGGTCTAAGATCAACATTAGTAAATTTAGACTGTACTGAAATGATTATGATGGTCCAGGATCAAGATTAATGAATTTAAAGTAGACAGTACTGAAATGATTATGATGGTCCAGGATCGATATTAGCGAATTTAGACTGTACTGAAATGATTATGATAATGCAGGATCAAAATTATTAAATTTAGACTTTTCTGAAATGATTATGATGGTGTAGGATCAACATTAGAGAATTTGGACAATACTGAAATGATTACGATGTTCCAAAATTAACATTAGTAAATTTAGACTGTACTGAATTATTATAATGATCCGGGATCAATGTCAGTGAATGTACAGTGGCCTATAATGAAATGATCATGATGGTCCAAAATCAACATTAGTGAATTTAGACTGTACTGAAATTATTATAATGATCTAGGATAAATATTAGTGAAGTTACAGTAGACTATACTGAAAAGATTATGATGGTTCAAATCAAGGTTAGTACATTTGGACAATACTGAAATGATTATGATGGTCTAAGATCAACATTAGAAAATTTGGACAAAACTGAAATGATTATGATGGTCTAAGATCAACATTAGTAAATTTAGACAGTACTGAAAAGATTATGATGGTCAAGGATCAACTTTAGTGAATATAGACCGTACTGAAATGATTATGTTGTTCCAGGATCAATATTAGTGAATTTACACAATACTGAAGTGATTATGATGGTCTAAGATCACCATTAGTAAATTTAGACTTTACTGAAATGATTATGATGGTCTAAGATCAACATTAGTAAATTAAGAATTTACTGAAATGATTATGATGGTCTAAGATCAACATTAGTAAATTTATACTGCACTGAAATTATTATGATGGTCTAGGATCAACATTAGTCAATTTGGACAATACTGAAATGATTATGATACTCTAAGGTCAACATTAGTAAATTTAGACTGTGCTGAAATTATTTAGATGGTGCAGGATCAGCATTAGTAAATTTACAGTAGAGTGTTCTAAAATTATTATTATGGTCAAGTATCAATATTAGTGATTTTACAGTAGATTGTACTGAAATGATTATGATGGTCCAAGATCAACATAAGTAAATTTAGAACTGCACTGAAATTATTCTGATGGTCCAGGATCAACATTAGTGGATTTATATTAGACGTTAGTGAAATGATTATGATGGTCCAAAATTAACATTAGCGATTTTAGACTGTACTGAAATGGATTTGATGGTCGTGGATCAACATTAGTAAATTTGGACAATACTGAAATGATTATGATGGTCTAAGATCAACATTTGTAAATTTAGACTGTACTGAAATGATTATGATGGTCCAGGATCAACATTAGTGAATTTAGACTGTACTGAAATGATTATGATGGTCCAGGAACAACATTAGTAAATTTAGAGAGTACTGAAATGATTATTATGGTCTAATATCAGCAGTAAATTTGGACAATACTGAAATGATTATGATGATCTAACATCAACATTAGTAAATTAATACTTTACTGAAATGATTATGTTGGTCCAGGATCAACATTAGTGAATTTGGACAATACTGAAATGATTATGATAGTCCAGGATCAACATAAGTAAATTTAGACTGTACTGAAATGATTATGATGGTCCGGATCAACATTAGTGAATTTACATTGGACTGCACTGCACTGATTACGATGGTCCAGGATCAACATTAGTGAATTTACATTGGACTGCGCTGAAATGATTATGATGGTCCAGGATCAACATTAGTGAATTTACATTGGACTGCGCTGAAATGATTACGATCGTCCAGGATCAACATTAGTAAATTTAGACTGCGCTGAAATGATTACAATAGTCCAGGATCAACATTAGTAAATTTAGACTGTGCTGAAATGATTACGATGGTCCAGGATCAACATTAGTGAATTTACATTGGACTGCACAAAAATGATAACGATGGTTCAGGATCAACATTAGTGAATTTGGACAATACTGGAATGATTATGATGGTTCAGGATCATCATTAGTGAATTTAGACAATACTGAAATGATTATGATGGTCTAAGATCAACATTAGTAAATTTAGACTGTACTGAAATGATTATGATGGTCCAGGATCAAGATTAATGAATTTAAAGTAGACAGTACTGAAATGATTATGATGGTCCAGGATCGATATTAGCGAATTTAGACTGTACTGAAATGATTATGATAATGCAGGATCAAAATTATTAAATTTAGACTTTTCTGAAATGATTATGATGGTGTAGGATCAACATTAGAGAATTTGGACAATCCTGAAATGATTACGATGTTCCAAAATTAACATTAGTAAATTTAGACTGTACTGAATTATTATAATGATCCAGGATCAATGTCAGTGAATGTACAGTGGCCTATAATGAAATGATCATGATGGTCCAAAATCAACATTAGTGAATTTAGACTGTACTGAAATTATTATAATGATCTAGGATAAATATTAGTGAAGTTACAGTAGACTATACTGAAAAGATTATGATGGTTCAAATCAAGGTTAGTAAATTTGGACAATACTGAAATGATTATGATGGTCTAAGATCAACATTAGAAAATTTGGACAAAACTGAAATGATTATGATGGTCTAAGATCAACATTAGTAAATTTAGACAGTACTGAAAAGATCATGATGGTCCAGGATCAACATTAGTAAATTTAAACGGTACTGAAATGATTATGATGGTCAAGGATCAACTTTAGTGAATATAGACCGTACTGAAATGATTATGTTGTTCCAGGATCAATATTAGTGAATTTACACAATACTGAAGTGATTATGATGGTCTAAGATCACCATTAGTAAATTTAGACTTTACTGAAATGATTATGATGGTCTAAGATCAACATTAGTAAATTAAGACTTTACTGAAATGATTATGATGGTCTAAGATCAACATTAGTAAATTTATACTGCACTGAAATGATTATGATGGTCTAGGATCAACATTAGTCAATTTGGACAATACTGAAATGATTATGATACTCTAAGGTCAACATTAGTAAATTTAGACTGTGCTGAAATTATTTAGATGGTGCAGGATCAGCATTAGCAAATTTACAGTAGAGTGTTCTAAAATTATTATTATGGTCAAGTATCAAGATTAGTGAATTTACAGTAGACAGTACTGAAATGATTATGATGGTCCAGGAACAACATTAGAAAATTTAGACTGTACTGAAATGATTATGTTGTTCCAGGATCAATATTAGTGAATTTACACAATACTGAAGTGATTATGATGGTCTAAGATCACCATTAGTAAATTTAGACTTTACTGAAATGATTATGATGGTCTAAGATCACCATTAGTAAATCAAGACTTTACTGAAATGATTATGATGGTCCAGAATTAACATTAGTACATTTAGACTGTACTTGAAATGATTATGATGGTCCAGGATCATGATTAGTGAATTTACAGTAGAACTGTACTGAAATTATTATAATGGTTCAGGATCAACATTAGTGAATTTACAGTAGACTGTACTGAAATGATTATGATGGTCCAGGATCAACGTTAGTGAATTTACAGTAGACTGTACTGAAATGATTATGATGGTCCAGGATCAACATTAGTGAATTTACAGTAGACTGTACTGAAATGATTATGATGGTCCAGGATCAACATTAGTGAATTTACAGTAGACTGTACTGAAATGATTATGATGATCCACAATAAATATTAGCAACTTTAGACTGCACTGAAATGATTATGATGGTCTAAGATCAACATTAGTAAATTTAGACTGTATTGAAATGATTATGATGGTCTAGGATGAACATCAGTGAATTTGGACGATACTGAAATGATTATGACAATCTAGGATCAACATTAGTGAATTTGGACAATACTGAAATGATTATCATGATCTAGGATCAACATCAGTGAATTTGGACAATACTGAAATGATTATGACAATCTAGGATCAACATTAGTGAATTTGGACAATACTGAAATGATTATCATGATCTAGGATCAACATCAGTGAATCTGGACAACACTGAAATGATTATGATGGTCTAGGATCAACATTAGTGAATTTACAGTGGACTGTACTGAAATGATTATGATAGTCTATAGGTCCAGGATCAACATTAGTCAATTTGGACAGTACTGAAATTATTATGATAGTCTAAGATCAACATTAGTAAATTTAGACTGTGCTGAAATTATTTTGATGGTGCAGGATCAGCATTAGTGAATTTAGACTGTACTGAAAAGGTTATGATGGTCCAGGATCAATATTAATACATTTAGAACTGTACTGAAATGATTATGATGATCCAGGATCAATATTAGTAAATTTACAGTGGACTATACTGAAATGATTATGATGGTCCAAAATCAGCATTAGTGAATTTACATTAGACTGTACTGAAATAATTATGATGATCCAGGATCAATATTAGTGAATTTACAGTAGACTGTACTGAAATAATTATGATGATCCAGGATCAATATTAGTGAATTTACAGTAGACTGTACTGAAATAATTATGATGATCCAGGATCAATATTAGTGAATTTACATTAGACTGTACTGAAATAATTATGATGATCCAGGATCAATATTAGTGAATTTACAGTAGACTGTACTGAAATGATTATGATGATCCATGATAAATATTAGTAAATTTAGACTGTGCTGAAATTATTTTGATGGTGCAGGATCGGCATTAGTGAATTTACAGTAGACTACGCTAAAATTATTATTATGGTCCAGAATCAATATTAGTGATTTTACAGTAGATTGTACTGAAATGATTATGATGGTCCAAGATCAACATAAGTAAATTTATATTAGACGTTAGTGAAATGATTATGATGGTCCAAAATTAACATTAGCGATTTTAGACTGTACTGAAATGGATTTGATGGTCGTGGATCAACATTAGTAAATTTGGACAATACTGAAATGATTATGATGGTCTAAGATCAACATTTGTAAATTTAGACTGTACTGAAATGATTATGATGGTCCAGGATCAACATTAGTGAATTTAGACTGTACTGAAATGATTATGATGGTCCAGGAACAACATTAGTAAATTTAGAGAGTACTGAAATGATTATTATGGTCTAATATCAGCAGTAAATTTGGACAATACTGAAATGATTATGATGATCTAACATCAACATTAGTAAATTAATACTTTACTGAAATGATTATGTTGGTCCAGGATCAACATTAGTAAATTTAGACTGTACTGAAATGATTATGATGGTCCAGGATCAAGATTAATGAATTTAAAGTAGACAGTACTGAAATGATTATGATGGTCCAGGATCGATATTAGCGAATTTAGACTGTACTGAAATGATTATGATAATGCAGGATCAAAATTATTAAATTTAGACTTTTCTGAAATGATTATGATGGTGTAGGATCAACATTAGAGAATTTGGACAATACTGAAATGATTACAATGTTCCAAAATTAACATTAGTAAATTTAGACTGTACTGAATTATTATAATGATCCGGGATCAATGTCAGTGAATGTACAGTGGCCTATAATGAAATGATCATGATGGTCCAAAATCAACATTAGTGAATTTAGACTGTACTGAAATTATTATAATGATCTAGGATAAATATTAGTGAAGTTACAGTAGACTATACTGAAAAGATTATGATGGTTCAAATCAAGGTTAGTAAATTTGGACAATACTGAAATGATTATGATGGTCTAAGATCAACATTAGTAAATTTAGACAGTACTGAAAAGATTATGATGGTCCAGGATCAACATCAGTAAATTTAAACGGTACTGAAATGATTATGATGGTCAAGGATCAACTTTAGTGAATATAGACCGTACTGAAATGATTATGTTGTTCCAGGATCAATATTAGTGAATTTACACAATACTGAAGTGATTATGATGGTCTAAGATCACCATTAGTAAATTTAGACTTTACTGAAATGATTATGATGGTCTAAGATCAACATTAGTAAATTAAGAATTTACTGAAATGATTATGATGGTCTAAGATCAACATTAGTAAATTTATACTGCACTGAAATTATTATGATGGTCTAGGATCAACATTAGTCAATTTGGACAATACTGAAATGATTATGATACTCTAAGATCAACATTAGTAAATTAAGAATTTACTGAAATGATTATGATGGTCTAAGATCAACATTAGTAAATTTATACTGCACTGAAATTATTATGATGGTCTAGGATCAACATTAGTCAATTTGGACAATACTGAAATGATTATGATACTCTAAGATCAACATTAGTAAATTTAGACTGTGCTGAAATTATTTAGATGGTGCAGGATCAGCATTAGTAAATTTACAGTAGAGTGCTCTAAAATTATTATTATGGTCAAGTATCAAGATTAGTGAATTTATAGTAGACAGTGCTGAAATGATTATGATGGTCCAGGAACAACATTAGAAAATTTAGACTGTACTGAAATGATTATGTTGTTCCAGGATCAATATTAGTGAATTTACACAATACTGAAGTGATTATGATGGTCTAAGATCAACATTAGTAAATTTAGACAGTACTGAAAAGATTATGATGGTCCAGGATCAACATTAGTAAATTTAAACGGTACTGAAATGATTATGATGGTCTAAGATCACCATTAGTAAATTTAGACTTTACTGAAATGATTATGATGGTCTAAGATCACCATTAGTAAATCAAGACTTTACTGAAATGATTATGATGGTCCAGAATTAACATTAGTACATTTAGACTGTACTTGAAATGATTATGATGGTCCAGGATCATGATTAGTGAATTTACAGTAGAACTGTACTGAAATTATTATAATGGTTCAGGATCAACATTAGTGAATTTACAGTAGACTGTACTGAAATGATTATGATGGTCCAGGATCAACATTAGTGAATTTACAGTAGACTGTACTGAAATGATTATGATGGTCCAGGATCAACATTAGTGAATTTACAGTAGACTGTACTGAAATGATTATGATGGTCCACAATAAATATTAGCAACTTTAGACTGCACTGAAATGATTATGATGGTCTAGGATCAACATTAGTGAATTTACAGTGGACTGTACTGAAATGATTATGATAGTCTATAGGTCCAGGATCAACATTAGTCAATTTGGACAGTACTGAAATTATTATGATAGTCTAAGATCAACATTAGTAAATTTAGACTGTGCTGAAATTATTTTGATGGTGCAGGATCAGCATTAGTGAATTTAGACTGTACTGAAAAGGTTATGATGGTCCAGGATCAATATTAATACATTTAGAACTGTACTGAAATGATTATGATGATCCAGGATCAATATTAGTAAATTTACAGTGGACTATACTGAAATGATTATGATGGTCCAAAATCAGCATTAGTGAATTTACATTAGACTGTACTGAAATAATTATGATGATCCAGGATCAATATTAGTGAATTTACAGTAGACTGTACTGAAATGATTATGATGATCCATGATGAATATTAGCAAATTTAGACTGTACTGAAATGATTATGATAGTCTAAGATCAAAATTAGTAAATTTAGACTGTGCTGAAATTATTTTGATGGTGCAGGATCGGCATTAGTGAATTTACATTGGACTGCGCTGAAATGATTATGATGGTCCAGGATCAACATTAGTGAATTTACATTGGACTGCGCTGAAATGATTACGATCGTCCAGGATCAACATTAGTAAATTTAGACTGCGCTGAAATGATTACAATAGTCCAGGATCAACATTAGTAAATTTAGACTGTGCTGAAATGATTACGATGGTCCAGGATCAACATTAGTGAATTTACATTGGACTGCACAAAAATGATAACGATGGTTCAGGATCAACATTAGTGAATTTGGACAATACTGGAATGATTACGATGTTCCAAAATTAACATTAGTAAATTTAGACTGTACTGAATTATTATAATGATCCGGGATCAATGTCAGTGAATGTACAGTGGCCTATAATGAAATGATCATGATGGTCCAAAATCAACATTAGTGAATTTAGACTGTACTGAAATTATTATAATGATCTAGGATAAATATTAGTGAAGTTACAGTAGACTATACTGAAAAGATTATGATGGTTCAAATCAAGGTTAGTAAATTTGGACAATACTGAAATGATTATGATGGTCTAAGATCAAAATTAGAAAATTTGGACAAAACTGAAAAGATTATGATGGTCTAAGATCAACATTAGTAAATTTAGACAGTACTGAAAAGATTATGATGGTCCAGGATCAACATTAGTAAATTTAAACGGTACTGAAATGATTATGATGGTCAAGGATCAACTTTAGTGAATATAGACCGTACTGAAATGATTATGTTGTTCCAGGATCAATATTAGTGAATTTACACAATACTGAAGTGATTATGATGGTCTAAGATCACCATTAGTAAATTTAGACTTTACTGAAATGATTATGATGGTCTAAGATCAACATTAGTAAATTAAGATTTTACTGAAATGATTATGATGGTCTAAGATCAACATTAGTAAATTTATACTGCACTAAAATGATTATGATGGTCTAGGATCAACATTAGTCAATTTGGACAATACTGAAATGATTATGATACTCTAAGGTCAACATTAGTAAATTTAGACTGTGCTGAAATTATTTAGATGGTGCAGGATCAGCATTAGTAAATTTACAGTAGAGTGTTCTAAAATTATTATTATGGTCAAGTATCAAGATTAGTGAATTTACAGTAGACAGTACTGAAATGATTATGATGGTCCAGGAACAACATTAGAAAATTTAGACTGTACTGAAATGATTATGTTGTTCCAGGATCAATATTAGTGAATTTACACAATACTGAAGTGATTATGATGGTCTAAGATCACCATTAGTAAATTTAGACTTTACTGAAATGATTATGATGGTCTAAGATCAACATTAGTAAATTAAGACTGTACTGAAATGATTATGATGGTCCAATATCAGCATTAGTAATTTGGACAATACTGAAATGATTATGATGGTGTAGGATCAACTTTAGTGAATTTAGACCGTACTGAAATGATTATGTTGTTCCAGGATCAATATTAGTGAATTTACACAATACTGAAGTGATTATGATGGTCTAAGATCACCATTAGTAAATTTAGACTTTACTGAAATGATTATGATGGTCTAAGATCACCATTAGTAAATCAAGACTTTACTGAAATGATTATGATGGTCCAGAATTAACATTAGTACATTTAGACTGTACTTGAAATGATTATGATGGTCCAGGATCATGATTAGTGAATTTACAGTAGAACTGTACTGAAATTATTATAATGGTTCAGGATCAACATTAGTGAATTTACAGTAGACTGTACTGAAATGATTATGATGGTCCAGGATCAACATTAGTGAATTTACAGTAGACTGTACTGAAATGATTATGATGGTCCAGGATCAACATTAGTGAATTTACAGTAGACTGTACTGAAATGATTATGATGGTCCAGGATCAACATTAGTGAATTTACAGTAGACTGTACTGAAATGATTATGATGATCCACAATAAATATTAGCAACTTTAGACTGCACTGAAATGATTATGATGGTCTAAGATCAACATTAGTAAATTTAGACTGTATTGAAATGATTATGATGGTCTAGGATGAACATCAGTGAATTTGGACGATACTGAAATGATTATGACAATCTAGGATCAACATTAGTGAATTTGGACAATACTGAAATGATTATCATGATCTAGGATCAACATCAGTGAATTTGGACAATACTGAAATGATTATCACAATCTAGGATCAACATTAGTGAATTTGGACAATACTGAAATGATTATCATGATCTAGGATCAACATCAGTGAATCTGGACAACACTGAAATGATTATGATGGTCTAGGATCAACATTAGTGAATTTACAGTGGACTGTACTGAAATGATTATGATAGTCTATAGGTCCAGGATCAACATTAGTCAATTTGGACAGTACTGAAATTATTATGATAGTCTAAGATCAACATTAGTAAATTTAGACTGTGCTGAAATTATTTTGATGGTGCAGGATCAGCATTAGTGAATTTAGACTGTACTGAAAAGGTTATGATGGTCCAGGATCAATATTAATACATTTAGAACTGTACTGAAATGATTATGATGATCCAGGATCAATATTAGTAAATTTACAGTGGACTATAATGAAATGATTATGATGGTCCAAAATCAGCATTAGTGAATTTACATTAGACTGTACTGAAATAATTATGATGATCCAGGATCAATATTAGTGAATTTACAGTAGACTGTACTGAAATGATTATGATGATCCATGATAAATATTAGCAAATTTAGACTGTACTGAAATGATTATGATAGTCTAAGATCAAAATTAGTAAATTTAGACTGTGCTGAAATTATTTTGATGGTGCAGGATCGGCATTAGTGAATTTACAGTAGACTACGCTAAAATTATTATTATGGTCCAGAATCAATATTAGTGATTTTACAGTAGATTGTACTGAAATGATTATGATGGTCCAAGATCAACATAAGTAAATTTAGAACTGCACTGAAATTATTCTGATGGTCCAGGATCAACATTAGTGGATTTATATTAGACGTTAGTGAAATGATTATGATGGTCCAAAATTAACATTAGCGATTTTAGACTGTACTGAAATGGATTTGATGGTCGTGGATCAACATTAGTAAATTTGGACAATACTGAAATGATTATGATGGTCTAAGATCAACATTTGTAAATTTAGACTGTACTGAAATGATTATGATGGTCCAGGATCAACATTAGTGAATTTAGACTGTACTGAAATGATTATGATGGTCCAGGAACAACATTAGTAAATTTAGAGAGTACTGAAATGATTATTATGGTCTAATATCAGCAGTAAATTTGGACAATACTGAAATGATTATGATGATCTAACATCAACATTAGTAAATTAATACTTTACTGAAATGATTATGTTGGTCCAGGATCAACATTAGTAAATTTAGACTGTACTGAAATGATTATGATGGTCCAGGATCAAGATTAATGAATTTAAAGTAGACAGTACTGAAATGATTATGATGGTCCAGGATCGATATTAGCGAATTTAGACTGTACTGAAATGATTATGATAATGCAGGATCAAAATTATTAAATTTAGACTTTTCTGAAATGATTATGATGGTGTAGGATCAACATTAGAGAATTTGGACAATACTGAAATGATTACAATGTTCCAAAATTAACATTAGTAAATTTAGACTGTACTGAATTATTATAATGATCCGGGATCAATGTCAGTGAATGTACAGTGGCCTATAATGAAATGATCATGATGGTCCAAAATCAACATTAGTGAATTTAGACTGTACTGAAATTATTATAATGATCTAGGATAAATATTAGTGAAGTTACAGTAGACTATACTGAAAAGATTATGATGGTTCAAATCAAGGTTAGTAAATTTGGACAATACTGAAATGATTATGATGGTCTAAGATCAACATTAGTAAATTTAGACAGTACTGAAAAGATTATGATGGTCCAGGATCAACATTAGTAAATTTAAACGGTACTGAAATGATTATGATGGTCAAGGATCAACTTTAGTGAATATAGACCGTACTGAAATGATTATGTTGTTCCAGGATCAATATTAGTGAATTTACACAATACTGAAGTGATTATGATGGTCTAAGATCACCATTAGTAAATTTAGACTTTACTGAAATGATTATGATGGTCTAAGATCAACATTAGTAAATTAAGAATTTACTGAAATGATTATGATGGTCTAAGATCAACATTAGTAAATTTATACTGCACTGAAATTATTATGATGGTCTAGGATCAACATTAGTCAATTTGGACAATACTGAAATGATTATGATACTCTAAGATCAACATTAGTAAATTAAGAATTTACTGAAATGATTATGATGGTCTAAGATCAACATTAGTAAATTTATACTGCACTGAAATTATTATGATGGTCTAGGATCAACATTAGTCAATTTGGACAATACTGAAATGATTATGATACTCTAAGATCAACATTAGTAAATTTAGACTGTGCTGAAATTATTTAGATGGTGCAGGATCAGCATTAGTAAATTTACAGTAGAGTGCTCTAAAATTATTATTATGGTCAAGTATCAAGATTAGTGAATTTATAGTAGACAGTGCTGAAATGATTATGATGGTCCAGGAACAACATTAGAAAATTTAGACTGTACTGAAATGATTATGTTGTTCCAGGATCAATATTAGTGAATTTACACAATACTGAAGTGATTATGATGGTCTAAGATCAACATTAGTAAATTTAGACAGTACTGAAAAGATTATGATGGTCCAGGATCAACATTAGTAAATTTAAACGGTACTGAAATGATTATGATGGTCAAGGATCAACTTTAGTGAATATAGACCGTACTGAAATGATTATGTTGTTCCAGGATCAATATTAGTGAATTTACACAATACTGAAGTGATTATGATGGTCTAAGATCACCATTAGTAAATTTAGACTTTACTGAAATGATTATGATGGTCTAAGATCAACATTAGTAAATTAAGACTTTACTGAAATTATTATGATGGTCTAAGATCAACATTAGTAAATTTATACTGCAATGAAATGATTATGATGGTCTAGGATAAACATTAGTCAATTTGGACAACACTGAAATGATTATTATACTCTAAGATCAACATTTGTAAATTTAGACTGTGCTGAAATTATTTAGATGGTGCAGGATCAGCATTAGTAAATTTACAGTAGAGTGCTCTAAAATTATTATTATGGTCAAGTATCAAGATTAGTAAATTTACAGTAGACAGTACTGAAATGATTATGATGGTCCAGGAACAACATTAGAAAATTTAGACTGTACTGAAATGATTATGATGGTCCAATATCAGCATTAGTAATTTGGACAATACTGAAATGATTATGATGGTGTAGGATCAACTTTAGTGAATTTAGACCGTACTGAAATGATTATGTTGTTCCAGGATCAATATTAGTGAATTTACACAATACTGAAGTGATTATGATGGTCTAAGATCACCATTAGTAAATTTAGACTTTACTGAAATGATTATGATGGTCTAAGATCACCATTAGTAAATCAAGACTTTACTGAAATGATTATGATGGTCCAGAATTAACATTAGTACATTTAGACTGTACTTGAAATGATTATGATGGTCCAGGATCATGATTAGTGAATTTACAGTAGAACTGTACTGAAATTATTATAATGGTTCAGGATCAACATTAGTGAATTTACAGTAGACTGTACTGAAATGATTATGATGGTCCAGGATCAACATTAGTGAATTTACAGTAGACTGTACTGAAATGATTATGATGGTCCAGGATCAACATTAGTGAATTTACAGTAGACTGTACTGAAATGATTATGATGGTCCACAATAAATATTAGCAACTTTAGACTGCACTGAAATGATTATGATGGTCTAGGATCAACATTAGTGAATTTACAGTGGACTGTACTGAAATGATTATGATAGTCTATAGGTCCAGGATCAACATTAGTCAATTTGGACAGTACTGAAATTATTATGATAGTCTAAGATCAACATTAGTAAATTTAGACTGTGCTGAAATTATTTTGATGGTGCAGGATCAGCATTAGTGAATTTAGACTGTACTGAAAAGGTTATGATGGTCCAGGATCAATATTAATACATTTAGAACTGTACTGAAATGATTATGATGATCCAGGATCAATATTAGTAAATTTACAGTGGACTATACTGAAATGATTATGATGGTCCAAAATCAGCATTAGTGAATTTACATTAGACTGTACTGAAATAATTATGATGATCCAGGATCAATATTAGTGAATTTACAGTAGACTGTACTGAAATGATTATGATGATCCATGATGAATATTAGCAAATTTAGACTGTACTGAAATGATTATGATAGTCTAAGATCAAAATTAGTAAATTTAGACTGTGCTGAAATTATTTTGATGGTGCAGGATCGGCATTAGTGAATTTACATTGGACTGCGCTGAAATGATTATGATGGTCCAGGATCAACATTAGTGAATTTACATTGGACTGCGCTGAAATGATTACGATCGTCCAGGATCAACATTAGTAAATTTAGACTGCGCTGAAATGATTACAATAGTCCAGGATCAACATTAGTAAATTTAGACTGTGCTGAAATGATTACGATGGTCCAGGATCAACATTAGTGAATTTACATTGGACTGCACAAAAATGATAACGATGGTTCAGGATCAACATTAGTGAATTTGGACAATACTGGAATGATTACGATGTTCCAAAATTAACATTAGTAAATTTAGACTGTACTGAATTATTATAATGATCCGGGATCAATGTCAGTGAATGTACAGTGGCCTATAATGAAATGATCATGATGGTCCAAAATCAACATTAGTGAATTTAGACTGTACTGAAATTATTATAATGATCTAGGATAAATATTAGTGAAGTTACAGTAGACTATACTGAAAAGATTATGATGGTTCAAATCAAGGTTAGTAAATTTGGACAATACTGAAATGATTATGATGGTCTAAGATCAAAATTAGAAAATTTGGACAAAACTGAAAAGATTATGATGGTCTAAGATCAACATTAGTAAATTTAGACAGTACTGAAAAGATTATGATGGTCCAGGATCAACATTAGTAAATTTAAACGGTACTGAAATGATTATGATGGTCAAGGATCAACTTTAGTGAATATAGACCGTACTGAAATGATTATGTTGTTCCAGGATCAATATTAGTGAATTTACACAATACTGAAGTGATTATGATGGTCTAAGATCACCATTAGTAAATTTAGACTTTACTGAAATGATTATGATGGTCTAAGATCAACATTAGTAAATTAAGATTTTACTGAAATGATTATGATGGTCTAAGATCAACATTAGTAAATTTATACTGCACTAAAATGATTATGATGGTCTAGGATCAACATTAGTCAATTTGGACAATACTGAAATGATTATGATACTCTAAGGTCAACATTAGTAAATTTAGACTGTGCTGAAATTATTTAGATGGTGCAGGATCAGCATTAGTAAATTTACAGTAGAGTGTTCTAAAATTATTATTATGGTCAAGTATCAAGATTAGTGAATTTACAGTAGACAGTACTGAAATGATTATGATGGTCCAGGAACAACATTAGAAAATTTAGACTGTACTGAAATGATTATGTTGTTCCAGGATCAATATTAGTGAATTTACACAATACTGAAGTGATTATGATGGTCTAAGATCACCATTAGTAAATTTAGACTTTACTGAAATGATTATGATGGTCTAAGATCAACATTAGTAAATTAAGACTGTACTGAAATGATTATGATGGTCCAATATCAGCATTAGTAATTTGGACAATACTGAAATGATTATGATGGTGTAGGATCAACTTTAGTGAATTTAGACCGTACTGAAATGATTATGTTGTTCCAGGATCAATATTAGTGAATTTACACAATACTGAAGTGATTATGATGGTCTAAGATCACCATTAGTAAATTTAGACTTTACTGAAATGATTATGATGGTCTAAGATCACCATTAGTAAATCAAGACTTTACTGAAATGATTATGATGGTCCAGAATTAACATTAGTACATTTAGACTGTACTTGAAATGATTATGATGGTCCAGGATCATGATTAGTGAATTTACAGTAGAACTGTACTGAAATTATTATAATGGTTCAGGATCAACATTAGTGAATTTACAGTAGACTGTACTGAAATGATTATGATGGTCCAGGATCAACATTAGTGAATTTACAGTAGACTGTACTGAAATGATTATGATGGTCCAGGATCAACATTAGTGAATTTACAGTAGACTGTACTGAAATGATTATGATGGTCCAGGATCAACATTAGTGAATTTACAGTAGACTGTACTGAAATGATTATGATGATCCACAATAAATATTAGCAACTTTAGACTGCACTGAAATGATTATGATGGTCTAAGATCAACATTAGTAAATTTAGACTGTATTGAAATGATTATGATGGTCTAGGATGAACATCAGTGAATTTGGACGATACTGAAATGATTATGACAATCTAGGATCAACATTAGTGAATTTGGACAATACTGAAATGATTATCATGATCTAGGATCAACATCAGTGAATTTGGACAATACTGAAATGATTATCACAATCTAGGATCAACATTAGTGAATTTGGACAATACTGAAATGATTATCATGATCTAGGATCAACATCAGTGAATCTGGACAACACTGAAATGATTATGATGGTCTAGGATCAACATTAGTGAATTTACAGTGGACTGTACTGAAATGATTATGATAGTCTATAGGTCCAGGATCAACATTAGTCAATTTGGACAGTACTGAAATTATTATGATAGTCTAAGATCAACATTAGTAAATTTAGACTGTGCTGAAATTATTTTGATGGTGCAGGATCAGCATTAGTGAATTTAGACTGTACTGAAAAGGTTATGATGGTCCAGGATCAATATTAATACATTTAGAACTGTACTGAAATGATTATGATGATCCAGGATCAATATTAGTAAATTTACAGTGGACTATAATGAAATGATTATGATGGTCCAAAATCAGCATTAGTGAATTTACATTAGACTGTACTGAAATAATTATGATGATCCAGGATCAATATTAGTGAATTTACAGTAGACTGTACTGAAATGATTATGATGATCCATGATAAATATTAGCAAATTTAGACTGTACTGAAATGATTATGATAGTCTAAGATCAAAATTAGTAAATTTAGACTGTGCTGAAATTATTTTGATGGTGCAGGATCGGCATTAGTGAATTTACAGTAGACTACGCTAAAATTATTATTATGGTCCAGAATCAATATTAGTGATTTTACAGTAGATTGTACTGAAATGATTATGATGGTCCAAGATCAACATAAGTAAATTTAGAACTGCACTGAAATTATTCTGATGGTCCAGGATCAACATTAGTGGATTTATATTAGACGTTAGTGAAATGATTATGATGGTCCAAAATTAACATTAGCGATTTTAGACTGTACTGAAATGGATTTGATGGTCGTGGATCAACATTAGTAAATTTGGACAATACTGAAATGATTATGATGGTCTAAGATCAACATTTGTAAATTTAGACTGTACTGAAATGATTATGATGGTCCAGGATCAACATTAGTGAATTTAGACTGTACTGAAATGATTATGATGGTCCAGGAACAACATTAGTAAATTTAGAGAGTACTGAAATGATTATTATGGTCTAATATCAGCAGTAAATTTGGACAATACTGAAATGATTATGATGATCTAACATCAACATTAGTAAATTAATACTTTACTGAAATGATTATGTTGGTCCAGGATCAACATTAGTGAATTTGGACAATACTGAAATGATTATGATAGTCCAGGATCAACATAAGTAAATTTAGACTGTACTGAAATGATTATGATGGTCCGGATCAACATTAGTGAATTTACATTGGACTGCACTGCACTGATTACGATGGTCCAGGATCAACATTAGTGAATTTACATTGGACTGCGCTGAAATGATTATGATGGTCCAGGATCAACATTAGTGAATTTACATTGGACTGCGCTGAAATGATTACGATCGTCCAGGATCAACATTAGTAAATTTAGACTGCGCTGAAATGATTACAATAGTCCAGGATCAACATTAGTAAATTTAGACTGTGCTGAAATGATTACGATGGTCCAGGATCAACATTAGTGAATTTACATTGGACTGCACAAAAATGATAACGATGGTTCAGGATCAACATTAGTGAATTTGGACAATACTGGAATGATTATGATGGTTCAGGATCATCATTAGTGAATTTAGACAATACTGAAATGATTATGATGGTCTAAGATCAACATTAGTAAATTTAGACTGTACTGAAATAATTATGATGATCCAGGATCAATATTAGTGAATTTACAGTAGACTGTACTGAAATGATTATGATGATCCATGATAAATATTAGTAAATTTAGACTGTGCTGAAATTATTTTGATGGTGCAGGATCGGCATTAGTGAATTTACAGTAGACTACGCTAAAATTATTATTATGGTCCAGAATCAATATTAGTGATTTTACAGTAGATTGTACTGAAATGATTATGATGGTCCAAGATCAACATAAGTAAATTTATATTAGACGTTAGTGAAATGATTATGATGGTCCAAAATTAACATTTTAGACTGTACTGAAATGGATTTGATGGTCGTGGATCAACATTAGTAAATTTGGACAATACTGAAATGATTATGATGGTCTAAGATCAACATTTGTAAATTTAGACTGTACTGAAATGATTATGATGGTCCAGGATCAACATTAGTGAATTTAGACTGTACTGAAATGATTATGATGGTCCAGGAACAACATTAGTAAATTTAGAGAGTACTGAAATGATTATTATGGTCTAATATCAGCAGTAAATTTGGACAATACTGAAATGATTATGATGATCTAACATCAACATTAGTAAATTAATACTTTACTGAAATGATTATGTTGGTCCAGGATCAACATTAGTAAATTTAGACTGTACTGAAATGATTATGATGGTCCAGGATCAAGATTAATGAATTTAAAGTAGACAGTACTGAAATGATTATGATGGTCCAGGATCGATATTAGCGAATTTAGACTGTACTGAAATGATTATGATAATGCAGGATCAAAATTATTAAATTTAGACTTTTCTGAAATGATTATGATGGTGTAGGATCAACATTAGAGAATTTGGACAATACTGAAATGATTACAATGTTCCAAAATTAACATTAGTAAATTTAGACTGTACTGAATTATTATAATGATCCGGGATCAATGTCAGTGAATGTACAGTGGCCTATAATGAAATGATCATGATGGTCCAAAATCAACATTAGTGAATTTAGACTGTACTGAAATTATTATAATGATCTAGGATAAATATTAGTGAAGTTACAGTAGACTATACTGAAAAGATTATGATGGTTCAAATCAAGGTTAGTAAATTTGGACAATACTGAAATGATTATGATGGTCTAAGATCAACATTAGTAAATTTAGACAGTACTGAAAAGATTATGATGGTCCAGGATCAACATCAGTAAATTTAAACGGTACTGAAATGATTATGATGGTCAAGGATCAACTTTAGTGAATATAGACCGTACTGAAATGATTATGTTGTTCCAGGATCAATATTAGTGAATTTACACAATACTGAAGTGATTATGATGGTCTAAGATCACCATTAGTAAATTTAGACTTTACTGAAATGATTATGATGGTCTAAGATCAACATTAGTAAATTAAGAATTTACTGAAATGATTATGATGGTCTAAGATCAACATTAGTAAATTTATACTGCACTGAAATTATTATGATGGTCTAGGATCAACATTAGTCAATTTGGACAATACTGAAATGATTATTATACTCTAAGATCAACATTTGTAAATTTAGACTGTGCTGAAATTATTTAGATGGTGCAGGATCAGCATTAGTAAATTTACAGTAGAGTGCTCTAAAATTATTATTATGGTCAAGTATCAAGATTAGTAAATTTACAGTAGACAGTACTGAAATGATTATGATGGTCCAGGAACAACATTAGAAAATTTAGACTGTACTGAAATGATTATGATGGTCCAATATCAGCATTAGTAATTTGGACAATACTGAAATGATTATGATGGTGTAGGATCAACTTTAGTGAATTTAGACCGTACTGAAATGATTATGTTGTTCCAGGATCAATATTAGTGAATTTACACAATACTGAAGTGATTATGATGGTCTAAGATCACCATTAGTAAATTTAGACTTTACTGAAATGATTATGATGGTCTAAGATCACCATTAGTAAATCAAGACTTTACTGAAATGATTATGATGGTCCAGAATTAACATTAGTACATTTAGACTGTACTTGAAATGATTATGATGGTCCAGGATCATGATTAGTGAATTTACAGTAGAACTGTACTGAAATTATTATAATGGTTCAGGATCAACATTAGTGAATTTACAGTAGACTGTACTGAAATGATTATGATGGTCCAGGATCAACATTAGTGAATTTACAGTAGACTGTACTGAAATGATTATGATGGTCCAGGATCAACATTAGTGAATTTACAGTAGACTGTACTGAAATGATTATGATGGTCCACAATAAATATTAGCAACTTTAGACTGCACTGAAATGATTATGATGGTCTAGGATCAACATTAGTGAATTTACAGTGGACTGTACTGAAATGATTATGATAGTCTATAGGTCCAGGATCAACATTAGTCAATTTGGACAGTACTGAAATTATTATGATAGTCTAAGATCAACATTAGTAAATTTAGACTGTGCTGAAATTATTTTGATGGTGCAGGATCAGCATTAGTGAATTTAGACTGTACTGAAAAGGTTATGATGGTCCAGGATCAATATTAATACATTTAGAACTGTACTGAAATGATTATGATGATCCAGGATCAATATTAGTAAATTTACAGTGGACTATACTGAAATGATTATGATGGTCCAAAATCAGCATTAGTGAATTTACATTAGACTGTACTGAAATAATTATGATGATCCAGGATCAATATTAGTGAATTTACAGTAGACTGTACTGAAATGATTATGATGATCCATGATGAATATTAGCAAATTTAGACTGTACTGAAATGATTATGATAGTCTAAGATCAAAATTAGTAAATTTAGACTGTGCTGAAATTATTTTGATGGTGCAGGATCGGCATTAGTGAATTTACATTGGACTGCGCTGAAATGATTATGATGGTCCAGGATCAACATTAGTGAATTTACATTGGACTGCGCTGAAATGATTACGATCGTCCAGGATCAACATTAGTAAATTTAGACTGCGCTGAAATGATTACAATAGTCCAGGATCAACATTAGTAAATTTAGACTGTGCTGAAATGATTACGATGGTCCAGGATCAACATTAGTGAATTTACATTGGACTGCACAAAAATGATAACGATGGTTCAGGATCAACATTAGTGAATTTGGACAATACTGGAATGATTACGATGTTCCAAAATTAACATTAGTAAATTTAGACTGTACTGAATTATTATAATGATCCGGGATCAATGTCAGTGAATGTACAGTGGCCTATAATGAAATGATCATGATGGTCCAAAATCAACATTAGTGAATTTAGACTGTACTGAAATTATTATAATGATCTAGGATAAATATTAGTGAAGTTACAGTAGACTATACTGAAAAGATTATGATGGTTCAAATCAAGGTTAGTAAATTTGGACAATACTGAAATGATTATGATGGTCTAAGATCAAAATTAGAAAATTTGGACAAAACTGAAAAGATTATGATGGTCTAAGATCAACATTAGTAAATTTAGACAGTACTGAAAAGATTATGATGGTCCAGGATCAACATTAGTAAATTTAAACGGTACTGAAATGATTATGATGGTCAAGGATCAACTTTAGTGAATATAGACCGTACTGAAATGATTATGTTGTTCCAGGATCAATATTAGTGAATTTACACAATACTGAAGTGATTATGATGGTCTAAGATCACCATTAGTAAATTTAGACTTTACTGAAATGATTATGATGGTCTAAGATCAACATTAGTAAATTAAGATTTTACTGAAATGATTATGATGGTCTAAGATCAACATTAGTAAATTTATACTGCACTAAAATGATTATGATGGTCTAGGATCAACATTAGTCAATTTGGACAATACTGAAATGATTATGATACTCTAAGGTCAACATTAGTAAATTTAGACTGTGCTGAAATTATTTAGATGGTGCAGGATCAGCATTAGTAAATTTACAGTAGAGTGTTCTAAAATTATTATTATGGTCAAGTATCAAGATTAGTGAATTTACAGTAGACAGTACTGAAATGATTATGATGGTCCAGGAACAACATTAGAAAATTTAGACTGTACTGAAATGATTATGTTGTTCCAGGATCAATATTAGTGAATTTACACAATACTGAAGTGATTATGATGGTCTAAGATCACCATTAGTAAATTTAGACTTTACTGAAATGATTATGATGGTCTAAGATCAACATTAGTAAATTAAGACTGTACTGAAATGATTATGATGGTCCAATATCAGCATTAGTAATTTGGACAATACTGAAATGATTATGATGGTGTAGGATCAACTTTAGTGAATTTAGACCGTACTGAAATGATTATGTTGTTCCAGGATCAATATTAGTGAATTTACACAATACTGAAGTGATTATGATGGTCTAAGATCACCATTAGTAAATTTAGACTTTACTGAAATGATTATGATGGTCTAAGATCACCATTAGTAAATCAAGACTTTACTGAAATGATTATGATGGTCCAGAATTAACATTAGTACATTTAGACTGTACTTGAAATGATTATGATGGTCCAGGATCATGATTAGTGAATTTACAGTAGAACTGTACTGAAATTATTATAATGGTTCAGGATCAACATTAGTGAATTTACAGTAGACTGTACTGAAATGATTATGATGGTCCAGGATCAACATTAGTGAATTTACAGTAGACTGTACTGAAATGATTATGATGGTCCAGGATCAACATTAGTGAATTTACAGTAGACTGTACTGAAATGATTATGATGGTCCAGGATCAACATTAGTGAATTTACAGTAGACTGTACTGAAATGATTATGATGATCCACAATAAATATTAGCAACTTTAGACTGCACTGAAATGATTATGATGGTCTAAGATCAACATTAGTAAATTTAGACTGTATTGAAATGATTATGATGGTCTAGGATGAACATCAGTGAATTTGGACGATACTGAAATGATTATGACAATCTAGGATCAACATTAGTGAATTTGGACAATACTGAAATGATTATCATGATCTAGGATCAACATCAGTGAATTTGGACAATACTGAAATGATTATCACAATCTAGGATCAACATTAGTGAATTTGGACAATACTGAAATGATTATCATGATCTAGGATCAACATCAGTGAATCTGGACAACACTGAAATGATTATGATGGTCTAGGATCAACATTAGTGAATTTACAGTGGACTGTACTGAAATGATTATGATAGTCTATAGGTCCAGGATCAACATTAGTCAATTTGGACAGTACTGAAATTATTATGATAGTCTAAGATCAACATTAGTAAATTTAGACTGTGCTGAAATTATTTTGATGGTGCAGGATCAGCATTAGTGAATTTAGACTGTACTGAAAAGGTTATGATGGTCCAGGATCAATATTAATACATTTAGAACTGTACTGAAATGATTATGATGATCCAGGATCAATATTAGTAAATTTACAGTGGACTATAATGAAATGATTATGATGGTCCAAAATCAGCATTAGTGAATTTACATTAGACTGTACTGAAATAATTATGATGATCCAGGATCAATATTAGTGAATTTACAGTAGACTGTACTGAAATGATTATGATGATCCATGATAAATATTAGCAAATTTAGACTGTACTGAAATGATTATGATAGTCTAAGATCAAAATTAGTAAATTTAGACTGTGCTGAAATTATTTTGATGGTGCAGGATCGGCATTAGTGAATTTACAGTAGACTACGCTAAAATTATTATTATGGTCCAGAATCAATATTAGTGATTTTACAGTAGATTGTACTGAAATGATTATGATGGTCCAAGATCAACATAAGTAAATTTAGAACTGCACTGAAATTATTCTGATGGTCCAGGATCAACATTAGTGGATTTATATTAGACGTTAGTGAAATGATTATGATGGTCCAAAATTAACATTAGCGATTTTAGACTGTACTGAAATGGATTTGATGGTCGTGGATCAACATTAGTAAATTTGGACAATACTGAAATGATTATGATGGTCTAAGATCAACATTTGTAAATTTAGACTGTACTGAAATGATTATGATGGTCCAGGATCAACATTAGTGAATTTAGACTGTACTGAAATGATTATGATGGTCCAGGAACAACATTAGTAAATTTAGAGAGTACTGAAATGATTATTATGGTCTAATATCAGCAGTAAATTTGGACAATACTGAAATGATTATGATGATCTAACATCAACATTAGTAAATTAATACTTTACTGAAATGATTATGTTGGTCCAGGATCAACATTAGTAAATTTAGACTGTACTGAAATGATTATGATGGTCCAGGATCAAGATTAATGAATTTAAAGTAGACAGTACTGAAATGATTATGATGGTCCAGGATCGATATTAGCGAATTTAGACTGTACTGAAATGATTATGATAATGCAGGATCAAAATTATTAAATTTAGACTTTTCTGAAATGATTATGATGGTGTAGGATCAACATTAGAGAATTTGGACAATACTGAAATGATTACAATGTTCCAAAATTAACATTAGTAAATTTAGACTGTACTGAATTATTATAATGATCCGGGATCAATGTCAGTGAATGTACAGTGGCCTATAATGAAATGATCATGATGGTCCAAAATCAACATTAGTGAATTTAGACTGTACTGAAATTATTATAATGATCTAGGATAAATATTAGTGAAGTTACAGTAGACTATACTGAAAAGATTATGATGGTTCAAATCAAGGTTAGTAAATTTGGACAATACTGAAATGATTATGATGGTCTAAGATCAACATTAGTAAATTTAGACAGTACTGAAAAGATTATGATGGTCCAGGATCAACATTAGTAAATTTAAACGATACTGAAATGATTATGATGGTCAAGGATCAACTTTAGTGAATATAGACCGTACTGAAATGATTATGTTGTTCCAGGATCAATATTAGTGAATTTACACAATACTGAAGTGATTATGATGGTCTAAGATCACCATTAGTAAATTTAGACTTTACTGAAATGATTATGATGGTCTAAGATCAACATTAGTAAATTAAGAATTTACTGAAATGATTATGATGGTCTAAGATCAACATTAGTAAATTTATACTGCACTGAAATTATTATGATGGTCTAGGATCAACATTAGTCAATTTGGACAATACTGAAATGATTATGATAGTCCAGGATCAACATAAGTAAATTTAGACTGTACTGAAATGATTATGATGGTCCGGATCAACATTAGTGAATTTACATTGGACTGCACTGCACTGATTACGATGGTCCAGGATAGGGATGTAACGGTATGAAATTGTCTTATCACGATTATAGTGAGAAAAATGATCACGGTTATCAGTATTATCACGATATTGTTAAAATGTGCTGGAAATGTTTAAAAAGCACTAACACATAAATTGTTTCACCAAGTTTTATATTTAAAATCAACAAACAACATATAAAATGACTTCTGTTTGCACAAACACTAAAACAATAACATTACCAATGAGATTTTATATTACAACATGACTGACAACAGTTCTCTTTAACAGTTATCTTATAACATGTTCGAAATGTTCAAATAAATCATTGAAAAGGTTTTATAAAATGGTAAACCTCACATTTCAGCCTTTAAATAAAGAAAATGGTTAAGTCAAATCAAAATGGTTATATGTATTTTATCTAAATAATTCTAGATGTATTATCTCAATGTGTGGTTTTTCATCAAAAGGTCAGTTGACAGCAGGGCATGCAAATTCGGTCCGTTTTAGCTAAACCAAAATCTGCAAATAGGCTGAACGTAATTGTAGATTAATGTAAATCCACTCTCTGCCACTAGGCGGCACTTATGGAACAGCAAAGTTACAGCTGTTTCCGTAAACTCCGTGGACAAAGCAGCATTGCGATTAAGAACACTACTTTATTAGGTATTACATGGAATGAAGATCAAAACACAATGCCATCGAATCTTTTCTGAAGACAGTCAGAACCATCAGAGTTACATTCATATAATTAATTAATTTATATATTAATTATTCCCTCAGCACCCTTTTAAAACCTCCCAGCTTTCCGTCATGCTTTCATTCAAAACGAAACTACTCTGCGTGCTCTGCGCACATGAGACTGTTATTTAAACTTTGCTTTACGCTGGATAATATATATGTATCATAAGTTGTTCAAATCGTGGTAATCAAATACGGTTTTAATGATAATTAAAATATGAAACGGTAATACTAACCGTGGAGAATTTTATCATGATTTATCGTCAAACCGGTTATCATTACATCCCTAGTCCAGGATCAACATTAGTGAATTTACATTGGACTGCGCTGAAATGATTATGATGGTCCAGGATCAACATTAGTGAATTTACATTGGACTGCGCTGAAATGATTACGATCGTCCAGGATCAACATTAGTAAATTTAGACTGCGCTGAAATGATTACAATAGTCCAGGATCAACATTAGTAAATTTAGACTGTGCTGAAATGATTACGATGGTCCAGGATCAACATTAGTGAATTTACATTGGACTGCACAAAAATGATAACGATGGTTCAGGATCAACATTAGTGAATTTGGACAATACTGGAATGATTATGATGGTTCAGGATCATCATTAGTGAATTTAGACAATACTGAAATGATTATGATGGTCTAAGATCAACATTAGTAAATTTAGACTGTACTGAAATGATTATGATGGTCCTGGATCAAGATTAATGAATTTAAAGTAGACAGTACTGAAATGATTATGATGGTCCAGGATCGATATTAGCGAATTTAGACTGTTCTGAAATGATTATGATAATGCAGGATCAAAATTATTAAATTTAGACTTTTCTGAAATGATTATGATGGTGTAGGATCAACATTAGAGAATTTGGACAATACTGAAATGATTACGATGTTCCAAAATTAACATTAGTAAATTTAGACTGTACTGAATTATTATAATGATCCGGGATCAATGTCAGTGAATGTACAGTGGCCTATAATGAAATGATCATGATGGTCCAAAATCAACATTAGTGAATTTAGACTGTACTGAAATTATTATAATGATCTAGGATAAATATTAGTGAAGTTACAGTAGAATATACTGAAAAGATTATGATGGTTCAAATCAAGGTTAGTAAATTTGGACAATACTGAAATGATTATGATGGTCTAAGATCAACATTAGAAAATTTGGACAAAACTGAAATGATTATGATGGTCTAAGATCAACATTAGTAAATTTAGACAGTACTGAAAAGATTATGATGGTCCAGGATCAACATTAGTAAATTTAAACGGTACTGAAATGATTATGATGGTCAAGGATCAACTTTAGTGAATATAGACCGTACTGAAATGATTATGTTGTTCCAGGATCAATATTAGTGAATTTACACAATACTGAAGTGATTATGATGGTCTAAGATCACCATTAGTAAATTTAGACTTTACTGAAATGATTATGATGGTCTAAGATCAACATTAGTAAATTAAGACTTTACTGAAATTATTATGATGGTCTAAGATCAACATTAGTAAATTTATACTGCACTGAAATGATTATGATGGTCTAGGATCAACATTAGTCAATTTGGACAATACTGAAATGATTATTATACTCTAAGATCAACATTTGTAAATTTAGACTGTGCTGAAATTATTTAGATGGTGCAGGATCAGCATTAGTAAATTTACAGTAGAGTGCTCTAAAATTATTATTATGGTCAAGTATCAAGATTAGTGAATTTACAGTAGACAGTACTGAAATGATTATGATGGTCCAATATCAGCATTAGTAATTTGGACAATACTGAAATGATTATGATGGTGTAGGATCAACTTTAGTGAATTTAGACCGTACTGAAATGATTATGTTGTTCCAGGATCAATATTAGTGAATTTACACAATACTGAAGTGATTATGATGGTCTAAGATCACCATTAGTAAATTTAGACTTTACTGAAATGATTATGATGGTCTAAGATCACCATTAGTAAATTAAGACTTTACTGAAATGATTATGATGGTCCAGAATTAACATTAGTACATTTAGACTGTACTTTAAATGATTATGATCGTCCAGGATCATGATTAGTGAATTTACAGTAGAACTGTACTGAAATTATTATAATGGTCCAGGATCAACATTAGTGAATTTACAGTAGACTGTACTGAAATGATTATGATGGTCCAGGATCAACATTAGTGAATTTACAGTAGACTGTACTGAAATGATTATGATGGTCCAGGATCAACATTAGTGAATTTACAGTAGACTGTACTGAAATGATTATGATGATCCACAATAAATATTAGCAACTTTAGACTGCACTGAAATGATTATGATGGTCTAAGATCAACATTAGTAAATTTAGACTGTATTGAAATGATTATGATGGTCTAGGATGAACATCAGTGAATTTGGACGATACTGAAATTATTATGACAATCTAGGATCAACATTAGTGAATTTGGACAATACTGAAATGATTATCATGATCTAGGATCAACATCAGTGAATTTGGACAATACTGAAATGATTATGACAATCTAGGATCAACATTAGTGAATTTGGACAATACTGAAATGATTATCATGATCTAGAATCAACATCAGTGAATCTGGACAACACTGAAATGATTATGATGGTCTAGGATCAACATTAGTGAATTTACAGTGGACTGTACTGAAATGATTATGATAGTCTATAGGTCCAGGATCAACATTAGTCAATTTGGACAGTACTGAAATTATTATGATAGTCTAAGATCAACATTAGTAAATTTAGACTGTGCTGAAATTATTTTGATGGTGCAGGATCAGCATTAGTGAATTTAGACTGTACTGAAAAGGTTATGATGGTCCAGGATCAATATTAATACATTTAGAACTGTACTGAAATGATTATGATGATCCAGGATCAATATTAGTAAATTTACAGTGGACTATACTGAAATGATTATGATGGTCCAAAATCAGCATTAGTGAATTTACATTAGACTGTACTGAAATAATTATGATGATCCAGGATCAATATTAGTGAATTTACAGTAGACTGTACTGAAATGATTATGATGATCCATGATAAATATTAGCAAATTTAGACTGTACTGAAATGATTATGATAGTCTAAGATCAAAATTAGTAAATTTAGACTGTGCTGAAATTATTTTGATGGTGCAGGATCGGCATTAGTGAATTTACAGTAGACTACGCTAAAATTATTATTATGGTCCAGAATCAATATTAGTGATTTTACAGTAGATTGTACTGAAATGATTATGATGGTCCAAGATCAATATAAGTAAATTTAGAACTGCACTGAAATTATTCTGATGGTCCAGGATCAACATTAGTGGATTTATATTAGACGTTAGTGAAATGATTATGATGGTCCAAAATTAACATTAGCGATTTTAGACTGTACTGAAATGGATTTGATGGTCGTGGATCAACATTAGTAAATTTGGACAATACTGAAATGATTATGATGGTCTAAGATCAACATTTGTAAATTTAGACTGTACTGAAATGATTATGATGGTCCAGGATCAACATTAGTGAATTTAGACTGTACTGAAATGATTATGATGGTCCAGGAACAACATTAGTAAATTTGGACAATACTGAAATGATTATGATGATCTAACATCAACATTAGTAAATTAATACTTTACTGAAATGATTATGTTGGTCCAGGATCAACATTAGTAAATTTAGACTGTGCCGAAATGATTATGATGGTGCAAGATCAACATTAGTGAATTTGGACAATACTAAAATGATTATGATAGTCCAGGATCAACATAAGTAAATTTAGACTGTACTGAAATGATTATGATGGTCCGGATCAACATTAGTGAATTTACATTGGACTGCACTGCACTGATTACGATGGTCCAGGATCAACATTAGTGAATTTACATTGGACTGCGCTGAAATGATTATGATGGTCCAGGATCAACATTAGTGAATTTACATTGGACTGCGCTGAAATGATTACGATCGTCCAGGATCAACATTAGTAAATTTAGACTGCGCTGAAATGATTACAATAGTCCAGGATCAACATTAGTAAATTTAGACTGTGCTGAAATGATTACGATGGTCCAGGATCAACATTAGTGAATTTACATTGGACTGCACAAAAATGATAACGATGGTTCAGGATCAACATTAGTGAATTTGGACAATACTGGAATGATTATGATGGTTCAGGATCATCATTAGTGAATTTAGACAATACTGAAATGATTATGATGGTCTAAGATCAACATTAGTAAATTTAGACTGTACTGAAATGATTATGATGGTCCAGGATCAAGATTAATGAATTTAAAGTAGACAGTACTGAAATGATTATGATGGTCCAGGATCGATATTAGCGAATTTAGACTGTACTGAAATGATTATGATAATGCAGGATCAAAATTATTAAATTTAGACTTTTCTGAAATGATTATGATGGTGTAGGATCAACATTAGAGAATTTGGACAATACTGAAATGATTACGATGTTCCAAAATTAACATTAGTAAATTTAGACTGTACTGAATTATTATAATGATCCGGGATCAATGTCAGTGAATGTACAGTGGCCTATAATGAAATGATCATGATGGTCCAAAATCAACATTAGTGAATTTAGACTGTACTGAAATTATTATAATGATCTAGGATAAATATTAGTGAAGTTACAGTAGACTATACTGAAAAGATTATGATGGTTCAAATCAAGGTTAGTAAATTTGGACAATACTGAAATGATTATGATGGTCTAAGATCAACATTAGTAAATTTAGACAGTACTGAAAAGATTATGATGGTCCAGGATCAACATTAGTGAATATAGACCGTACTGAAATGATTATGTTGTTCCAGGATCAATATTAGTGAATTTACACAATACTGAAGTGATTATGATGGTCTAAGATCACCATTAGTAAATTTAGACTTTACTGAAATGATTATGATGGTCTAAGATCAACATTAGTAAATTAAGAATTTACTGAAATGATTATGATGGTCTAAGATCAACATTAGTAAATTTATACTGCACTGAAATTATTATGATGGTCTAGGATCAACATTAGTCAATTTGGACAATACTGAAATGATTATGATACTCTAAGATCAACATTAGTAAATTTAGACTGTGCTGAAATTATTTAGATGGTGCAGGATCAGCATTAGTAAATTTACAGTAGAGTGCTCTAAAATTATTATTATGGTCAAGTATCAAGATTAGTGAATTTATAGTAGACAGTGCTGAAATGATTATGATGGTCCAGGAACAACATTAGAAAATTTAGACTGTACTGAAATGATTATGTTGTTCCAGGATCAATATTAGTGAATTTACACAATACTGAAGTGATTATGATGGTCTAAGATCACCATTAGTAAATTTAGACTTTACTGAAATGATTATGATGGTCTAAGATCAACATTAGTAAATTAAGACTTTACTGAAATGATTATGATGGTCTAAGATCAACATTAGTAAATTTACACTGCACTGAAATGATTATGATGGTCTAGGATCAACATTAGTCAATTTGGACAATACTGAAATGATTATTATACTCTAAGATCAACATTAGTAAATTTAGACTGTGCTGAAATTATTTAGATGGTGCAGGATCAGCATTAGTAAATTTACAGTAGAGTGCTCTAAAATTATTATTATGGTCAAGTATCAAGATTAGTGAATTTACAGTAGACAGTACTGAAATGATTATGATGTTCCAGGAACAACATTAGAAAATTTAGACTGTACTGAAATGATTATGATGGTCCAATATCAGCATTAGTAATTTGGACAATACTGAAATGATTATGATGGTCTAGGATCAACTTTAGTGAATTTAGACCGTACTGAAATGATTATGTTGTTCCAGGATCAATATTAGTGAATTTACACAATACTGAATTGATTATGATGGTCTAAGATCACCATTAGTAAATTTAGACTTTACTGAAATGATTATGATGGTCTAAGATCAACATTAGCAAATTAAGACTTTACTGAAATGATTATGATGGTCCAAAATTAACATTAGTACATTTAGACTGTACTTGAAATGATTATGATGGTCCAGGATCATGATTAGTGAATTTACAGTAGAACTGTACTGAAATGATTATAATGGTCCAAGATCAACATTAGTGAATTTGGACAACACTGAAATGATTATGATGGTCTAAGTTCAGAATTTACATTAGACTGTAGTGAACTGATTTTGATGGTCTAGGATCAATATTAGTGAATTTACACTTTACTAAAATGCTTATGATGGTCTAGGATCAACATTAGTGAATTTACAGTAGACTGTACTGAAATGATTATGATGGTCCAGGATCAACATTAGTGAATTTACAGTAGACTGTACTGAAATGATTATGATGATCCACAATAAATATTAGCAACTTTAGACTGCACTGAAATGATTATGATGGTCCAAGATCAGCATTAGTAAATTTAGACTGTTTTGAAATGATTATGATGGTCTAAGATCAACATTACTGAATTTTATACAATACTGAAATGATTATGATGGTCCAATATCATCATTAGTAATCTGGACAATACTGAAATTATTATGATGGTCTAGGATGAACATCAGTGAATTTGGACGATACTGAAATGATTATGACAATCTAGGATCAACATTAGTGAATTTGGACAATACTGAAATGATTATCATGATCTAGGATCAACATCAGTGAATTTGGACAATACTGAAATGATTATGACAATCTAGGATCAACATTAGTGAATTTGGACAATACTGAAATGATTATGACAATCTAGGATCAACATCAGTGAATTTACAGTGGACTGTACTGAAATGATTATGATGGTCTATAGGTCCAGGATCAACATTAGTCAATTTGGACAGCACTGAAATTATTATGATAGTCTAAGATCAACATTAGTAAATTTAGACTGTGCTGAAATTATTTTGATGGTGCAGGATCAGCATTAGTGAATTTACTGTAGATAGTACTGAAATTATTATGATGGTCCAGGATCAACATTAGTGAATTTACATTGGACTGCGCTGAAATGATTACGATCGTCCAGGATCAACATTAGTAAATTTAGACTGCGCTGAAATGATTACAATAGTCCAGGATCAACATTAGTAAATTTAGACTGTGCTGAAATGATTACGATGGTCCAGGATCAACATTAGTGAATTTACATTGGACTCCACAAAAATGATAACGATGGTTCAGGATCAACATTAGTGAATTTGGACAATACTGGAATGATTATGATGGTTCAGGATCATCATTAGTGAATTTAGACAATACTGAAATGATTATGATGGTCTAAGATCAACATTAGTAAATTTAGACTGTACTGAAATGATTATGATGGTCCTGGATCAAGATTAATGAATTTAAAGTAGACAGTACTGAAATGATTATGATGGTCCAGGATCGATATTAGCGAATTTAGACTGTTCTGAAATGATTATGATAATGCAGGATCAAAATTATTAAATTTAGACTTTTCTGAAATGATTATGATGGTGTAGGATCAACATTAGAGAATTTGGACAATACTGAAATGATTACAATGTTCCAAAATTAACATTAGTAAATTTAGACTGTACTGAATTATTATAATGATCCGGGATCAATGTCAGTGAATGTACAGTGGCCTATAATGAAATGATCATGATGGTCCAAAATCAACATTAGTGAATTTAGACTGTACTGAAATTATTATAATGATCTAGGATAAATATTAGTGAAGTTACAGTAGAATATACTGAAAAGATTATGATGGTTCTAATCAAGGTTAGTAAATTTGGACAATACTGAAATGATTATGATGGTCTAAGATCAACATTAGAAAATTTGGACAAAACTGAAATGATTATGATGGTCTAAGATCAACATTAGTAAATTTAGACAGTACTGAAAAGATTATGATGGTCCAGGATCAACATTAGTAAATTTAAACGGTACTGAAATGATTATGATGGTCAAGGATCAACTTTAGTGAATATAGACCGTACTGAAATGATTATGTTGTTCCAGGATCAATATTAGTGAATTTACACAATACTGAAGTGATTATGATGGTCTAAGATCACCATTAGTAAATTTAGACTTTACTGAAATGATTATGATGGTCTAAGATCAACATTAGTAAATTAAGACTTTACTGAAATTATTATGATGGTCTAAGATCAACATTAGTAAATTTATACTGCACTGAAATGATTATGATGGTCTAGGATCAACATTAGTCAATTTGGACAATACTGAAATGATTATTATACTCTAAGATCAACATTTGTAAATTTAGACTGTGCTGAAATTATTTAGATGGTGCAGGATCAGCATTAGTAAATTTACAGTAGAGTGCTCTAAAATTATTATTATGGTCAAGTATCAAGATTAGTGAATTTAGTGAATTTTTATTGAGTCGCCTCAATAAAAATGATGGTTTTGCCAAGGATTAATTATTTGTTTGCAATGATCCCTAGCAAACCATCACCTGACTGGTTTAGATCTCTGGACTCCTCCATCTCTAAATTCCTTTGGAAAGGTAAACCACCGCGTATTAGCTTAAAAACGTTGCAAAAGACCAAAGATAAAGGAGGACTCGATCTGCCTAACTTTCACCATTATTTCTTAGCCAACAGGCTTCAACACATTTTAGGGTGGTTAAAACACACCCTCTTCGATGAAATTTGGCTAGATGTAGAACAGGCATTATGCAATAATATAGAGATTTGTGATCTGCCATTCATTAGCTCGAACATCAAACGACACGTATGCTTCAAAAGCATCAGTATCAGCTCTTCTCTGACAGCATGGTGGGAGTTTCTAAAAATGACTGAGTCTTCACTAATCCCATGCAAACGTACTCCCATCTGTAACAATCCTGACATATTAATAAACAATAATGTGATAAACTTCACAGACTGGAGTAGAAAAGGTATTAAATACCTAGAACATATAGTCGAAGGGACAGACTTTATTCCCTTTGACACATTAGTTAAACAATATGGGATCAATAAGAACAGATTTTTAGAATATCAACAAATTAAATCTATAATAAAAAAGAAATTTAAGCCTAATCATATTAAATTACAAATACCACCAAGTGTGGCAGATTTTCTTAGTCTCAAAACCCCCAAATTAGTGTCTAAAATATACAAGATACTTTCTAAAATAGATGAATCAGTATCGCTTCCTATTGCAAAATGGGAGGCAGATCTATCAGTCAGCTGGGACCATAATTTCTGGTCTCAGATATGTTCAAAAACCTTTAAACTGCTTAAGAATCCCGGTTTACAGTTAATACAGTATAAAATCCTGCATAGAGTACACTACACAGGTCATCGGATGTTCAGGATGGGTTTTATAGATTCTAACAACTGCTCACACTGTCAAGACAATACTCCTGACAATTATATCCATGCTTTATGGTTCTGTCCGCCTGTTCAGAGGTTCTGGTATGGGATTTGTGAAGACTTAACAAAGTGTCTTAAATGTTCAATTCCAGCTTCTCCGTCAGTCTGCCTGTTGGGTGACCTTGATGGTATCACTACAGAAGGTAACACAATCCTCATGGCTTTCACCGCCTTATGCATTGCCAAGAAGACGGTCCTCATGAACTGGAAAAATAAAAATAATCTTAATATCAACGAATATAGAGATCGCTTGTTGGACTATATTAATCTTGACACAGCCTCTGCTGCCACATTAGATCATTCTCTCTGGGCTCCTTTGATCAGCTCCATCACCTAGTGTGGGTGGGGGGTCCTGATTCTGTCCGGCTTTGATTTTTGTTGTTGGCGTGGAGGGCCAATTGGGCTTGGGGCGTCTGGGGGTTCTCTGGGGGGTGGGGTTCTTGGGGGATTCGGCGCTGGGGCTGCGGTCCTGGCCTGGATGGGGTACTGGTGGCTCTCGGGTGTTGTTTTTTTCTGGCGACTGCACGCGGCGCTGCTGGGGAGGCCTGTGTCGGCGGACGTAGGTTGCCGGCCTGGCGGCTGTGTTGCTCCGGGGTAGGTCCGGGGGGGGTTTGGGGTTCTGGGGGCGCTCTGCCTCCGGGCTGGGATTCCGGCTGGCCCTGGGGGGCTTGGGTCCTGGTGGGTGTGCCGCCGGGGGCGTGGGTGGATGCATGCGCCTGGGCCCGGCCCTGGTGCGGGGGCTTCCGATGCATCGGTGGGGCCGGGGGTGTCTTTAGCTGGTGGGGACGTCGTTACCATCTGTCAGTATTCACTCTGCATGGAGGGAGGGAGGGACCCAATAGGGGCGGAGGACTGGTTTAACCTGGGTGTCTATTGTCTTCGGTAGTCTGGGAGTCGACTGAATGATGGGGTGGGGGTAGTTTTTCCTCTGCTGTGGGGTCTGGTGGGCCACCCCGGGCTGCCGTGGGCCCTGGTCTGGATGGGCCTGGGCCCCCTGCCCGGGACGGGTTTGGGACAACGGGGGTGCCTATGGGGTCAGCGGGGGAGCTGGCTCCAGCGGGGGGGGCACTTTGCCTCCTCCGATGTTTTCCTCCCCGTCCCTAATGCTTCCCCTCTCCCGCCCCATCACACCAACATACAGGTAGGGTTTTTGGGGTGCGGGTGTGTCGCTGGGATGCAGGGGAGTTGGGACTCCTCTGTCTCCTCGTGGCCTCTCGCATCCCAATCATACATCATTACTTAGACACTCTCATTACTTACTGCCACATGACACATACATATAGGGCCTTGGGGGTGGGCACTCTGAACGGCGTCCAGAGGGTGGTCTGTTCACTCAGCCTTCCCTCTGGTGCCGATGCCCACTTCTCAATTTTAAGTTGCACATAGACATTGAGGGCTCTTGGGAGGGGCCGAGCTGACACGAGCTGACGTGTTCTAGTGTCTTGCCCCTCCCCTGTTTTAAAGCACTTTAGAACAACATACACCAACACTACATTTGAGCGGGTGAGGTGAAGCACGGGGTCTTCCTTTTTTTTTTTTTTTTTCCCCCTTACACCCCTGTTCTCTGTTCTCTGTCCGGGGCTGGGGGCTGTGAGGAGGAGCTGGCCGTCCGGTCGGGGTCTGGGCTGGTGGTCTTCTCTGCTGCTGCAGGGACGGGGGTGGTCTTCCAGTCTCCACACCGGAGCGAAGGGGATTCAGCTCCGGGGTCTGGCGCTGACTGGCCTTTTGGGGTTAGTGGTGCCTGGTCCCAGGAGTATAGAGTACAAATGGGGAGTGTGAGTGTGGGTACAGTGTCCTTTTTTTTTTTTTTTTTTGTGCGTCTACGTGTGGTTTGAGTGTGTGAGTTTTTGGTTGCGTGCATGAGGGTGGGATGCTTGTGTATGTGTGTTTATGTTTGTCTATGTCCATGTGTCAGGTCAGGCCTTTGACTCCGCCTCAACCATCATTGAGGGCCCACCCCACCACCATGTCCTGCCGGTGGGGGATGCCCCCGGCCGCCGGTGCGTTGGTGGTTTCTGGCTCCGGGGCGGGATGCTCGGGTGGGCTCTGGCCCGCTCTCGGCGGTCGCTCGGTAGGGCCTGGCTTCGCTGGGCTTCGCTGGGCCCCTGCTGGGGGGTGGGGGGGCCCTTGGTTCTCTGGGCCCGGGCCGGTCTGCCCTGGTGTGGCCGACTGCCGGCGGGACCTGCGGGCTTGCCGCCGTGGCCCCCTGGGGCGTCTGCATTGTGGCTGCCGGATGACCTCCTCCGGGCTCTCCTCTGCCCTTTTCTGGGTGGGGGCCGCGGTTATCCCTGCGGTGGTTTTCCTGGGGTTCCCGCGCCCTGGGGGGCCTCCGGATGTTTGGGAGCCCGGGTCTCCTTCGTGCCTACTTCATGCCTAGCGGGGCGGGGCTGTGGTTCCCCACTCACACTATCAAGCATTTACATGGAGGAACCTTATGAATACAAGCGCGTTCACACACACAGGTGTGCACACAGGTGTACACACAAGCATTCACATTGGTGCAAAAACAGGTGCTCACAGACACTCACTGTCCTAAAATGCTGTTGCTTCAAACATATTTTGTAATATTAGTTATGTGTGCTGCGCAATACCATTTAACATTTAGTATTTACTGTGATACATACGGACATTGGATGTTGTTGTAGTTTTTCTGCTGTTGTGTCTTTGGTTGTTTTCTCTCTTTGTCAGCAGGTATGGAAGCAGATTATCTGTTTTTGCTCTCTCTCTTTCTCTATCCTCTTTTTTTTTTTTTTTTTTTTTTTTTTTTCTCTTTCTCTTTCTCTTTTTTTTTTTTTTTCCTCTCTTTTCTTTTCTTCCTTCTTTCTCCTCTCTTGGTTTTCTCTGTCCTCCGGTCTTGTCGGTCATAGTATGGTTAAATAAATAAAAATATAAAAATTAATAAAAAAAAAAAATAAATAAAAAAAAAAAAAGGCTGTGAATGATGATAGCATAGCTACACATACACACTGTTATGTGTTATCTGTGTTACTGACAGGCCGGAAAAAAAAAAAAAAAAAAAAAAAAAAAAAGATTAGTGAATTTACAGTAGACAGTACTGAAATGATTATGATGGTCCAATATCAGCATTAGTAATTTGGACAATACTGAAATGATTATGATGGTGTAGGATCAACTTTAGTGAATTTAGACCGTACTGAAATGATTATGTTGTTCCAGGATCAATATTAGTGAATTTACACAATACTGAAGTGATTATGATGGTCTAAGATCACCATTAGTAAATTTAGACTTTACTGAAATGATTATGATGGTCTAAGATCACCATTAGTAAATTAAGACTTTATTGAAATGATTATGATGGTCCAGAATTAACATTAGTACATTTAGACTGTACTTTAAATGATTATGATCGTCCAGGATCATGATTAGTGAATTTACAGTAGAACTGTACTGAAATTATTATAATGGTCCAGGATCAACATTAGTGAATTTACAGTAGACTGTACTGAAATGATTATGATGGTCCAGGATCAACATTAGTGAATTTACAGTAGACTGTACTGAAATGATTATGATGGTCCAGGATCAACATTAGTGAATTTACAGTAGACTGTACTGAAATGATTATGATGATCCACAATAAATATTAGCAACTTTAGACTGCACTGAAATGATTATGATGGTCTAAGATCAACATTAGTAAATTTAGACTGTATTGAAATGATTATGATGGTCTAGGATGAACATCAGTGAATTTGGACGATACTGAAATGATTATGACAATCTAGGATCAACATTAGTGAATTTGGACAATACTGAAATGATTATCATGATCTAGGATCAACATCAGTGAATTTGGACAATACTGAAATGATTATGACAATCTAGGATCAACATTAGTGAATTTGGACAATACTGAAATGATTATCATGATCTAGAATCAACATCAGTGAATCTGGACAACACTGAAATGATTATGATGGTCTAGGATCAACATTAGTGAATTTACAGTGGACTGTACTGAAATGATTATGATAGTCTATAGGTCCAGGATCAACATTAGTCAATTTGGACAGTACTGAAATTATTATGATAGTCTAAGATCAACATTAGTAAATTTAGACTGTGCTGAAATTATTTTGATGGTGCAGGATCAGCATTAGTGAATTTAGACTGTACTGAAAAGGTTATGATGGTCCAGGATCAATATTAATACATTTAGAACTGTACTGAAATGATTATGATGATCCAGGATCAATATTAGTAAATTTACAGTGGACTATACTGAAATGATTATGATGGTCCAAAATCAGCATTAGTGAATTTACATTAGACTGTACTGAAATAATTATGATGATCCAGGATCAATATTAGTGAATTTACAGTAGACTGTACTGAAATGATTATGATGATCCATGATAAATATTAGCAAATTTAGACTGTACTGAAATGATTATGATAGTCTAAGATCAAAATTAGTAAATTTAGACTGTGCTGAAATTATTTTGATGGTGCAGGATCGGCATTAGTGAATTTACAGTAGACTACGCTAAAATTATAATGTAATATTATGGTCCAGAATCAATATTAGTGATTTTACAGTAGATTGTACTGAAATGATTATGATGGTCCAAGATCAACATAAGTAAATTTAGAACTGCACTGAAATTATTCTGATGGTCCAGGATCAACATTAGTGGATTTATATTAGACGTTAGTGAAATGATTATGATGGTCCAAAATTAACATTAGCGATTTTAGACTGTACTGAAATGGATTTGATGGTCGTGGATCAACATTAGTAAATTTGGACAATACTGAAATGATTATGATGGTCTAAGATCAACATTTGTAAATTTAGACTGTACTGAAATGATTATGATGGTCCAGGATCAACATTAGTGAATTTAGACTGTACTGAAATGATTATGATGGTCCAGGAACAACATTAGTAAATTTAGAGAGTACTGAAATGATTATTATGGTCTAATATCAGCAGTAAATTTGGACAATACTGAAATGATTATGATGATCTAACATCAACATTAGTAAATTAATACTTTACTGAAATGATTATGTTGGTCCAGGATCAACATTAGTAAATTTAGACTGTGCCGAAATGATTATGATGGTGCAAGATCAACATTAGTGAATTTGGACAATACTAAAATGATTATGATAGTCCAGGATCAACATAAGTAAATTTAGACTGTACTGAAATGATTATGATGGTCCGGATCAACATTAGTGAATTTACATTGGACTGCACTGCACTGATTACGATGGTCCAGGATCAACATTAGTGAATTTACATTGGACTGCGCTGAAATGATTATGATGGTCCAGGATCAACATTAGTGAATTTACATTGGACTGCGCTGAAATGATTACGATCGTCCAGGATCAACATTACTAAATTTAGACTGCGCTGAAATGATTACAATAGTCCAGGATCAACATTAGTAAATTTAGACTGTGCTGAAATGATTACGATGGTCCAGGATCAACATTAGTGAATTTACATTGGACTGCACAAAAATGATAACGATGGTTCAGGATCATCATTAGTGAATTTAGACAATACTGAAATGATTATGATGGTCTAAGATCAACATTAGTAAATTTAGACTGTACTGAAATGATTATGATGGTCCAGGATCAAGATTAATGAATTTAAAGTAGACAGTACTGAAATGATTATGATGGTCCAGGATCGATATTAGCGAATTTAGACTGTACTGAAATGATTATGATAATGCAGGATCAAAATTATTAAATTTAGACTTTTCTGAAATGATTATGATGGTGTAGGATCAACATTAGAGAATTTGGACAATACTGAAATGATTACGATGTTCCAAAATTAACATTAGTAAATTTAGACTGTACTGAATTATTATAATGATCCGGGATCAATGTCAGTGAATGTACAGTGGCCTATAATGAAATGATCATGATGGTCCAAAATCAACATTAGTGAATTTAGACTGTACTGAAATTATTATAATGATCTAGGATAAATATTAGTGAAGTTACAGTAGACTATACTGAAAAGATTATGATGGTTCAAATCAAGGTTAGTAAATTTGGACAATACTGAAATGATTATGATGGTCTAAGATCAACATTAGTAAATTTAGACAGTACTGAAAAGATTATGATGGTCCAGGATCAACATTAGTAAATTTAAACGGTACTGAAATGATTATGATGGTCAAGGATCAACTTTAGTGAATATAGACCGTACTGAAATGATTATGTTGTTCCAGGATCAATATTAGTGAATTTACACAATACTGAAGTGATTATGATGGTCTAAGATCACCATTAGTAAATTTAGACTTTATTGAAATGATTATGATGGTCTAAGATCAACATTAGTAAATTAAGAATTTACTGAAATGATTATGATGGTCTAAGATCAACATTAGTAAATTTATACTGCACTGAAATTATTATGATGGTCTAGGATCAACATTAGTCAATTTGGACAATACTGAAATGATTATGATACTCTAAGATCAACATTAGTAAATTTAGACTGTGCTGAAATTATTTAGATGGTGCAGGATCAGCATTAGTAAATTTACAGTAGAGTGCTCTAAAATTATTATTATGGTCAAGTATCAAGATTAGTGAATTTATAGTAGACAGTGCTGAAATGATTATGATGGTCCAGGAACAACATTAGAAAATTTAGACTGTACTGAAATGATTATGTTGTTCCAGGATCAATATTAGTGAATTTACACAATACTGAAGTGATTATGATGGTCTAAGATCACCATTAGTAAATTTAGACTTTACTGAAATGATTATGATGGTCTAAGATCAACATTAGTAAATTAAGACTTTACTGAAATGATTATGATGGTCTAAGATCAACATTAGTAAATTTACACTGCACTGAAATGATTATGATGGTCTAGGATCAACATTAGTCAATTTGGACAATACTGAAATGATTATTATACTCTAAGATCAACATTAGTAAATTTAGACTGTGCTGAAATTATTTAGATGGTGCAGGATCAGCATTAGTAAATTTACAGTAGAGTGCTCTAAAATTATTATTATGGTCAAGTATCAAGATTAGTGAATTTACAGTAGACAGTACTGAAATGATTATGATGTTCCAGGAACAACATTAGAAAATTTAGACTGTACTGAAATGATTATGATGGTCCAATATCAGCATTAGTAATTTGGACAATACTGAAATGATTATGATGGTCTAGGATCAACTTTAGTGAATTTAGACCGTACTGAAATGATTATGTTGTTCCAGGATCAATATTAGTGAATTTACACAATACTGAATTGATTATGATGGTCTAAGATCACCATTAGTAAATTTAGACTTTACTGAAATGATTATGATGGTCTAAGATCAACATTAGCAAATTAAAACTTTACTGAAATGATTATGATGGTCCAAAATTAACATTAGTACATTTAGACTGTACTTGAAATGATTATGATGGTCCAGGATCATGATTAGTGAATTTACAGTAGAACTGTACTGAAATGATTATAATGGTCCAAGATCAACATTAGTCAATTTGGACAACACTGAAATGATTATGATGGTCTAAGTTCAGAATTTACATTAGACTGTAGTGAACTGATTTTGATGGTCTAGGATCAATATTAGTGAATTTACACTTTACTAAAATGCTTATGATGGTCTAGGATCAACATTAGTGAATTTACAGTAGACTGTACTGAAATGATTATGATGGTCCAGGATCAACATTAGTGAATTTACAGTAGACTGTACTGAAATGATTATGATGATCCACAATAAATATTAGCAACTTTAGACTGCACTGAAATGATTATGATGGTCCAAGATCAGCATTAGTAAATTTAGACTGTTTTGAAATGATTATGATGGTCTAAGATCAACATTACTGAATTTTATACAATACTGAAATGATTATGATGGTCCAATATCATCATTAGTAATCTGGACAATACTGAAATTATTATGATGGTCTAGGATGAACATCAGTGAATTTGGACGATACTGAAATGATTATGACAATCTAGGATCAACATTAGTGAATTTGGACAATACTGAAATGATTATCATGATCTAGGATCAACATCAGTGAATTTGGACAATACTGAAATGATTATGACAATCTAGGATCAACATTAGTGAATTTGGACAATACTGAAATGATTATGACAATCTAGGATCAACATCAGTGAATTTACAGTGGACTGTACTGAAATGATTATGATGGTCTATAGGTCCAGGATCAACATTAGTCAATTTGGACAGCACTGAAATTATTATGATAGTCTAAGATCAACATTAGTAAATTTAGACTGTGCTGAAATTATTTTGATGGTGCAGGATCAGCATTAGTGAATTTACTGTAGATAGTACTGAAATTATTATGATGGTCCAGGAACAACATTAGTAAATTTAGACTGTACTGAAAAGGTTATGATGGTCCACGATCAATATTAGTGTATTTGGACTGCACTGGAATGGTTATCATGGTCCGGTATCAGCATTAGTATATTTGGACAATACTGAAATGGTTATGATGGATCAGCATTAGTCAATTTGGACAATACTGAAGTGATTATGATGGTCCAAAATTAACATTAGTAAATTTAGACTGTACTGAAATGATTTTGATGGTCCAGGATCAACATTAGTCAATTCATTATAGACTATACTGAAATGATTATGATTGGTCAAAAATCAAGATTAGTGAATTTGAAAAATGCTGAAGTGATTATGATGGTGTGAGATCAACATTAGTAAATTTAGACAGTGTCTAGGAGCAACATTAGTAAATTTAGACTGTACTGAAATTATTATGATGGTCTAGGTTCAACATTAATGAATTTAGACGGTACTGAAATGATTATGTTGTTCCAGGATCAATATTTGTGAATTTGGACAATACTGAAGTGATTATGATGGTCTAAGATCAACATCAGTAAATTTAGGCTTTATTGAAAAGATTATGATGGTCTAAGGTCAACATTAATAAATTAAGACTTTACTGAAATGATTATGATGATCCAGGATCAACGTTTGTGAATTTACATTAGACTGTACTAAAAAGATTATGATGATTCAGGATAAACATTAGTGAATTTACATTAGACTGTACTGAAATGATTACAATGGTCCAGGATCAACATTTGTGAATTTACATTGTACTGTACTGAAATGATTACGATGGTCCAGGATCAACATTAGTGAATTTACATTGGACTGTACTGAAAAGTTTACGATGGTCCATGATGATCCAGGATCAACATTCATTAGTGAATTTACATTGGACTGCACTGATATGATTATGATGGTGCAGGATCAACATTAGTGAATTTATATTGGACTGCGCTGAAATGATTACGATGGTCCAGGATCAACATTAGTGAATTTACATTAGACTGTACTAAAAAGATTATGATGATCCAGGATCAACATTAGTGAATTTACATTAGACTGTACTGAAATGATTATGATGGTCCAAAATTAACATTAGCCAATTTAGGCTGTACTGAAATGATTATGATAGTCTAGGATCAACATTAGTGAATTTATATTAGACTGTACTGAAATGATTATGATGGTCCAGGAAGAACATTAGTGAATTTATATTAGACTGTACTAAAATGATTATGATGGTCTAGGATCAACATTAGTGAATTTATACTGTATTGAAATTATTATGATGGTCCAGGATCAACATTAGTGAATTTACATTAGACTGTACTGAAATGATTATAATGGTCCAGGATTAATATTATTGAATTTACAGTAGACTATACTGAAATGATTATGATGGTCTAGGAACAACATTAGTGAATTTGGACAATACTGAAATTATTATATTGGTCTAGGGTCAACATTAGTAAATTTAGACTGTACTGAAATAATTATGATGGTCCAAGATCAGCATTAGTGAATTTGGACAACACTGAAATTATTATGATGGTCCAGGATCAACATTAGTGAATTTATATTAGACTGTACTAAAAAGATTATAATGATCCAGGATCAACATTAGTGAATTTACATTAGACTGTACTGAAATGATTATGATGGTCCAAGATCAGCATTAGTAAATTTAGACTGTACTGAAATGATTATGATGGTCCAAGATCAGCATTAGTAAATTTAGACTGTATTGAAATGATTATGATGGTCTAAGATCAACATTACTGAATTGTATACAATACTGAAATGATTATGATGGTCCAATATCATCATTAGTAATTTGGACAATACTGAAATGATTATGATGGTCTAGGATGAACATCAGTGAATTTGGACAATACTGAAATGATTATGACAATCTAGGATCAACATCAGTGAATCTGGACAACACTGAAATGATTATGATGGTCTAGGATCAACATTAGTGAATTTACAGTGGACTGTACTGAAATGATTATGATGGTCTATAGGTCCAGGATCAACATTAGTCAATTTGGACAGTACTGAAATTATTATGATAGTCTAAGATCAACATTAGTAAATTTAGACTGTGCTGAAATTATTTTGATGGTGCAGAGTCAGCATTAGTGAATTTAGACTGTACTGAAAAGGTTATGATGGTCCAGGATCAATATTAATACATTTAGAACTGTACTGAAATGATTATGATGATCCAGGATCAATATTAGTAAATTTACAGTGGACTATACTGAAATGGTTATGATGGTTCAAAATCAGCATTAGTGAATTTACATTAGACTGTACTGAAATAATTATGATGATCCAGGATCAATATTAGTGAATTTACAGTAGACTGTACTGAAATGATTATGATGATCCATGATAAATATTAGCAAATTTAGACTGTACTGAAATGATTATGATAGTCTAAGATCAAAATTAGGAAATTTAGACTGTGCTGAAATTATTTTGATGGTGCAGGATCGGCATAAGTGAATTTACAGTAGACTACGCTAAAATTATTATTATGGTCCAGAATCAATATTAGTGATTTTACAGTTGATTGTACTGAAATGATTATGATGGTCCAAGATCAACATAAGTAAATTTAGAACTGCACTGAAATGATTATGATGGTCTAGGAACAACATTAGTGAATTTGGACAATACTGAAATTATTATATTGGTCTAGGGTCAACATTAGTAAATTTAGACTGTACTGAAATAATTATGATGGTCCAAGATCAGCATTAGTGAATTTGGACAACACTGAAATTATTATGATGGTCCAGGATCAACATTAGTGAATTTATATTAGACTGTACTAAAAAGATTATAATGATCCAGGATCAACATTAGTGAATTTACATTAGACTGTACTGAAATGATTATGATGGTCCAAGATCAGCATTAGTAAATTTAGACTGTACTGAAATGATTATGATGGTCCAAGATCAGCATTAGTAAATTTAGACTGTATTGAAATGATTATGATGGTCTAAGATCAACATTACTGAATTGTATACAATACTGAAATGATTATGATGGTCCAATATCATCATTAGTAATTTGGACAATACTGAAATGATTATGATGGTCTAGGATGAACATCAGTGAATTTGAACAATACTGAAATGATTATGACAATCTAGGATCAACATCAGTGAATCTGGACAACACTGAAATGATTATGATGGTCTAGGATCAACATTAGTGAATTTACAGTGGACTGTACTGAAATGATTATGATGGTCTATAGGTCCAGGATCAACATTAGTCAATTTGGACAGTACTGAAATTATTATGATAGTCTAAGATCAACATTAGTAAATTTAGACTGTGCTGAAATTATTTTGATGGTGCAGGATCAGCATTAGTGAATTTAGACTGTACTGAAAAGGTTATGATGGTCCAGGATCAATATTAATACATTTAGAACTGTACTGAAATGATTATGATGATCCAGGATCAATATTAGTAAATTTACAGTGGACTATACTGAAATGGTTATGATGGTTCAAAATCAGCATTAGTGAATTTACATTAGACTGTACTGAAATAATTATGATGATCCAGGATCAATATTACTGAATTTACAGTAGACTGTACTGAAATGATTATGATGATCCATGATAAATATTAGCAAATTTAGACTGTACTGAAATGATTATGATAGTCTAAGATCAAAATTAGGAAATTTAGACTGTGCTGAAATTATTTTGATGGTGCAGGATCGGCATAAGTGAATTTACAGTAGACTACGCTACAATTATTATTATGGTCCAGAATCAATATTAGTGATTTTACAGTTGATTGTACTGAAATGATTATGATGGTCCAAGATCAACATAAGTAAATTTAGAACTGCACTGAAATTATTCTGATGGTCCAGGATCAACATTAGTGGATTTATATTAGACGTTAGTGAAATGATTATGATGGTCCAAAATTAACATTAGCGATTTTAGACTGTACTGAAATGGATTTGATGGTCGTGGATCAACATTAGTAAATTTGGACAATACTGAAATGATTATGATGGTCTAAGATCAACATTTGTAAATTTAGACTGTACTGAAATGATTATGATGGTCCAGGATCAACATTAGTGAATTTAGACTGTACTGAAATGATTATGATGGTCCAGGAACAACATTAGTAAATTTAGAGAGTACTGAAATGATTATTATGGTCTAATATCAGCAGTAAATTTGGACAATACTGAAATGATTATGATGATCTAGGATCAACATTAGTGAATTTGGACAATACAGAAGTGATTATGATGGTCTAACATCAACATTAGTAAATTTAGACTGTGCCGAAATGATTATGATGGTGCAAGATCAACATTAGTGAATTTGGACAATACTGAAATGATTATGATAGTCCAGGATCAACATAAGTAAATTTAGACTATACTGAAATGATTATGATGGTCCAGGATTAAGATTAGTGAATTTAGACAGTACTGAAATGATTGTGATGGTCCATGGTCAACATTAGTGAATTTGGACGGTTCTGAAATGACTATGATGATCCACGATAAATATTAGCAAATTTAGACTGTACTGAAATGATTATGATGATCCACGATAAATATTAGCAAATTTAGACTGTACTGAAATGATTATGATGGTCTAGGATCAACATTAGTCAATTTGGACAATAATGAAATGATTATGATAGTCTAAGACCAACATTAGAAAATTTAGGCTGTGCTGAAATTATTTTGATGGTGCAGGATCAGCATTAGTGAATTTACAATAGACTACGCTAAAATTATTTTTATGGTCCAGGATCAAGATTAGTGAATTTACTTTGGACTGCACTGCACTGATTATGATGGTCCGGATCAAGATTACTGAATTTACATTGGACTGCACTGCACTGATTACGATGGTCCAGGATCAACATTAGTGAATTTACATTGGACTGCGCCGAAATGATTACGATGGTCCAGGATCAACATTAGTGAATTTACATTGGACTGCGCTGAAATGATTACGATGGTCCAGGATCAACATTAGTGAATTTACATTAGACTGTACTAAAAAGATTATGATGATCCAGGATCAACATTAGTGAATTTACATTAGACTGTACTGAAATGATTCAGCCAATTTAGGCTGTACTGAAATGATTATGATGGTCTAAGATCAACATTAGTGAATTTACTTTAGACTGTACTGAAATGATTATGATAGTCTAGGATCAACATTATTGAATTTGGACAATACTGAAATGATTATGATAAACCAAGATCAACATTAGTGAATTTACATTAGACTGTACTGAAATGATTATGATGGTCTAGGATCAACATTAGTGAATTTACATTGGACTGTACTGAAATGATTACGATGGTCCAGGATCAACATTAGTGAATTTACATTGGACTGTACTGAAAAGATTACGATGGTCCAGGATCAACATTAGTGAAATTACCTTAGACTGTACTGAAATGATTACGATGGTCCAGGATCAACATTTGTGAATTTACATTGGACTGTACTGAAATGATTACGATGGTCCAGGATCAACATTAGTGAATTTACATTAGACTGTACTGAAATGATTACGATGGTCAATGATGATCCAGGATCAACATTAGTGAATTTGCATTGGACTGCACTGAAATGATCACGATGGTCCAGGATCAACATTAGTGAATCTGGACAATGCTGAAATGATTACGATGGTCCAGGATCAACATTAGTGAATTTACATTAGACTGTACTGAAATGATTGTGATAGTCTAGGATCAACATTATTGAATTTGGGCAATACAGAAATGATTATGATGAACCAGGATCAATATTTGTGAATTTACATTAGACTGTACTAAAAAGATTATGATGATCCATAAAAATCTAAATTATTAAATTTAGACTTTTCTGAAATGATTATGATGGTGTAGGATCAACATTAGAGAATTTGGACAATACTGAAATGATTACAATGTTCCAAAATTAACATTAGTAAATTTAGACTGTACTGAATTATTATAATGATCCGGGATCAATGTCAGTGAATGTACAGTGGCCTATAATGAAATGATCATGATGGTCCAAAATCAACATTAGTGAATTTAGACTGTACTGAAATTATTATATTGATCTAGGATAAATATTAGTGAAGTTACAGTAGACTATACTGAAAAGATTATGATGGTTCAAATCAAGGTTAGTAAATTTGGACAATACTGAAATGATTATGATGGTCTAAGATCAACATTAGTAAATTTAGACAGTACTGAAAAGATTATGATGGTCCAGGATCAACATTAGTAAATTTAAACGGTACTGAAATGATTATGATGGTCAAGGATCAACTTTAGTGAATATAGACCGTACTGAAATGATTATGTTGTTCCAGGATCAATATTAGTGAATTTACACAATACTGAAGTGATTATGATGGTCTAAGATCACCATTAGTAAATTTAGACTTTACTGAAATGATTATGATGGTCTAAGATCAACATTAGTAAATTAAGAATTTACTGAAATGATTATGATGGTCTAAGATCAACATTAGTAAATTTATACTGCACTGAAATTATTATGATGGTCTAGGATCAACATTAGTCAATTTGGACAATACTGAAATGATTATGATACTCTAAGATCAACATTAGTAAATTTAGACTGTGCTGAAATTATTTAGATGGTGCAGGATCAGCATTAGTAAATTTACAGTAGAGTGCTCTAAAATTATTATTATGGTCAAGTATCAAGATTAGTGAATTTATAGTAGACAGTGCTGAAATGATTATGATGGTCCAGGAACAACATTAGAAAATTTAGACTGTACTGAAATGATTATGTTGTTCCAGGATCAATATTAGTGAATTTACACAATACTGAAGTGATTATGATGGTCTAAGATCAACATTAGTAAATTTAGACAGTACTGAAAAGATTATGATGGTCCAGGATCAACATTAGTAAATTTAAACGGTACTGAAATGATTATGATGGTCAAGGATCAACTTTAGTGAATATAGACCGTACTGAAATGATTATGTTGTTCCAGGATCAATATTAGTGAATTTACACAATACTGAAGTGATTATGATGGTCTAAGATCACCATTAGTAAATTTAGACTTTACTGAAATGATTATGATGGTCTAAGATCAACATTAGTAAATTAAGACTTTACTGAAATTATTATGATGGTCTAAGATCAACATTAGTAAATTTATACTGCACTGAAATGATTATGATGGTTTAGGATCAACATTAGTCAATTTGGACAATACTGAAATGATTATTATACTCTAAGATCAACATTTGTAAATTTAGACTGTGCTGAAATGATTATGTTGTTCCAGGATCAATATTAGTGAATTTACACAATACTGAAGTGATTATGATGGTCTAAGATCACCATTAGTAAATTTAGACTTTACTGAAATGATTATGATGGTCTAAGATCAACATTAGTAAATTAAGACTTTACTGAAATTATTATGATGGTCTAAGATCAACATTAGTAAATTTATACTGCACTGAAATGATTATGATGGTCTAGGATCAACATTAGTCAATTTGGACAATACTGAAATGATTATTATACTCTAAGATCAACATTTGTAAATTTAGACTGTGCTGAAATTATTTAGATGGTGCAGGATCAGCATTAGTAAATTTACAGTAGAGTGCTCTAAAATTATTATTATGGTCAAGTATCAAGATTAGTGAATTTACAGTAGACAGTACTGAAATGATTATGATGGTCCAATATCAGCATTAGTAATTTGGACAATACTGAAATGATTATGATGGTGTAGGATCAACTTTAGTGAATTTAGACCGTACTGAAATGATTATGTTGTTCCAGGATCAATATTAGTGAATTTACACAATACTGAAGTGATTATGATGGTCTAAGATCACCATTAGTAAATTTAGACTTTACTGAAATGATTATGATGGTCTAAGATCACCATTAGTAAATTAAGACTTTACTGAAATGATTATGATGGTCCAGAATTAACATTAGTACATTTAGACTGTACTTTAAATGATTATGATCGTCCAGGATCATGATTAGTGAATTTACAGTAGAACTGTACTGAAATTATTATAATGGTCCAGGATCAACATTAGTGAATTTACAGTAGACTGTACTGAAATGATTATGATGGTCCAGGATCAACATTAGTGAATTTACAGTAGACTGTACTGAAATGATTATGATGGTCCAGGATCAACATTAGTGAATTTACAGTAGACTGTACTGAAATGATTATGATGATCCACAATAAATATTAGCAACTTTAGACTGCACTGAAATGATTATGATGGTCTAAGATCAACATTAGTAAATTTAGACTGTATTGAAATGATTATGATGGTCTAGGATGAACATCAGTGAATTTGGACGATACTGAAATGATTATGACAATCTAGGATCAACATTAGTGAATTTGGACAATACTGAAATGATTATCATGATCTAGGATCAACATCAGTGAATTTGGACAATACTGAAATGATTATGACAATCTAGGATCAACATTAGTGAATTTGGACAATACTGAAATGATTATCATGATCTAGAATCAACATCAGTGAATCTGGACAACACTGAAATGATTATGATGGTCTAGGATCAACATTAGTGAATTTACAGTGGACTGTACTGAAATGATTATGATAGTCTATAGGTCCAGGATCAACATTAGTCAATTTGGACAGTACTGAAATTATTATGATAGTCTAAGATCAACATTAGTAAATTTAGACTGTGCTGAAATTATTTTGATGGTGCAGGATCAGCATTAGTGAATTTAGACTGTACTGAAAAGGTTATGATGGTCCAGGATCAATATTAATACATTTAGAACTGTACTGAAATGATTATGATGATCCAGGATCAATATTAGTAAATTTACAGTGGACTATACTGAAATGATTATGATGGTCCAAAATCAGCATTAGTGAATTTACATTAGACTGTACTGAAATAATTATGATGATCCAGGATCAATATTAGTGAATTTACAGTAGACTGTACTGAAATGATTATGATGATCCATGATAAATATTAGCAAATTTAGACTGTACTGAAATGATTATGATAGTCTAAGATCAAAATTAGTAAATTTAGACTGTGCTGAAATTATTTTGATGGTGCAGGATCGGCATTAGTGAATTTACAGTAGACTACGCTAAAATTATTATTATGGTCCAGAATCAATATTAGTGATTTTACAGTAGATTGTACTGAAATGATTATGATGGTCCAAGATCAACATAAGTAAATTTAGAACTGCACTGAAATTATTCTGATGGTCCAGGATCAACATTAGTGGATTTATATTAGACGTTAGTGAAATGATTATGATGGTCCAAAATTAACATTAGCGATTTTAGACTGTACTGAAATGGATTTGATGGTCGTGGATCAACATTAGTAAATTTGGACAATACTGAAATGATTATGATGGTCTAAGATCAACATTTGTAAATTTAGACTGTACTGAAATGATTATGATGGTCCAGGATCAACATTAGTGAATTTAGACTGTACTGAAATGATTATGATGGTCCAGGAACAACATTAGTAAATTTAGAGAGTACTGAAATGATTATTATGGTCTAATATCAGCAGTAAATTTGGACAATACTGAAATGATTATGATGATCTAACATCAACATTAGTAAATTAATACTTTACTGAAATGATTATGTTGGTCCAGGATCAACATTAGTAAATTTAGACTGTGCCGAAATGATTATGATGGTGCAAGATCAACATTAGTGAATTTGGACAATACTGAAATGATTATGATAGTCCAGGATCAACATAAGTAAATTTAGACTGTACTGAAATGATTATGATGGTCCGGATCAACATTAGTGAATTTACATTGGACTGCACTGCACTGATTACGATGGTCCAGGATAGGGATGTAACGGTATGAAATTGTCTTATCACGATTATAGTGAGAAAAATGATCACGGTTATCAGTATTATCACGATATTGTTAAAATGTGCTGGAAATGTTTAAAAAGCACTAACACATAAATTGTTTCACCAAGTTTTATATTTAAAATCAACAAACAACATATAAAATGACTTCTGTTTGCACAAACACTAAAACAATAACATTACCAATGAGATTTTATATTACAACATGACTGACAACAGTTCTCTTTAACAGTTATCTTATAACATGTTCGAAATGTTCAAATAAATCATTGAAAAGGTTTTATAAAATGGTAAACCTCACATTTCAGCCTTTAAATAAAGAAAATGGTTAAGTCAAATCAAAATGGTTATATGTATTTTATCTAAATAATTCTAGATGTATTATCTCAATGTGTGGTTTTTCATCAAAAGGTCAGTTGACAGCAGGGCATGCAAATTCGGTCCGTTTTAGCTAAACCAAAATCTGCAAATAGGCTGAACGTAATTGTAGATTAATGTAAATCCACTCTCTGCCACTAGGCGGCACTTATGGAACAGCAAAGTTACAGCTGTTTCCGTAAACTCCGTGGACAAAGCAGCATTGCGATTAAGAACACTACTTTATTAGGTATTACATGGAATGAAGATCAAAACACAATGCCATCGAATCTTTTCTGAAGACAGTCAGAACCATCAGAGTTACATTCATATAATTAATTAATTTATATATTAATTATTCCCTCAGCACCCTTTTAAAACCTCCCAGCTTTCCGTCATGCTTTCATTCAAAACGAAACTACTCTGCGTGCTCTGCGCACATGAGACTGTTATTTAAACTTTGCTTTACGCTGGATAATATATATGTATCATAAGTTGTTCAAATCGTGGTAATCAAATACGGTTTTAATGATAATTAAAATATGAAACGGTAATACTAACCGTGGAGAATTTTATCATGATTTATCGTCAAACCGGTTATCATTACATCCCTAGTCCAGGATCAACATTAGTGAATTTACATTGGACTGCGCTGAAATGATTATGATGGTCCAGGATCAACATTAGTGAATTTACATTGGACTGCGCTGAAATGATTACGATCGTCCAGGATCAACATTAGTAAATTTAGACTGCGCTGAAATGATTACAATAGTCCAGGATCAACATTAGTAAATTTAGACTGTGCTGAAATGATTACGATGGTCCAGGATCAACATTAGTGAATTTACATTGGACTGCACAAAAATGATAACGATGGTTCAGGATCAACATTAGTGAATTTGGACAATACTGGAATGATTATGACGGTTCAGGATCATCATTAGTGAATTTAGACAATACTGAAATGATTATGATGGTCTAAGATCAACATTAGTAAATTTAGACTGTACTGAAATGATTATGATGGTCCTGGATCAAGATTAATGAATTTAAAGTAGACAGTACTGAAATGATTATGATGGTCCAGGATCGATATTAGCGAATTTAGACTGTTCTGAAATGATTATGATAATGCAGGATCAAAATTATTAAATTTAGACTTTTCTGAAATGATTATGATGGTGTAGGATCAACATTAGAGAATTTGGACAATACTGAAATGATTACGATGTTCCAAAATTAACATTAGTAAATTTAGACTGTACTGAATTATTATAATGATCCGGGATCAATGTCAGTGAATGTACAGTGGCCTATAATGAAATGATCATGATGGTCCAAAATCAACATTAGTGAATTTAGACTGTACTGAAATTATTATAATGATCTAGGATAAATATTAGTGAAGTTACAGTAGAATATACTGAAAAGATTATGATGGTTCAATTCAAGGTTAGTAAATTTGGACAATACTGAAATGATTATGATGGTCTAAGATCAACATTAGAAAATTTGGACAAAACTGAAATGATTATGATGGTCTAAGATCAACATTAGTAAATTTAGACAGTACTGAAAAGATTATGATGGTCCAGGATCAACATTAGTAAATTTAAACGGTACTGAAATGATTATGATGGTCAAGGATCAACTTTAGTGAATATAGACCGTACTGAAATGATTATGTTGTTCCAGGATCAATATTAGTGAATTTACACAATACTGAAGTGATTATGATGGTCTAAGATCACCATTAGTAAATTTAGACTTTACTGAAATGATTATGATGGTCTAAGATCAACATTAGTAAATTAAGACTTTACTGAAATTATTATGATGGTCTAAGATCAACATTAGTAAATTTATACTGCACTGAAATGATTATGATGGTCTAGGATCAACATTAGTCAATTTGGACAATACTGAAATGATTATTATACTCTAAGATCAACATTTGTAAATTTAGACTGTGCTGAAATTATTTAGATGGTGCAGGATCAGCATTAGTAAATTTACAGTAGAGTGCTCTAAAATTATTATTATGGTCAAGTATCAAGATTAGTGAATTTACAGTAGACAGTACTGAAATGATTATGATGGTCCAATATCAGCATTAGTAATTTGGACAATACTGAAATGATTATGATGGTGTAGGATCAACTTTAGTGAATTTAGACCGTACTGAAATGATTATGTTGTTCCAGGATCAATATTAGTGAATTTACACAATACTGAAGTGATTATGATGGTCTAAGATCACCATTAGTAAATTTAGACTTTACTGAAATGATTATGATGGTCTAAGATCACCATTAGTAAATTAAGACTTTACTGAAATGATTATGATGGTCCAGAATTAACATTAGTACATTTAGACTGTACTTTAAATGATTATGATCGTCCAGGATCATGATTAGTGAATTTACAGTAGAACTGTACTGAAATTATTATAATGGTCCAGGATCAACATTAGTGAATTTACAGTAGACTGTACTGAAATGATTATGATGGTCCAGGATCAACATTAGTGAATTTACAGTAGACTGTACTGAAATGATTATGATGGTCCAGGATCAACATTAGTGAATTTACAGTAGACTGTACTGAAATGATTATGATGATCCACAATAAATATTAGCAACTTTAGACTGCACTGAAATGATTATGATGGTCTAAGATCAACATTAGTAAATTTAGACTGTATTGAAATGATTATGATGGTCTAGGATGAACATCAGTGAATTTGGACGATACTGAAATGATTATGACAATCTAGGATCAACATTAGTGAATTTGGACAATACTGAAATGATTATCATGATCTAGGATCAACATCAGTGAATTTGGACAATACTGAAATGATTATGACAATCTAGGATCAACATTAGTGAATTTGGACAATACTGAAATGATTATCATGATCTAGAATCAACATCAGTGAATCTGGACAACACTGAAATGATTATGATGGTCTAGGATCAACATTAGTGAATTTACAGTGGACTGTACTGAAATGATTATGATAGTCTATAGGTCCAGGATCAACATTAGTCAATTTGGACAGTACTGAAATTATTATGATAGTCTAAGATCAACATTAGTAAATTTAGACTGTGCTGAAATTATTTTGATGGTGCAGGATCAGCATTAGTGAATTTAGACTGTACTGAAAAGGTTATGATGGTCCAGGATCAATATTAATACATTTAGAACTGTACTGAAATGATTATGATGATCCAGGATCAATATTAGTAAATTTACAGTGGACTATACTGAAATGATTATGATGGTCCAAAATCAGCATTAGTGAATTTACATTAGACTGTACTGAAATAATTATGATGATCCAGGATCAATATTAGTGAATTTACAGTAGACTGTACTGAAATGATTATGATGATCCATGATAAATATTAGCAAATTTAGACTGTACTGAAATGATTATGATAGTCTAAGATCAAAATTAGTAAATTTAGACTGTGCTGAAATTATTTTGATGGTGCAGGATCGGCATTAGTGAATTTACAGTAGACTACGCTAAAATTATTATTATGGTCCAGAATCAATATTAGTGATTTTACAGTAGATTGTACTGAAATGATTATGATGGTCCAAGATCAATATAAGTAAATTTAGAACTGCACTGAAATTATTCTGATGGTCCAGGATCAACATTAGTGGATTTATATTAGACGTTAGTGAAATGATTATGATGGTCCAAAATTAACATTAGCGATTTTAGACTGTACTGAAATGGATTTGATGGTCGTGGATCAACATTAGTAAATTTGGACAATACTGAAATGATTATGATGGTCTAAGATCAACATTTGTAAATTTAGACTGTACTGAAATGATTATGATGGTCCAGGATCAACATTAGTGAATTTAGACTGTACTGAAATGATTATGATGGTCCAGGAACAACATTAGTAAATTTGGACAATACTGAAATGATTATGATGATCTAACATCAACATTAGTAAATTAATACTTTACTGAAATGATTATGTTGGTCCAGGATCAACATTAGTAAATTTAGACTGTGCCGAAATGATTATGATGGTGCAAGATCAACATTAGTGAATTTGGACAATACTAAAATGATTATGATAGTCCAGGATCAACATAAGTAAATTTAGACTGTACTGAAATGATTATGATGGTCCGGATCAACATTAGTGAATTTACATTGGACTGCACTGCACTGATTACGATGGTCCAGGATCAACATTAGTGAATTTACATTGGACTGCGCTGAAATGATTATGATGGTCCAGGATCAACATTAGTGAATTTACATTGGACTGCGCTGAAATGATTACGATCGTCCAGGATCAACATTAGTAAATTTAGACTGCGCTGAAATGATTACAATAGTCCAGGATCAACATTAGTAAATTTAGACTGTGCTGAAATGATTACGATGGTCCAGGATCAACATTAGTGAATTTACATTGGACTGCACAAAAATGATAACGATGGTTCAGGATCAACATTAGTGAATTTGGACAATACTGGAATGATTATGATGGTTCAGGATCATCATTAGTGAATTTAGACAATACTGAAATGATTATGATGGTCTAAGATCAACATTAGTAAATTTAGACTGTACTGAAATGATTATGATGGTCCAGGATCAAGATTAATGAATTTAAAGTAGACAGTACTGAAATGATTATGATGGTCCAGGATCGATATTAGCGAATTTAGACTGTACTGAAATGATTATGATAATGCAGGATCAAAATTATTAAATTTAGACTTTTCTGAAATGATTATGATGGTGTAGGATCAACATTAGAGAATTTGGACAATACTGAAATGATTACGATGTTCCAAAATTAACATTAGTAAATTTAGACTGTACTGAATTATTATAATGATCCGGGATCAATGTCAGTGAATGTACAGTGGCCTATAATGAAATGATCATGATGGTCCAAAATCAACATTAGTGAATTTAGACTGTACTGAAATTATTATAATGATCTAGGATAAATATTAGTGAAGTTACAGTAGACTATACTGAAAAGATTATGATGGTTCAAATCAAGGTTAGTAAATTTGGACAATACTGAAATGATTATGATGGTCTAAGATCAACATTAGTAAATTTAGACAGTACTGAAAAGATTATGATGGTCCAGGATCAACATTAGTAAATTTAAACGGTACTGAAATGATTATGATGGTCAAGGATCAACTTTAGTGAATATAGACCGTACTGAAATGATTATGTTGTTCCAGGATCAATATTAGTGAATTTACACAATACTGAAGTGATTATGATGGTCTAAGATCACCATTAGTAAATTTAGACTTTACTGAAATGATTATGATGGTCTAAGATCAACATTAGTAAATTAAGAATTTACTGAAATGATTATGATGGTCTAAGATCAACATTAGTAAATTTATACTGCACTGAAATTATTATGATGGTCTAGGATCAACATTAGTCAATTTGGACAATACTGAAATGATTATGATACTCTAAGATCAACATTAGTAAATTTAGACTGTGCTGAAATTATTTAGATGGTGCAGGATCAGCATTAGTAAATTTACAGTAGAGTGCTCTAAAATTATTATTATGGTCAAGTATCAAGATTAGTGAATTTATAGTAGACAGTGCTGAAATGATTATGATGGTCCAGGAACAACATTAGAAAATTTAGACTGTACTGAAATGATTATGTTGTTCCAGGATCAATATTAGTGAATTTACACAATACTGAAGTGATTATGATGGTCTAAGATCACCATTAGTAAATTTAGACTTTACTGAAATGATTATGATGGTCTAAGATCAACATTAGTAAATTAAGACTTTACTGAAATGATTATGATGGTCTAAGATCAACATTAGTAAATTTACACTGCACTGAAATGATTATGATGGTCTAGGATCAACATTAGTCAATTTGGACAATACTGAAATGATTATTATACTCTAAGATCAACATTAGTAAATTTAGACTGTGCTGAAATTATTTAGATGGTGCAGGATCAGCATTAGTAAATTTACAGTAGAGTGCTCTAAAATTATTATTATGGTCAAGTATCAAGATTAGTGAATTTACAGTAGACAGTACTGAAATGATTATGATGTTCCAGGAACAACATTAGAAAATTTAGACTGTACTGAAATGATTATGATGGTCCAATATCAGCATTAGTAATTTGGACAATACTGAAATGATTATGATGGTCTAGGATCAACTTTAGTGAATTTAGACCGTACTGAAATGATTATGTTGTTCCAGGATCAATATTAGTGAATTTACACAATACTGAATTGATTATGATGGTCTAAGATCACCATTAGTAAATTTAGACTTTACTGAAATGATTATGATGGTCTAAGATCAACATTAGCAAATTAAGACTTTACTGAAATGATTATGATGGTCCAAAATTAACATTAGTACATTTAGACTGTACTTGAAATGATTATGATGGTCCAGGATCATGATTAGTGAATTTACAGTAGAACTGTACTGAAATGATTATAATGGTCCAAGATCAACATTAGTGAATTTGGACAACACTGAAATGATTATGATGGTCTAAGTTCAGAATTTACATTAGACTGTAGTGAACTGATTTTGATGGTCTAGGATCAATATTAGTGAATTTACACTTTACTAAAATGCTTATGATGGTCTAGGATCAACATTAGTGAATTTACAGTAGACTGTACTGAAATGATTATGATGGTCCAGGATCAACATTAGTGAATTTACAGTAGACTGTACTGAAATGATTATGATGATCCACAATAAATATTAGCAACTTTAGACTGCACTGAAATGATTATGATGGTCCAAGATCAGCATTAGTAAATTTAGACTGTTTTGAAATGATTATGATGGTCTAAGATCAACATTACTGAATTTTATACAATACTGAAATGATTATGATGGTCCAATATCATCATTAGTAATCTGGACAATACTGAAATTATTATGATGGTCTAGGATGAACATCAGTGAATTTGGACGATACTGAAATGATTATGACAATCTAGGATCAACATTAGTGAATTTGGACAATACTGAAATGATTATCATGATCTAGGATCAACATCAGTGAATTTGGACAATACTGAAATGATTATGACAATCTAGGATCAACATTAGTGAATTTGGACAATACTGAAATGATTATGACAATCTAGGATCAACATCAGTGAATTTACAGTGGACTGTACTGAAATGATTATGATGGTCTATAGGTCCAGGATCAACATTAGTCAATTTGGACAGCACTGAAATTATTATGATAGTCTAAGATCAACATTAGTAAATTTAGACTGTGCTGAAATTATTTTGATGGTGCAGGATCAGCATTAGTGAATTTACTGTAGATAGTACTGAAATTATTATGATGGTCCAGGATCAACATTAGTGAATTTACATTGGACTGCGCTGAAATGATTACGATCGTCCAGGATCAACATTAGTAAATTTAGACTGCGCTGAAATGATTACAATAGTCCAGGATCAACATTAGTAAATTTAGACTGTGCTGAAATGATTACGATGGTCCAGGATCAACATTAGTGAATTTACATTGGACTGCACAAAAATGATAACGATGGTTCAGGATCAACATTAGTGAATTTGGACAATACTGGAATGATTATGATGGTTCAGGATCATCATTAGTGAATTTAGACAATACTGAAATGATTATGATGGTCTAAGATCAACATTAGTAAATTTAGACTGTACTGAAATGATTATGATGGTCCTGGATCAAGATTAATGAATTTAAAGTAGACAGTACTGAAATGATTATGATGGTCCAGGATCGATATTAGCGAATTTAGACTGTTCTGAAATGATTATGATAATGCAGGATCAAAATTATTAAATTTAGACTTTTCTGAAATGATTATGATGGTGTAGGATCAACATTAGAGAATTTGGACAATACTGAAATGATTACAATGTTCCAAAATTAACATTAGTAAATTTAGACTGTACTGAATTATTATAATGATCCGGGATCAATGTCAGTGAATGTACAGTGGCCTATAATGAAATGATCATGATGGTCCAAAATCAACATTAGTGAATTTAGACTGTACTGAAATTATTATAATGATCTAGGATAAATATTAGTGAAGTTACAGTAGAATATACTGAAAAGATTATGATGGTTCAAATCAAGGTTAGTAAATTTGGACAATACTGAAATGATTATGATGGTCTAAGATCAACATTAGAAAATTTGGACAAAACTGAAATGATTATGATGGTCTAAGATCAACATTAGTAAATTTAGACAGTACTGAAAAGATTATGATGGTCCAGGATCAACATTAGTAAATTTAAACGGTACTGAAATGATTATGATGGTCAAGGATCAACTTTAGTGAATATAGACCGTACTGAAATGATTATGTTGTTCCAGGATCAATATTAGTGAATTTACACAATACTGAAGTGATTATGATGGTCTAAGATCACCATTAGTAAATTTAGACTTTACTGAAATGATTATGATGGTCTAAGATCAACATTAGTAAATTAAGACTTTACTGAAATTATTATGATGGTCTAAGATCAACATTAGTAAATTTATACTGCACTGAAATGATTATGATGGTCTAGGATCAACATTAGTCAATTTGGACAATACTGAAATGATTATTATACTCTAAGATCAACATTTGTAAATTTAGACTGTGCTGAAATTATTTAGATGGTGCAGGATCAGCATTAGTAAATTTACAGTAGAGTGCTCTAAAATTATTATTATGGTCAAGTATCAAGATTAGTGAATTTACAGTAGACAGTACTGAAATGATTATGATGGTCCAATATCAGCATTAGTAATTTGGACAATACTGAAATGATTATGATGGTGTAGGATCAACTTTAGTGAATTTAGACCGTACTGAAATTATGATGTTGTTCCAGGATCAATATTAGTGAATTTACACAATACTGAAGTGATTATGATGGTCTAAGATCACCATTAGTAAATTTAGACTTTACTGAAATGATTATGATGGTCTAAGATCACCATTAGTAAATTAAGACTTTATTGAAATGATTATGATGGTCCAGAATTAACATTAGTACATTTAGACTGTACTTTAAATGATTATGATCGTCCAGGATCATGATTAGTGAATTTACAGTAGAACTGTACTGAAATTATTATAATGGTCCAGGATCAACATTAGTGAATTTACAGTAGACTGTACTGAAATGATTATGATGGTCCAGGATCAACATTAGTGAATTTACAGTAGACTGTACTGAAATGATTATGATGGTCCAGGATCAACATTAGTGAATTTACAGTAGACTGTACTGAAATGATTATGATGATCCACAATAAATATTAGCAACTTTAGACTGCACTGAAATGATTATGATGGTCTAAGATCAACATTAGTAAATTTAGACTGTATTGAAATGATTATGATGGTCTAGGATGAACATCAGTGAATTTGGACGATACTGAAATGATTATGACAATCTAGGATCAACATTAGTGAATTTGGACAATACTGAAATGATTATCATGATCTAGGATCAACATCAGTGAATTTGGACAATACTGAAATGATTATGACAATCTAGGATCAACATTAGTGAATTTGGACAATACTGAAATGATTATCATGATCTAGAATCAACATCAGTGAATCTGGACAACACTGAAATGATTATGATGGTCTAGGATCAACATTAGTGAATTTACAGTGGACTGTACTGAAATGATTATGATAGTCTATAGGTCCAGGATCAACATTAGTCAATTTGGACAGTACTGAAATTATTATGATAGTCTAAGATCAACATTAGTAAATTTAGACTGTGCTGAAATTATTTTGATGGTGCAGGATCAGCATTAGTGAATTTAGACTGTACTGAAAAGGTTATGATGGTCCAGGATCAATATTAATACATTTAGAACTGTACTGAAATGATTATGATGATCCAGGATCAATATTAGTAAATTTACAGTGGACTATACTGAAATGATTATGATGGTCCAAAATCAGCATTAGTGAATTTACATTAGACTGTACTGAAATAATTATGATGATCCAGGATCAATATTAGTGAATTTACAGTAGACTGTACTGAAATGATTATGATAGTCTAAGATCAAAATTAGTAAATTTAGACTGTGCTGAAATTATTTTGATGGTGCAGGATCGGCATTAGTGAATTTACAGTAGACTACGCTAAAATTATTATTATGGTCCAGAATCAATATTAGTGATTTTACAGTAGATTGTACTGAAATGATTATGATGGTGCAAGATCAACATAAGTAAATTTAGAACTGCACTGAAATTATTCTGATGGTCCAGGATCAACATTAGTGGATTTATATTAGACGTTAGTGAAATGATTATGATGGTCCAAAATTAACATTAGCGATTTTAGACTGTACTGAAATGGATTTGATGGTCGTGGATCAACATTAGTAAATTTGGACAATACTGAAATGATTATGATGGTCTAAGATCAACATTTGTAAATTTAGACTGTACTGAAATGATTATGATGGTCCAGGATCAACATTAGTGAATTTAGACTGTACTGAAATGATTATGATGGTCCAGGAACAACATTAGTAAATTTAGAGAGTACTGAAATGATTATTATGGTCTAATATCAGCAGTAAATTTGGACAATACTGAAATGATTATGATGATCTAACATCAACATTAGTAAATTAATACTTTACTGAAATGATTATGTTGGTCCAGGATCAACATTAGTAAATTTAGACTGTGCCGAAATGATTATGATGGTGCAAGATCAACATTAGTGAATTTGGACAATACTAAAATGATTATGATAGTCCAGGATCAACATAAGTAAATTTAGACTGTACTGAAATGATTATGATGGTCCGGATCAACATTAGTGAATTTACATTGGACTGCACTGCACTGATTACGATGGTCCAGGATCAACATTAGTGAATTTACATTGGACTGCGCTGAAATGATTATGATGGTCCAGGATCAACATTAGTGAATTTACATTGGACTGCGCTGAAATGATTACGATCGTCCAGGATCAACATTACTAAATTTAGACTGCGCTGAAATGATTACAATAGTCCAGGATCAACATTAGTAAATTTAGACTGTGCTGAAATGATTACGATGGTCCAGGATCAACATTAGTGAATTTACATTGGACTGCACAAAAATGATAACGATGGTTCAGGATCAACATTAGTGAATTTGGACAATACTGGAATGATTATGATGGTTCAGGATCATCATTAGTGAATTTAGACAATACTGAAATGATTATGATGGTCTAAGATCAACATTAGTAAATTTAGACTGTACTGAAATGATTATGATGGTCCAGGATCAAGATTAATGAATTTAAAGTAGACAGTACTGAAATGATTATGATGGTCCAGGATCGATATTAGCGAATTTAGACTGTACTGAAATGATTATGATAATGCAGGATCAAAATTATTAAATTTAGACTTTTCTGAAATGATTATGATGGTGTAGGATCAACATTAGAGAATTTGGACAATACTGAAATGATTACGATGTTCCAAAATTAACATTAGTAAATTTAGACTGTACTGAATTATTATAATGATCCGGGATCAATGTCAGTGAATGTACAGTGGCCTATAATGAAATGATCATGATGGTCCAAAATCAACATTAGTGAATTTAGACTGTACTGAAATTATTATAATGATCTAGGATAAATATTAGTGAAGTTACAGTAGACTATACTGAAAAGATTATGATGGTTCAAATCAAGGTTAGTAAATTTGGACAATACTGAAATGATTATGATGGTCTAAGATCAACATTAGTAAATTTAGACAGTACTGAAAAGATTATGATGGTCCAGGATCAACATTAGTAAATTTAAACGGTACTGAAATGATTATGATGGTCAAGGATCAACTTTAGTGAATATAGACCGTACTGAAATGATTATGTTGTTCCAGGATCAATATTAGTGAATTTACACAATACTGAAGTGATTATGATGGTCTAAGATCACCATTAGTAAATTTAGACTTTATTGAAATGATTATGATGGTCTAAGATCAACATTAGTAAATTAAGAATTTACTGAAATGATTATGATGGTCTAAGATCAACATTAGTAAATTTATACTGCACTGAAATTATTATGATGGTCTAGGATCAACATTAGTCAATTTGGACAATACTGAAATGATTATGATACTCTAAGATCAACATTAGTAAATTTAGACTGTGCTGAAATTATTTAGATGGTGCAGGATCAGCATTAGTAAATTTACAGTAGAGTGCTCTAAAATTATTATTATGGTCAAGTATCAAGATTAGTGAATTTATAGTAGACAGTGCTGAAATGATTATGATGGTCCAGGAACAACATTAGAAAATTTAGACTGTACTGAAATGATTATGTTGTTCCAGGATCAATATTAGTGAATTTACACAATACTGAAGTGATTATGATGGTCTAAGATCACCATTAGTAAATTTAGACTTTACTGAAATGATTATGATGGTCTAAGATCAACATTAGTAAATTAAGACTTTACTGAAATTATTATGATGGTCTAAGATCAACATTAGTAAATTTATACTGCACTGAAATGATTATGATGGTCTAGGATCAACATTAGTCAATTTGGACAATACTGAAATGATTATTATACTCTAAGATCAACATTTGTAAATTTAGACTGTGCTGAAATTATTTAGATGGTGCAGGATCAGCATTAGTAAATTTACAGTAGAGTGCTCTAAAATTATTATTATGGTCAAGTATCAAGATTAGTGAATTTACAGTAGACAGTACTGAAATGATTATGATGGTCCAATATCAGCATTAGTAATTTGGACAATACTGAAATGATTATGATGGTGTAGGATCAACTTTAGTGAATTTAGACCGTACTGAAATGATTATGTTGTTCCAGGATCAATATTAGTGAATTTACACAATACTGAAGTGATTATGATGGTCTAAGATCACCATTAGTAAATTTAGACTTTACTGAAATGATTATGATGGTCTAAGATCACCATTAGTAAATTAAGACTTTATTGAAATGATTATGATGGTCCAGAATTAACATTAGTACATTTAGACTGTACTTTAAATGATTATGATCGTCCAGGATCATGATTAGTGAATTTACAGTAGAACTGTACTGAAATTATTATAATGGTCCAGGATCAACATTAGTGAATTTACAGTAGACTGTACTGAAATGATTATGATGGTCCAGGATCAACATTAGTGAATTTACAGTAGACTGTACTGAAATGATTATGATGGTCCAGGATCAACATTAGTGAATTTACAGTAGACTGTACTGAAATGATTATGATGATCCACAATAAATATTAGCAACTTTAGACTGCACTGAAATGATTATGATGGTCTAAGATCAACATTAGTAAATTTAGACTGTATTGAAATGATTATGATGGTCTAGGATGAACATCAGTGAATTTGGACGATACTGAAATGATTATGACAATCTAGGATCAACATTAGTGAATTTGGACAATACTGAAATGATTATCATGATCTAGGATCAACATCAGTGAATTTGGACAATACTGAAATGATTATGACAATCTAGGATCAACATTAGTGAATTTGGACAATACTGAAATGATTATCATGATCTAGAATCAACATCAGTGAATCTGGACAACACTGAAATGATTATGATGGTCTAGGATCAACATTAGTGAATTTACAGTGGACTGTACTGAAATGATTATGATAGTCTATAGGTCCAGGATCAACATTAGTCAATTTGGACAGTACTGAAATTATTATGATAGTCTAAGATCAACATTAGTAAATTTAGACTGTGCTGAAATTATTTTGATGGTGCAGGATCAGCATTAGTGAATTTAGACTGTACTGAAAAGGTTATGATGGTCCAGGATCAATATTAATACATTTAGAACTGTACTGAAATGATTATGATGATCCAGGATCAATATTAGTAAATTTACAGTGGACTATACTGAAATGATTATGATGGTCCAAAATCAGCATTAGTGAATTTACATTAGACTGTACTGAAATAATTATGATGATCCAGGATCAATATTAGTGAATTTACAGTAGACTGTACTGAAATGATTATGATAGTCTAAGATCAAAATTAGTAAATTTAGACTGTGCTGAAATTATTTTGATGGTGCAGGATCGGCATTAGTGAATTTACAGTAGACTACGCTAAAATTATTATTATGGTCCAGAATCAATATTAGTGATTTTACAGTAGATTGTACTGAAATGATTATGATGGTGCAAGATCAACATAAGTAAATTTAGAACTGCACTGAAATTATTCTGATGGTCCAGGATCAACATTAGTGGATTTATATTAGACGTTAGTGAAATGATTATGATGGTCCAAAATTAACATTAGCGATTTTAGACTGTACTGAAATGGATTTGATGGTCGTGGATCAACATTAGTAAATAAGGACAATACTGAAATGATTATGATGGTCTAAGATCAACATTTGTAAATTTAGACTGTACTGAAATGATTATGATGGTCCAGGATCAACATTAGTGAATTTAGACTGTACTGAAATGATTATGATGGTCCAGGAACAACATTAGTAAATTTAGAGAGTACTGAAATGATTATTATGGTCTAATATCAGCAGTAAATTTGGACAATACTGAAATGATTATGATGATCTAACATCAACATTAGTAAATTAATACTTTACTGAAATGATTATGTTGGTCCAGGATCAACATTAGTAAATTTAGACTGTGCCGAAATGATTATGATGGTGCAAGATCAACATTAGTGAATTTGGACAATACTAAAATGATTATGATAGTCCAGGATCAACATAAGTAAATTTAGACTGTACTGAAATGATTATGATGGTCCGGATCAACATTAGTGAATTTACATTGGACTGCACTGCACTGATTACGATGGTCCAGGATCAACATTAGTGAATTTACATTGGACTGCGCTGAAATGATTATGATGGTCCAGGATCAACATTAGTGAATTTACATTGGACTGCGCTGAAATGATTACGATCGTCCAGGATCAACATTACTAAATTTAGACTGCGCTGAAATGATTACAATAGTCCAGGATCAACATTAGTAAATTTAGACTGTGCTGAAATGATTACGATGGTCCAGGATCAACATTAGTGAATTTACATTGGACTGCACAAAAATGATAACGATGGTTCAGGATCAACATTAGTGAATTTGGACAATACTGGAATGATTATGATGGTTCAGGATCATCATTAGTGAATTTAGACAATACTGAAATGATTATGATGGTCTAAGATCAACATTAGTAAATTTAGACTGTACTGAAATGATTATGATGGTCCAGGATCAAGATTAATGAATTTAAAGTAGACAGTACTGAAATGATTATGATGGTCCAGGATCGATATTAGCGAATTTAGACTGTACTGAAATGATTATGATAATGCAGGATCAAAATTATTAAATTTAGACTTTTCTGAAATGATTATGATGGTGTAGGATCAACATTAGAGAATTTGGACAATACTGAAATGATTACGATGTTCCAAAATTAACATTAGTAAATTTAGACTGTACTGAATTATTATAATGATCCGGGATCAATGTCAGTGAATGTACAGTGGCCTATAATGAAATGATCATGATGGTCCAAAATCAACATTAGTGAATTTAGACTGTACTGAAATTATTATAATGATCTAGGATAAATATTAGTGAAGTTACAGTAGACTATACTGAAAAGATTATGATGGTTCAAATCAAGGTTAGTAAATTTGGACAATACTGAAATGATTATGATGGTCTAAGATCAACATTAGTAAATTTAGACAGTACTGAAAAGATTATGATGGTCCAGGATCAACATTAGTAAATTTAAACGGTACTGAAATGATTATGATGGTCAAGGATCAACTTTAGTGAATATAGACCGTACTGAAATGATTATGTTGTTCCAGGATCAATATTAGTGAATTTACACAATACTGAAGTGATTATGATGGTCTAAGATCACCATTAGTAAATTTAGACTTTATTGAAATGATTATGATGGTCTAAGATCAACATTAGTAAATTAAGAATTTACTGAAATGATTATGATGGTCTAAGATCAACATTAGTAAATTTATACTGCACTGAAATTATTATGATGGTCTAGGATCAACATTAGTCAATTTGGACAATACTGAAATGATTATGATACTCTAAGATCAACATTAGTAAATTTAGACTGTGCTGAAATTATTTAGATGGTGCAGGATCAGCATTAGTAAATTTACAGTAGAGTGCTCTAAAATTATTATTATGGTCAAGTATCAAGATTAGTGAATTTATAGTAGACAGTGCTGAAATGATTATGATGGTCCAGGAACAACATTAGAAAATTTAGACTGTACTGAAATGATTATGTTGTTCCAGGATCAATATTAGTGAATTTACACAATACTGAAGTGATTATGATGGTCTAAGATCACCATTAGTAAATTTAGACTTTACTGAAATGATTATGATGGTCTAAGATCAACATTAGTAAATTAAGACTTTACTGAAATTATTATGATGGTCTAAGATCAACATTAGTAAATTTATACTGCACTGAAATGATTATGATGGTCTAGGATCAACATTAGTCAATTTGGACAATACTGAAATGATTATTATACTCTAAGATCAACATTTGTAAATTTAGACTGTGCTGAAATTATTTAGATGGTGCAGGATCAGCATTAGTAAATTTACAGTAGAGTGCTCTAAAATTATTATTATGGTCAAGTATCAAGATTAGTGAATTTACAGTAGACAGTACTGAAATGATTATGATGGTCCAATATCAGCATTAGTAATTTGGACAATACTGAAATGATTATGATGGTGTAGGATCAACTTTAGTGAATTTAGACCGTACTGAAATGATTATGTTGTTCCAGGATCAATATTAGTGAATTTACACAATACTGAAGTGATTATGATGGTCTAAGATCACCATTAGTAAATTTAGACTTTACTGAAATGATTATGATGGTCTAAGATCACCATTAGTAAATTAAGACTTTATTGAAATGATTATGATGGTCCAGAATTAACATTAGTACATTTAGACTGTACTTTAAATGATTATGATCGTCCAGGATCATGATTAGTGAATTTACAGTAGAACTGTACTGAAATTATTATAATGGTCGAGGATCAACATTAGTGAATTTACAGTAGACTGTACTGAAATGATTATGATGGTCCAGGATCAACATTAGTGAATTTACAGTAGACTGTACTGAAATGATTATGATGGTCCAGGATCAACATTAGTGAATTTACAGTAGACTGTACTGAAATGATTATGATGATCCACAATAAATATTAGCAACTTTAGACTGCACTGAAATGATTATGATGGTCTAAGATCAACATTAGTAAATTTAGACTGTATTGAAATGATTATGATGGTCTAGGATGAACATCAGTGAATTTGGACGATACTGAAATGATTATGACAATCTAGGATCAACATTAGTGAATTTGGACAATACTGAAATGATTATCATGATCTAGGATCAACATCAGTGAATTTGGACAATACTGAAATGATTATGACAATCTAGGATCAACATTAGTGAATTTGGACAATACTGAAATGATTATCATGATCTAGAATCAACATCAGTGAATCTGGACAACACTGAAATGATTATGATGGTCTAGGATCAACATTAGTGAATTTACAGTGGACTGTACTGAAATGATTATGATAGTCTATAGGTCCAGGATCAACATTAGTCAATTTGGACAGTACTGAAATTATTATGATAGTCTAAGATCAACATTAGTAAATTTAGACTGTGCTGAAATTATTTTGATGGTGCAGGATCAGCATTAGTGAATTTAGACTGTACTGAAAAGGTTATGATGGTCCAGGATCAATATTAATACATTTAGAACTGTACTGAAATGATTATGATGATCCAGGATCAATATTAGTAAATTTACAGTGGACTATACTGAAATGATTATGATGGTCCAAAATCAGCATTAGTGAATTTACATTAGACTGTACTGAAATAATTATGATGATCCAGGATCAATATTAGTGAATTTACAGTAGACTGTACTGAAATGATTATGATAGTCTAAGATCAAAATTAGTAAATTTAGACTGTGCTGAAATTATTTTGATGGTGCAGGATCGGCATTAGTGAATTTACAGTAGACTACGCTAAAATTATTATTATGGTCCAGAATCAATATTAGTGATTTTACAGTAGATTGTACTGAAATGATTATGATGGTGCAAGATCAACATAAGTAAATTTAGAACTGCACTGAAATTATTCTGATGGTCCAGGATCAACATTAGTGGATTTATATTAGACGTTAGTGAAATGATTATGATGGTCCAAAATTAACATTAGCGATTTTAGACTGTACTGAAATGGATTTGATGGTCGTGGATCAACATTAGTAAATAAGGACAATACTGAAATGATTATGATGGTCTAAGATCAACATTTGTAAATTTAGACTGTACTGAAATGATTATGATGGTCCAGGATCAACATTAGTGAATTTAGACTGTACTGAAATGATTATGATGGTCCAGGAACAACATTAGTAAATTTAGAGAGTACTGAAATGATTATTATGGTCTAATATCAGCAGTAAATTTGGACAATACTGAAATGATTATGATGATCTAACATCAACATTAGTAAATTAATACTTTACTGAAATGATTATGTTGGTCCAGGATCAACATTAGTAAATTTAGACTGTGCCGAAATGATTATGATGGTGCAAGATCAACATTAGTGAATTTGGACAATACTAAAATGATTATGATAGTCCAGGATCAACATAAGTAAATTTAGACTGTACTGAAATGATTATGATGGTCCGGATCAACATTAGTGAATTTACATTGGACTGCACTGCACTGATTACGATGGTCCAGGATCAACATTAGTGAATTTACATTGGACTGCGCTGAAATGATTATGATGGTCCAGGATCAACATTAGTGAATTTACATTGGACTGCGCTGAAATGATTACGATCGTCCAGGATCAACATTACTAAATTTAGACTGCGCTGAAATGATTACAATAGTCCAGGATCAACATTAGTAAATTTAGACTGTGCTGAAATGATTACGATGGTCCAGGATCAACATTAGTGAATTTACATTGGACTGCACAAAAATGATAACGATGGTTCAGGATCAACATTAGTGAATTTGGACAATACTGGAATGATTATGATGGTTCAGGATCATCATTAGTGAATTTAGACAATACTGAAATGATTATGATGGTCTAAGATCAACATTAGTAAATTTAGACTGTACTGAAATGATTATGATGGTCCAGGATCAAGATTAATGAATTTAAAGTAGACAGTACTGAAATGATTATGATGGTCCAGGATCGATATTAGCGAATTTAGACTGTACTGAAATGATTATGATAATGCAGGATCAAAATTATTAAATTTAGACTTTTCTGAAATGATTATGATGGTGTAGGATCAACATTAGAGAATTTGGACAATACTGAAATGATTACGATGTTCCAAAATTAACATTAGTAAATTTAGACTGTACTGAATTATTATAATGATCCGGGATCAATGTCAGTGAATGTACAGTGGCCTATAATGAAATGATCATGATGGTCCAAAATCAACATTAGTGAATTTAGACTGTACTGAAATTATTATAATGATCTAGGATAAATATTAGTGAAGTTACAGTAGACTATACTGAAAAGATTATGATGGTTCAAATCAAGGTTAGTAAATTTGGACAATACTGAAATGATTATGATGGTCTAAGATCAACATTAGTAAATTTAGACAGTACTGAAAAGATTATGATGGTCCAGGATCAACATTAGTAAATTTAAACGGTACTGAAATGATTATGATGGTCAAGGATCAACTTTAGTGAATATAGACCGTACTGAAATGATTATGTTGTTCCAGGATCAATATTAGTGAATTTACACAATACTGAAGTGATTATGATGGTCTAAGATCACCATTAGTAAATTTAGACTTTACTGAAATGATTATGATGGTCTAAGATCAACATTAGTAAATTAAGAATTTACTGAAATGATTATGATGGTCTAAGATCAACATTAGTAAATTTATACTGCACTGAAATTATTATGATGGTCTAGGATCAACATTAGTCAATTTGGACAATACTGAAATGATTATGATACTCTAAGATCAACATTAGTAAATTTAGACTGTGCTGAAATTATTTAGATGGTGCAGGATCAGCATTAGTAAATTTACAGTAGAGTGCTCTAAAATTATTATTATGGTCAAGTATCAAGATTAGTGAATTTATAGTAGACAGTGCTGAAATGATTATGATGGTCCAGGAACAACATTAGAAAATTTAGACTGTACTGAAATGATTATGTTGTTCCAGGATCAATATTAGTGAATTTACACAATACTGAAGTGATTATGATGGTCTAAGATCACCATTAGTAAATTTAGACTTTACTGAAATGATTATGATGGTCTAAGATCAACATTAGTAAATTAAGACTTTACTGAAATGATTATGATGGTCTAAGATCAACATTAGTAAATTTACACTGCACTGAAATGATTATGATGGTCTAGGATCAACATTAGTCAATTTGGACAATACTGAAATGATTATTATACTCTAAGATCAACATTAGTAAATTTAGACTGTGCTGAAATTATTTAGATGGTGCAGGATCAGCATTAGTAAATTTACAGTAGAGTGCTCTAAAATTATTATTATGGTCAAGTATCAAGATTAGTGAATTTACAGTAGACAGTACTGAAATGATTATGATGTTCCAGGAACAACATTAGAAAATTTAGACTGTACTGAAATGATTATGATGGTCCAATATCAGCATTAGTAATTTGGACAATACTGAAATGATTATGATGGTCTAGGATCAACTTTAGTGAATTTAGACCGTACTGAAATGATTATGTTGTTCCAGGATCAATATTAGTGAATTTACACAATACTGAATTGATTATGATGGTCTAAGATCACCATTAGTAAATTTAGACTTTACTGAAATGATTATGATGGTCTAAGATCAACATTAGCAAATTAAGACTTTACTGAAATGATTATGATGGTCCAAAATTAACATTAGTACATTTAGACTGTACTTGAAATGATTATGATGGTCCAGGATCATGATTAGTGAATTTACAGTAGAACTGTACTGAAATGATTATAATGGTCCAAGATCAACATTAGTGAATTTGGACAACACTGAAATGATTATGATGGTCTAAGTTCAGAATTTACATTAGACTGTAGTGAACTGATTTTGATGGTCTAGGATCAATATTAGTGAATTTACACTTTACTAAAATGCTTATGATGGTCTAGGATCAACATTAGTGAATTTACAGTAGACTGTACTGAAATGATTATGATGGTCCAGGATCAACATTAGTGAATTTACAGTAGACTGTACTGAAATGATTATGATGATCCACAATAAATATTAGCAACTTTAGACTGCACTGAAATGATTATGATGGTCCAAGATCAGCATTAGTAAATTTAGACTGTTTTGAAATGATTATGATGGTCTAAGATCAACATTACTGAATTTTATACAATACTGAAATGATTATGATGGTCCAATATCATCATTAGTAATCTGGACAATACTGAAATTATTATGATGGTCTAGGATGAACATCAGTGAATTTGGACGATACTGAAATGATTATGACAATCTAGGATCAACATTAGTGAATTTGGACAATACTGAAATGATTATCATGATCTAGGATCAACATCAGTGAATTTGGACAATACTGAAATGATTATGACAATCTAGGATCAACATTAGTGAATTTGGACAATACTGAAATGATTATGACAATCTAGGATCAACATCAGTGAATTTACAGTGGACTGTACTGAAATGATTATGATGGTCTATAGGTCCAGGATCAACATTAGTCAATTTGGACAGCACTGAAATTATTATGATAGTCTAAGATCAACATTAGTAAATTTAGACTGTGCTGAAATTATTTTGATGGTGCAGGATCAGCATTAGTGAATTTACTGTAGATAGTACTGAAATTATTATGATGGTCCAGGATCAACATTAGTGAATTTACATTGGACTGCGCTGAAATGATTACGATCGTCCAGGATCAACATTAGTAAATTTAGACTGCGCTGAAATGATTACAATAGTCCAGGATCAACATTAGTAAATTTAGACTGTGCTGAAATGATTACGATGGTCCAGGATCAACATTAGTGAATTTACATTGGACTCCACAAAAATGATAACGATGGTTCAGGATCAACATTAGTGAATTTGGACAATACTGGAATGATTATGATGGTTCAGGATCATCATTAGTGAATTTAGACAATACTGAAATGATTATGATGGTCTAAGATCAACATTAGTAAATTTAGACTGTACTGAAATGATTATGATGGTCCTGGATCAAGATTAATGAATTTAAAGTAGACAGTACTGAAATGATTATGATGGTCCAGGATCGATATTAGCGAATTTAGACTGTTCTGAAATGATTATGATAATGCAGGATCAAAATTATTAAATTTAGACTTTTCTGAAATGATTATGATGGTGTAGGATCAACATTAGAGAATTTGGACAATACTGAAATGATTACAATGTTCCAAAATTAACATTAGTAAATTTAGACTGTACTGAATTATTATAATGATCCGGGATCAATGTCAGTGAATGTACAGTGGCCTATAATGAAATGATCATGATGGTCCAAAATCAACATTAGTGAATTTAGACTGTACTGAAATTATTATAATGATCTAGGATAAATATTAGTGAAGTTACAGTAGAATATACTGAAAAGATTATGATGGTTCAAATCAAGGTTAGTAAATTTGGACAATACTGAAATGATTATGATGGTCTAAGATCAACATTAGAAAATTTGGACAAAACTGAAATGATTATGATGGTCTAAGATCAACATTAGTAAATTTAGACAGTACTGAAAAGATTATGATGGTCCAGGATCAACATTAGTAAATTTAAACGGTACTGAAATGATTATGATGGTCAAGGATCAACTTTAGTGAATATAGACCGTACTGAAATGATTATGTTGTTCCAGGATCAATATTAGTGAATTTACACAATACTGAAGTGATTATGATGGTCTAAGATCACCATTAGTAAATTTAGACTTTACTGAAATGATTATGATGGTCTAAGATCAACATTAGTAAATTAAGACTTTACTGAAATTATTATGATGGTCTAAGATCAACATTAGTAAATTTATACTGCACTGAAATGATTATGATGGTCTAGGATCAACATTAGTCAATTTGGACAATACTGAAATGATTATTATACTCTAAGATCAACATTTGTAAATTTAGACTGTGCTGAAATTATTTAGATGGTGCAGGATCAGCATTAGTAAATTTACAGTAGAGTGCTCTAAAATTATTATTATGGTCAAGTATCAAGATTAGTGAATTTACAGTAGACAGTACTGAAATGATTATGATGGTCCAATATCAGCATTAGTAATTTGGACAATACTGAAATGATTATGATGGTGTAGGATCAACTTTAGTGAATTTAGACCGTACTGAAATGATTATGTTGTTCCAGGATCAATATTAGTGAATTTACACAATACTGAAGTGATTATGATGGTCTAAGATCACCATTAGTAAATTTAGACTTTACTGAAATGATTATGATGGTCTAAGATCACCATTAGTAAATTAAGACTTTATTGAAATGATTATGATGGTCCAGAATTAACATTAGTACATTTAGACTGTACTTTAAATGATTATGATCGTCCAGGATCATGATTAGTGAATTTACAGTAGAACTGTACTGAAATTATTATAATGGTCCAGGATCAACATTAGTGAATTTACAGTAGACTGTACTGAAATGATTATGATGGTCCAGGATCAACATTAGTGAATTTACAGTAGACTGTACTGAAATGATTATGATGGTCCAGGATCAACATTAGTGAATTTACAGTAGACTGTACTGAAATGATTATGATGATCCACAATAAATATTAGCAACTTTAGACTGCACTGAAATGATTATGATGGTCTAAGATCAACATTAGTAAATTTAGACTGTATTGAAATGATTATGATGGTCTAGGATGAACATCAGTGAATTTGGACGATACTGAAATGATTATGACAATCTAGGATCAACATTAGTGAATTTGGACAATACTGAAATGATTATCATGATCTAGGATCAACATCAGTGAATTTGGACAATACTGAAATGATTATGACAATCTAGGATCAACATTAGTGAATTTGGACAATACTGAAATGATTATCATGATCTAGAATCAACATCAGTGAATCTGGACAACACTGAAATGATTATGATGGTCTAGGATCAACATTAGTGAATTTACAGTGGACTGTACTGAAATGATTATGATAGTCTATAGGTCCAGGATCAACATTAGTCAATTTGGACAGTACTGAAATTATTATGATAGTCTAAGATCAACATTAGTAAATTTAGACTGTGCTGAAATTATTTTGATGGTGCAGGATCAGCATTAGTGAATTTAGACTGTACTGAAAAGGTTATGATGGTCCAGGATCAATATTAATACATTTAGAACTGTACTGAAATGATTATGATGATCCAGGATCAATATTAGTAAATTTACAGTGGACTATACTGAAATGATTATGATGGTCCAAAATCAGCATTAGTGAATTTACATTAGACTGTACTGAAATAATTATGATGATCCAGGATCAATATTAGTGAATTTACAGTAGACTGTACTGAAATGATTATGATAGTCTAAGATCAAAATTAGTAAATTTAGACTGTGCTGAAATTATTTTGATGGTGCAGGATCGGCATTAGTGAATTTACAGTAGACTACGCTAAAATTATTATTATGGTCCAGAATCAATATTAGTGATTTTACAGTAGATTGTACTGAAATGATTATGATGGTGCAAGATCAACATAAGTAAATTTAGAACTGCACTGAAATTATTCTGATGGTCCAGGATCAACATTAGTGGATTTATATTAGACGTTAGTGAAATGATTATGATGGTCCAAAATTAACATTAGCGATTTTAGACTGTACTGAAATGGATTTGATGGTCGTGGATCAACATTAGTAAATTTGGACAATACTGAAATGATTATGATGGTCTAAGATCAACATTTGTAAATTTAGACTGTACTGAAATGATTATGATGGTCCAGGATCAACATTAGTGAATTTAGACTGTACTGAAATGATTATGATGGTCCAGGAACAACATTAGTAAATTTAGAGAGTACTGAAATGATTATTATGGTCTAATATCAGCAGTAAATTTGGACAATACTGAAATGATTATGATGATCTAACATCAACATTAGTAAATTAATACTTTACTGAAATGATTATGTTGGTCCAGGATCAACATTAGTAAATTTAGACTGTGCCGAAATGATTATGATGGTGCAAGATCAACATTAGTGAATTTGGACAATACTAAAATGATTATGATAGTCCAGGATCAACATAAGTAAATTTAGACTGTACTGAAATGATTATGATGGTCCGGATCAACATTAGTGAATTTACATTGGACTGCACTGCACTGATTACGATGGTCCAGGATCAACATTAGTGAATTTACATTGGACTGCGCTGAAATGATTATGATGGTCCAGGATCAACATTAGTGAATTTACATTGGACTGCGCTGAAATGATTACGATCGTCCAGGATCAACATTACTAAATTTAGACTGCGCTGAAATGATTACAATAGTCCAGGATCAACATTAGTAAATTTAGACTGTGCTGAAATGATTACGATGGTCCAGGATCAACATTAGTGAATTTACATTGGACTGCACAAAAATGATAACGATGGTTCAGGATCAACATTAGTGAATTTGGACAATACTGGAATGATTATGATGGTTCAGGATCATCATTAGTGAATTTAGACAATACTGAAATGATTATGATGGTCTAAGATCAACATTAGTAAATTTAGACTGTACTGAAATGATTATGATGGTCCAGGATCAAGATTAATGAATTTAAAGTAGACAGTACTGAAATGATTATGATGGTCCAGGATCGATATTAGCGAATTTAGACTGTACTGAAATGATTATGATAATGCAGGATCAAAATTATTAAATTTAGACTTTTCTGAAATGATTATGATGGTGTAGGATCAACATTAGAGAATTTGGACAATACTGAAATGATTACGATGTTCCAAAATTAACATTAGTAAATTTAGACTGTACTGAATTATTATAATGATCCGGGATCAATGTCAGTGAATGTACAGTGGCCTATAATGAAATGATCATGATGGTCCAAAATCAACATTAGTGAATTTAGACTGTACTGAAATTATTATAATGATCTAGGATAAATATTAGTGAAGTTACAGTAGACTATACTGAAAAGATTATGATGGTTCAAATCAAGGTTAGTAAATTTGGACAATACTGAAATGATTATGATGGTCTAAGATCAACATTAGTAAATTTAGACAGTACTGAAAAGATTATGATGGTCCAGGATCAACATTAGTAAATTTAAACGGTACTGAAATGATTATGATGGTCAAGGATCAACTTTAGTGAATATAGACCGTACTGAAATGATTATGTTGTTCCAGGATCAATATTAGTGAATTTACACAATACTGAAGTGATTATGATGGTCTAAGATCACCATTAGTAAATTTAGACTTTATTGAAATGATTATGATGGTCTAAGATCAACATTAGTAAATTAAGAATTTACTGAAATGATTATGATGGTCTAAGATCAACATTAGTAAATTTATACTGCACTGAAATTATTATGATGGTCTAGGATCAACATTAGTCAATTTGGACAATACTGAAATGATTATGATACTCTAAGATCAACATTAGTAAATTTAGACTGTGCTGAAATTATTTAGATGGTGCAGGATCAGCATTAGTAAATTTACAGTAGAGTGCTCTAAAATTATTATTATGGTCAAGTATCAAGATTAGTGAATTTATAGTAGACAGTGCTGAAATGATTATGATGGTCCAGGAACAACATTAGAAAATTTAGACTGTACTGAAATGATTATGTTGTTCCAGGATCAATATTAGTGAATTTACACAATACTGAAGTGATTATGATGGTCTAAGATCACCATTAGTAAATTTAGACTTTACTGAAATGATTATGATGGTCTAAGATCAACATTAGTAAATTAAGACTTTACTGAAATTATTATGATGGTCTAAGATCAACATTAGTAAATTTATACTGCACTGAAATGATTATGATGGTCTAGGATCAACATTAGTCAATTTGGACAATACTGAAATGATTATTATACTCTAAGATCAACATTTGTAAATTTAGACTGTGCTGAAATTATTTAGATGGTGCAGGATCAGCATTAGTAAATTTACAGTAGAGTGCTCTAAAATTATTATTATGGTCAAGTATCAAGATTAGTGAATTTACAGTAGACAGTACTGAAATGATTATGATGGTCCAATATCAGCATTAGTAATTTGGACAATACTGAAATGATTATGATGGTGTAGGATCAACTTTAGTGAATTTAGACCGTACTGAAATGATTATGTTGTTCCAGGATCAATATTAGTGAATTTACACAATACTGAAGTGATTATGATGGTCTAAGATCACCATTAGTAAATTTAGACTTTACTGAAATGATTATGATGGTCTAAGATCACCATTAGTAAATTAAGACTTTATTGAAATGATTATGATGGTCCAGAATTAACATTAGTACATTTAGACTGTACTTTAAATGATTATGATCGTCCAGGATCATGATTAGTGAATTTACAGTAGAACTGTACTGAAATTATTATAATGGTCGAGGATCAACATTAGTGAATTTACAGTAGACTGTACTGAAATGATTATGATGGTCCAGGATCAACATTAGTGAATTTACAGTAGACTGTACTGAAATGATTATGATGGTCCAGGATCAACATTAGTGAATTTACAGTAGACTGTACTGAAATGATTATGATGATCCACAATAAATATTAGCAACTTTAGACTGCACTGAAATGATTATGATGGTCTAAGATCAACATTAGTAAATTTAGACTGTATTGAAATGATTATGATGGTCTAGGATGAACATCAGTGAATTTGGACGATACTGAAATGATTATGACAATCTAGGATCAACATTAGTGAATTTGGACAATACTGAAATGATTATCATGATCTAGGATCAACATCAGTGAATTTGGACAATACTGAAATGATTATGACAATCTAGGATCAACATTAGTGAATTTGGACAATACTGAAATGATTATCATGATCTAGAATCAACATCAGTGAATCTGGACAACACTGAAATGATTATGATGGTCTAGGATCAACATTAGTGAATTTACAGTGGACTGTACTGAAATGATTATGATAGTCTATAGGTCCAGGATCAACATTAGTCAATTTGGACAGTACTGAAATTATTATGATAGTCTAAGATCAACATTAGTAAATTTAGACTGTGCTGAAATTATTTTGATGGTGCAGGATCAGCATTAGTGAATTTAGACTGTACTGAAAAGGTTATGATGGTCCAGGATCAATATTAATACATTTAGAACTGTACTGAAATGATTATGATGATCCAGGATCAATATTAGTAAATTTACAGTGGACTATACTGAAATGATTATGATGGTCCAAAATCAGCATTAGTGAATTTACATTAGACTGTACTGAAATAATTATGATGATCCAGGATCAATATTAGTGAATTTACAGTAGACTGTACTGAAATGATTATGATAGTCTAAGATCAAAATTAGTAAATTTAGACTGTGCTGAAATTATTTTGATGGTGCAGGATCGGCATTAGTGAATTTACAGTAGACTACGCTAAAATTATTATTATGGTCCAGAATCAATATTAGTGATTTTACAGTAGATTGTACTGAAATGATTATGATGGTGCAAGATCAACATAAGTAAATTTAGAACTGCACTGAAATTATTCTGATGGTCCAGGATCAACATTAGTGGATTTATATTAGACGTTAGTGAAATGATTATGATGGTCCAAAATTAACATTAGCGATTTTAGACTGTACTGAAATGGATTTGATGGTCGTGGATCAACATTAGTAAATTTGGACAATACTGAAATGATTATGATGGTCTAAGATCAACATTTGTAAATTTAGACTGTACTGAAATGATTATGATGGTCCAGGATCAACATTAGTGAATTTAGACTGTACTGAAATGATTATGATGGTCCAGGAACAACATTAGTAAATTTAGAGAGTACTGAAATGATTATTATGGTCTAATATCAGCAGTAAATTTGGACAATACTGAAATGATTATGATGATCTAACATCAACATTAGTAAATTAATACTTTACTGAAATGATTATGTTGGTCCAGGATCAACATTAGTAAATTTAGACTGTGCCGAAATGATTATGATGGTGCAAGATCAACATTAGTGAATTTGGACAATACTAAAATGATTATGATAGTCCAGGATCAACATAAGTAAATTTAGACTGTACTGAAATGATTATGATGGTCCGGATCAACATTAGTGAATTTACATTGGACTGCACTGCACTGATTACGATGGTCCAGGATCAACATTAGTGAATTTACATTGGACTGCGCTGAAATGATTATGATGGTCCAGGATCAACATTAGTGAATTTACATTGGACTGCGCTGAAATGATTACGATCGTCCAGGATCAACATTACTAAATTTAGACTGCGCTGAAATGATTACAATAGTCCAGGATCAACATTAGTAAATTTAGACTGTGCTGAAATGATTACGATGGTCCAGGATCAACATTAGTGAATTTACATTGGACTGCACAAAAATGATAACGATGGTTCAGGATCAACATTAGTGAATTTGGACAATACTGGAATGATTATGATGGTTCAGGATCATCATTAGTGAATTTAGACAATACTGAAATGATTATGATGGTCTAAGATCAACATTAGTAAATTTAGACTGTACTGAAATGATTATGATGGTCCAGGATCAAGATTAATGAATTTAAAGTAGACAGTACTGAAATGATTATGATGGTCCAGGATCGATATTAGCGAATTTAGACTGTACTGAAATGATTATGATAATGCAGGATCAAAATTATTAAATTTAGACTTTTCTGAAATGATTATGATGGTGTAGGATCAACATTAGAGAATTTGGACAATACTGAAATGATTACGATGTTCCAAAATTAACATTAGTAAATTTAGACTGTACTGAATTATTATAATGATCCGGGATCAATGTCAGTGAATGTACAGTGGCCTATAATGAAATGATCATGATGGTCCAAAATCAACATTAGTGAATTTAGACTGTACTGAAATTATTATAATGATCTAGGATAAATATTAGTGAAGTTACAGTAGACTATACTGAAAAGATTATGATGGTTCAAATCAAGGTTAGTAAATTTGGACAATACTGAAATGATTATGATGGTCTAAGATCAACATTAGTAAATTTAGACAGTACTGAAAAGATTATGATGGTCCAGGATCAACATTAGTAAATTTAAACGGTACTGAAATGATTATGATGGTCAAGGATCAACTTTAGTGAATATAGACCGTACTGAAATGATTATGTTGTTCCAGGATCAATATTAGTGAATTTACACAATACTGAAGTGATTATGATGGTCTAAGATCACCATTAGTAAATTTAGACTTTATTGAAATGATTATGATGGTCTAAGATCAACATTAGTAAATTAAGAATTTACTGAAATGATTATGATGGTCTAAGATCAACATTAGTAAATTTATACTGCACTGAAATTATTATGATGGTCTAGGATCAACATTAGTCAATTTGGACAATACTGAAATGATTATGATACTCTAAGATCAACATTAGTAAATTTAGACTGTGCTGAAATTATTTAGATGGTGCAGGATCAGCATTAGTAAATTTACAGTAGAGTGCTCTAAAATTATTATTATGGTCAAGTATCAAGATTAGTGAATTTATAGTAGACAGTGCTGAAATGATTATGATGGTCCAGGAACAACATTAGAAAATTTAGACTGTACTGAAATGATTATGTTGTTCCAGGATCAATATTAGTGAATTTACACAATACTGAAGTGATTATGATGGTCTAAGATCACCATTAGTAAATTTAGACTTTACTGAAATGATTATGATGGTCTAAGATCAACATTAGTAAATTAAGACTTTACTGAAATGATTATGATGGTCTAAGATCAACATTAGTAAATTTACACTGCACTGAAATGATTATGATGGTCTAGGATCAACATTAGTCAATTTGGACAATACTGAAATGATTATTATACTCTAAGATCAACATTAGTAAATTTAGACTGTGCTGAAATTATTTAGATGGTGCAGGATCAGCATTAGTAAATTTACAGTAGAGTGCTCTAAAATTATTATTATGGTCAAGTATCAAGATTAGTGAATTTACAGTAGACTGTACTGAAATGATTATGATGGTCCAATATCAGCATTAGTAATTTGGACAATACTGAAATGATTATGATGGTCTAGGATCAACTTTAGTGAATTTAGACCGTACTGAAATGATTATGTTGTTCCAGGATCAATATTAGTGAATTTACACAATACTGAATTGATTATGATGGTCTAAGATCACCATTAGTAAATTTAGACTTTACTGAAATGATTATGATGGTCTAAGATCAACATTAGCAAATTAAGACTTTACTGAAATGATTATGATGGTCCAAAATTAACATTAGTACATTTAGACTGTACTTGAAATGATTATGATGGTCCAGGATCATGATTAGTGAATTTACAGTAGAACTGTACTGAAATGATTATAATGGTCCAAGATCAACATTAGTGAATTTGGACAACACTGAAATGATTATGATGGTCTAAGTTCAGAATTTACATTAGACTGTAGTGAACTGATTTTGATGGTCTAGGATCAATATTAGTGAATTTACACTTTACTAAAATGCTTATGATGGTCTAGGATCAACATTAGTGAATTTACAGTAGACTGTACTGAAATGATTATGATGGTCCAGGATCAACATTAGTGAATTTACAGTAGACTGTACTGAAATGATTATGATGATCCACAATAAATATTAGCAACTTTAGACTGCACTGAAATGATTATGATGGTCCAAGATCAGCATTAGTAAATTTAGACTGTTTTGAAATGATTATGATGGTCTAAGATCAACATTACTGAATTTTATACAATACTGAAATGATTATGATGGTCCAATATCATCATTAGTAATCTGGACAATACTGAAATTATTATGATGGTCTAGGATGAACATCAGTGAATTTGGACGATACTGAAATGATTATGACAATCTAGGATCAACATTAGTGAATTTGGACAATACTGAAATGATTATCATGATCTAGGATCAACATCAGTGAATTTGGACAATACTGAAATGATTATGACAATCTAGGATCAACATTAGTGAATTTGGACAATACTGAAATGATTATGACAATCTAGGATCAACATCAGTGAATTTACAGTGGACTGTACTGAAATGATTATGATGGTCTATAGGTCCAGGATCAACATTAGTCAATTTGGACAGCACTGAAATTATTATGATAGTCTAAGATCAACATTAGTAAATTTAGACTGTGCTGAAATTATTTTGATGGTGCAGGATCAGCATTAGTGAATTTACTGTAGATAGTACTGAAATTATTATGATGGTCCAGGAACAACATTAGTAAATTTAGACTGTACTGAAAAGGTTATGATGGTCCACGATCAATATTAGTGTATTTGGACTGCACTGGAATGGTTATCATGGTCCGGTATCAGCATTAGTATATTTGGACAATACTGAAATGGTTATGATGGATCAGCATTAGTCAATTTGGACAATACTGAAGTGATTATGATGGTCCAAAATTAACATTAGTAAATTTAGACTGTACTGAAATGATTTTGATGGTCCAGGATCAACATTAGTCAATTCATTATAGACTATACTGAAATGATTATGATTGGTCAAAAATCAAGATTAGTGAATTTGAAAAATGCTGAAGTGATTATGATGGTGTGAGATCAACATTAGTAAATTTAGACAGTGTCTAGGAGCAACATTAGTAAATTTAGACTGTACTGAAATTATTATGATGGTCTAGGTTCAACATTAATGAATTTAGACGGTACTGAAATGATTATGTTGTTCCAGGATCAATATTTGTGAATTTGGACAATACTGAAGTGATTATGATGGTCTAAGATCAACATCAGTAAATTTAGGCTTTATTGAAAAGATTATGATGGTCTAAGGTCAACATTAATAAATTAAGACTTTACTGAAATGATTATGATGATCCAGGATCAACGTTTGTGAATTTACATTAGACTGTACTAAAAAGATTATGATGATTCAGGATAAACATTAGTGAATTTACATTAGACTGTACTGAAATGATTACAATGGTCCAGGATCAACATTTGTGAATTTACATTGTACTGTACTGAAATGATTACGATGGTCCAGGATCAACATTAGTGAATTTACATTGGACTGTACTGAAAAGTTTACGATGGTCCATGATGATCCAGGATCAACATTCATTAGTGAATTTACATTGGACTGCACTGATATGATTATGATGGTGCAGGATCAACATTAGTGAATTTATATTGGACTGCGCTGAAATGATTACGATGGTCCAGGATCAACATTAGTGAATTTACATTAGACTGTACTAAAAAGATTATGATGATCCAGGATCAACATTAGTGAATTTACATTAGACTGTACTGAAATGATTATGATGGTCCAAAATTAACATTAGCCAATTTAGGCTGTACTGAAATGATTATGATAGTCTAGGATCAACATTAGTGAATTTATATTAGACTGTACTGAAATGATTATGATGGTCCAGGAAGAACATTAGTGAATTTATATTAGACTGTACTAAAATGATTATGATGGTCTAGGATCAACATTAGTGAATTTATACTGTATTGAAATTATTATGATGGTCCAGGATCAACATTAGTGAATTTACATTAGACTGTACTGAAATGATTATAATGGTCCAGGATTAATATTATTGAATTTACAGTAGACTATACTGAAATGATTATGATGGTCTAGGAACAACATTAGTGAATTTGGACAATACTGAAATTATTATATTGGTCTAGGGTCAACATTAGTAAATTTAGACTGTACTGAAATAATTATGATGGTCCAAGATCAGCATTAGTGAATTTGGACAACACTGAAATTATTATGATGGTCCAGGATCAACATTAGTGAATTTATATTAGACTGTACTAAAAAGATTATAATGATCCAGGATCAACATTAGTGAATTTACATTAGACTGTACTGAAATGATTATGATGGTCCAAGATCAGCATTAGTAAATTTAGACTGTACTGAAATGATTATGATGGTCCAAGATCAGCATTAGTAAATTTAGACTGTATTGAAATGATTATGATGGTCTAAGATCAACATTACTGAATTGTATACAATACTGAAATGATTATGATGGTCCAATATCATCATTAGTAATTTGGACAATACTGAAATGATTATGACAATCTAGGATCAACATCAGTGAATCTGGACAACACTGAAATGATTATGATGGTCTAGGATCAACATCAGTGAATCTGGACAACACTGAAATGATTATGATGGTCTAGGATCAACATTAGTGAATTTACAGTGGACTGTACTGAAATGATTATGATGGTCTATAGGTCCAGGATCAACATTAGTCAATTTGGACAGTACTGAAATTATTATGATAGTCTAAGATCAACATTAGTAAATTTAGACTGTGCTGAAATTATTTTGATGGTGCAGAGTCAGCATTAGTGAATTTAGACTGTACTGAAAAGGTTATGATGGTCCAGGATCAATATTAATACATTTAGAACTGTACTGAAATGATTATGATGATCCAGGATCAATATTAGTAAATTTACAGTGGACTATACTGAAATGGTTATGATGGTTCAAAATCAGCATTAGTGAATTTACATTAGACTGTACTGAAATAATTATGATGATCCAGGATCAATATTAGTGAATTTACAGTAGACTGTACTGAAATGATTATGATGATCCATGATAAATATTAGCAAATTTAGACTGTACTGAAATGATTATGATAGTCTAAGATCAAAATTAGGAAATTTAGACTGTGCTGAAATTATTTTGATGGTGCAGGATCGGCATAAGTGAATTTACAGTAGACTACGCTAAAATTATTATTATGGTCCAGAATCAATATTAGTGATTTTACAGTTGATTGTACTGAAATGATTATGATGGTCCAAGATCAACATAAGTAAATTTAGAACTGCACTGAAATGATTATGATGGTCTAGGAACAACATTAGTGAATTTGGACAATACTGAAATTATTATATTGGTCTAGGGTCAACATTAGTAAATTTAGACTGTACTGAAATAATTATGATGGTCCAAGATCAGCATTAGTGAATTTGGACAACACTGAAATTATTATGATGGTCCAGGATCAACATTAGTGAATTTATATTAGACTGTACTAAAAAGATTATAATGATCCAGGATCAACATTAGTGAATTTACATTAGACTGTACTGAAATGATTATGATGGTCCAAGATCAGCATTAGTAAATTTAGACTGTACTGAAATGATTATGATGGTCCAAGATCAGCATTAGTAAATTTAGACTGTATTGAAATGATTATGATGGTCTAAGATCAACATTACTGAATTGTATACAATACTGAAATGATTATGATGGTCCAATATCATCATTAGTAATTTGGACAATACTGAAATGATTATGATGGTCTAGGATGAACATCAGTGAATTTGAACAATACTGAAATGATTATGACAATCTAGGATCAACATCAGTGAATCTGGACAACACTGAAATGATTATGATGGTCTAGGATCAACATTAGTGAATTTACAGTGGACTGTACTGAAATGATTATGATGGTCTATAGGTCCAGGATCAACATTAGTCAATTTGGACAGTACTGAAATTATTATGATAGTCTAAGATCAACATTAGTAAATTTAGACTGTGCTGAAATTATTTTGATGGTGCAGGATCAGCATTAGTGAATTTAGACTGTACTGAAAAGGTTATGATGGTCCAGGATCAATATTAATACATTTAGAACTGTACTGAAATGATTATGATGATCCAGGATCAATATTAGTAAATTTACAGTGGACTATACTGAAATGGTTATGATGGTTCAAAATCAGCATTAGTGAATTTACATTAGACTGTACTGAAATAATTATGATGATCCAGGATCAATATTAGTGAATTTACAGTAGACTGTACTGAAATGATTATGATGATCCATGATAAATATTAGCAAATTTAGACTGTACTGAAATGATTATGATAGTCTAAGATCAAAATTAGGAAATTTAGACTGTGCTGAAATTATTTTGATGGTGCAGGATCGGCATAAGTGAATTTACAGTAGACTACGCTACAATTATTATTATGGTCCAGAATCAATATTAGTGATTTTACAGTTGATTGTACTGAAATGATTATGATGGTCCAAGATCAACATAAGTAAATTTAGAACTGCACTGAAATTATTCTGATGGTCCAGGATCAACATTAGTGGATTTATATTAGACGTTAGTGAAATGATTATGATGGTCCAAAATTAACATTAGCGATTTTAGACTGTACTGAAATGGATTTGATGGTCGTGGATCAACATTAGTAAATTTGGACAATACTGAAATGATTATGATGGTCTAAGATCAACATTTGTAAATTTAGACTGTACTGAAATGATTATGATGGTCCAGGATCAACATTAGTGAATTTAGACTGTACTGAAATGATTATGATGGTCCAGGAACAACATTAGTAAATTTAGAGAGTACTGAAATGATTATTATGGTCTAATATCAGCAGTAAATTTGGACAATACTGAAATGATTATGATGATCTAGGATCAACATTAGTGAATTTGGACAATACAGAAGTGATTATGATGGTCTAACATCAACATTAGTAAATTTAGACTGTGCCGAAATGATTATGATGGTGCAAGATCAACATTAGTGAATTTGGACAATACTGAAATGATTATGATAGTCCAGGATCAACATAAGTAAATTTAGACTATACTGAAATGATTATGATGGTCCAGGATTAAGATTAGTGAATTTAGACAGTACTGAAATGATTGTGATGGTCCATGGTCAACATTAGTGAATTTGGACGGTTCTGAAATGACTATGATGATCCACGATAAATATTAGCAAATTTAGACTGTACTGAAATGATTATGATGATCCACGATAAATATTAGCAAATTTAGACTGTACTGAAATGATTATGATGGTCTAGGATCAACATTAGTCAATTTGGACAATAATGAAATGATTATGATAGTCTAAGACCAACATTAGAAAATTTAGGCTGTGCTGAAATTATTTTGATGGTGCAGGATCAGCATTAGTGAATTTACAATAGACTACGCTAAAATTATTTTTATGGTCCAGGATCAAGATTAGTGAATTTACTTTGGACTGCACTGCACTGATTATGATGGTCCGGATCAAGATTACTGAATTTACATTGGACTGCACTGCACTGATTACGATGGTCCAGGATCAACATTAGTGAATTTACATTGGACTGCGCCGAAATGATTACGATGGTCCAGGATCAACATTAGTGAATTTACATTGGACTGCGCTGAAATGATTACGATGGTCCAGGATCAACATTAGTGAATTTACATTAGACTGTACTAAAAAGATTATGATGATCCAGGATCAACATTAGTGAATTTACATTAGACTGTACTGAAATGATTCAGCCAATTTAGGCTGTACTGAAATGATTATGATGGTCTAAGATCAACATTAGTGAATTTACTTTAGACTGTACTGAAATGATTATGATAGTCTAGGATCAACATTATTGAATTTGGACAATACTGAAATGATTATGATAAACCAAGATCAACATTAGTGAATTTACATTAGACTGTACTGAAATGATTATGATGGTCTAGGATCAACATTAGTGAATTTACATTGGACTGTACTGAAATGATTACGATGGTCCAGGATCAACATTAGTGAATTTACATTGGACTGTACTGAAAAGATTACGATGGTCCAGGATCAACATTAGTGAAATTACCTTAGACTGTACTGAAATGATTACGATGGTCCAGGATCAACATTTGTGAATTTACATTGGACTGTACTGAAATGATTACGATGGTCCAGGATCAACATTAGTGAATTTACATTAGACTGTACTGAAATGATTACGATGGTCAATGATGATCCAGGATCAACATTAGTGAATTTGCATTGGACTGCACTGAAATGATCACGATGGTCCAGGATCAACATTAGTGAATCTGGACAATGCTGAAATGATTACGATGGTCCAGGATCAACATTAGTGAATTTACATTAGACTGTACTGAAATGATTGTGATAGTCTAGGATCAACATTATTGAATTTGGGCAATACAGAAATGATTATGATGAACCAGGATCAATATTTGTGAATTTACATTAGACTGTACTAAAAAGATTATGATGATCCATAAAAATCTAAATTATTAAATTTAGACTTTTCTGAAATGATTATGATGGTGTAGGATCAACATTAGAGAATTTGGACAATACTGAAATGATTACAATGTTCCAAAATTAACATTAGTAAATTTAGACTGTACTGAATTATTATAATGATCCGGGATCAATGTCAGTGAATGTACAGTGGCCTATAATGAAATGATCATGATGGTCCAAAATCAACATTAGTGAATTTAGACTGTACTGAAATTATTATATTGATCTAGGATAAATATTAGTGAAGTTACAGTAGACTATACTGAAAAGATTATGATGGTTCAAATCAAGGTTAGTAAATTTGGACAATACTGAAATGATTATGATGGTCTAAGATCAACATTAGTAAATTTAGACAGTACTGAAAAGATTATGATGGTCCAGGATCAACATTAGTAAATTTAAACGGTACTGAAATGATTATGATGGTCAAGGATCAACTTTAGTGAATATAGACCGTACTGAAATGATTATGTTGTTCCAGGATCAATATTAGTGAATTTACACAATACTGAAGTGATTATGATGGTCTAAGATCACCATTAGTAAATTTAGACTTTACTGAAATGATTATGATGGTCTAAGATCAACATTAGTAAATTAAGAATTTACTGAAATGATTATGATGGTCTAAGATCAACATTAGTAAATTTATACTGCACTGAAATTATTATGATGGTCTAGGATCAACATTAGTCAATTTGGACAATACTGAAATGATTATGATACTCTAAGATCAACATTAGTAAATTTAGACTGTGCTGAAATTATTTAGATGGTGCAGGATCAGCATTAGTAAATTTACAGTAGAGTGCTCTAAAATTATTATTATGGTCAAGTATCAAGATTAGTGAATTTATAGTAGACAGTGCTGAAATGATTATGATGGTCCAGGAACAACATTAGAAAATTTAGACTGTACTGAAATGATTATGTTGTTCCAGGATCAATATTAGTGAATTTACACAATACTGAAGTGATTATGATGGTCTAAGATCAACATTAGTAAATTTAGACAGTACTGAAAAGATTATGATGGTCCAGGATCAACATTAGTAAATTTAAACGGTACTGAAATGATTATGATGGTCAAGGATCAACTTTAGTGAATATAGACCGTACTGAAATGATTATGTTGTTCCAGGATCAATATTAGTGAATTTACACAATACTGAAGTGATTATGATGGTCTAAGATCACCATTAGTAAATTTAGACTTTACTGAAATGATTATGATGGTCTAAGATCAACATTAGTAAATTAAGACTTTACTGAAATTATTATGATGGTCTAAGATCAACATTAGTAAATTTATACTGCACTGAAATGATTATGATGGTTTAGGATCAACATTAGTCAATTTGGACAATACTGAAATGATTATTATACTCTAAGATCAACATTTGTAAATTTAGACTGTGCTGAAATGATTATGTTGTTCCAGGATCAATATTAGTGAATTTACACAATACTGAAGTGATTATGATGGTCTAAGATCACCATTAGTAAATTTAGACTTTACTGAAATGATTATGATGGTCTAAGATCAACATTAGTAAATTAAGACTTTACTGAAATTATTATGATGGTCTAAGATCAACATTAGTAAATTTATACTGCACTGAAATGATTATGATGGTCTAGGATCAACATTAGTCAATTTGGACAATACTGAAATGATTATTATACTCTAAGATCAACATTTGTAAATTTAGACTGTGCTGAAATTATTTAGATGGTGCAGGATCAGCATTAGTAAATTTACAGTAGAGTGCTCTAAAATTATTATTATGGTCAAGTATCAAGATTAGTGAATTTACAGTAGACAGTACTGAAATGATTATGATGGTCCAATATCAGCATTAGTAATTTGGACAATACTGAAATGATTATGATGGTGTAGGATCAACTTTAGTGAATTTAGACCGTACTGAAATGATTATGTTGTTCCAGGATCAATATTAGTGAATTTACACAATACTGAAGTGATTATGATGGTCTAAGATCACCATTAGTAAATTTAGACTTTACTGAAATGATTATGATGGTCTAAGATCACCATTAGTAAATTAAGACTTTACTGAAATGATTATGATGGTCCAGAATTAACATTAGTACATTTAGACTGTACTTTAAATGATTATGATCGTCCAGGATCATGATTAGTGAATTTACAGTAGAACTGTACTGAAATTATTATAATGGTCCAGGATCAACATTAGTGAATTTACAGTAGACTGTACTGAAATGATTATGATGGTCCAGGATCAACATTAGTGAATTTACAGTAGACTGTACTGAAATGATTATGATGGTCCAGGATCAACATTAGTGAATTTACAGTAGACTGTACTGAAATGATTATGATGATCCACAATAAATATTAGCAACTTTAGACTGCACTGAAATGATTATGATGGTCTAAGATCAACATTAGTAAATTTAGACTGTATTGAAATGATTATGATGGTCTAGGATGAACATCAGTGAATTTGGACGATACTGAAATGATTATGACAATCTAGGATCAACATTAGTGAATTTGGACAATACTGAAATGATTATCATGATCTAGGATCAACATCAGTGAATTTGGACAATACTGAAATGATTATGACAATCTAGGATCAACATTAGTGAATTTGGACAATACTGAAATGATTATCATGATCTAGAATCAACATCAGTGAATCTGGACAACACTGAAATGATTATGATGGTCTAGGATCAACATTAGTGAATTTACAGTGGACTGTACTGAAATGATTATGATAGTCTATAGGTCCAGGATCAACATTAGTCAATTTGGACAGTACTGAAATTATTATGATAGTCTAAGATCAACATTAGTAAATTTAGACTGTGCTGAAATTATTTTGATGGTGCAGGATCAGCATTAGTGAATTTAGACTGTACTGAAAAGGTTATGATGGTCCAGGATCAATATTAATACATTTAGAACTGTACTGAAATGATTATGATGATCCAGGATCAATATTAGTAAATTTACAGTGGACTATACTGAAATGATTATGATGGTCCAAAATCAGCATTAGTGAATTTACATTAGACTGTACTGAAATAATTATGATGATCCAGGATCAATATTAGTGAATTTACAGTAGACTGTACTGAAATGATTATGATGATCCATGATAAATATTAGCAAATTTAGACTGTACTGAAATGATTATGATAGTCTAAGATCAAAATTAGTAAATTTAGACTGTGCTGAAATTATTTTAATGGTGCAGGATCGGCATTAGTGAATTTACAGTAGACTACGCTAAAATTATTATTTTGGTCCAGAATCAATATTAGTGATTTTACAGTAGATTGTACTGAAATGATTATGATGGTCCAAGATCAACATAAGTAAATTTAGAACTGCACTGAAATTATTCTGATGGTCCAGGATCAACATTAGTGGATTTATATTAGACGTTAGTGAAATGATTATGATGGTCCAAAATTAACATTAGCGATTTTAGACTGTACTGAAATGGATTTGATGGTCGTGGATCAACATTAGTAAATTTGGACAATACTGAAATGATTATGATGGTCTAAGATCAACATTTGTAAATTTAGACTGTACTGAAATGATTATGATGGTCCAGGATCAACATTAGTGAATTTAGACTGTACTGAAATGATTATGATGGTCCAGGAACAACATTAGTAAATTTAGAGAGTACTGAAATGATTATTATGGTCTAATATCAGCAGTAAATTTGGACAATACTGAAATGATTATGATGATCTAACATCAACATTAGTAAATTAATACTTTACTGAAATGATTATGTTGGTCCAGGATCAACATTAGTAAATTTAGACTGTGCCGAAATGATTATGATGGTGCAAGATCAACATTAGTGAATTTGGACAATACTAAAATGATTATGATAGTCCAGGATCAACATAAGTAAATTTAGACTGTACTGAAATGATTATGATGGTCCGGATCAACATTAGTGAATTTACATTGGACTGCACTGCACTGATTACGATGGTCCAGGATCAACATTAGTGAATTTACATTGGACTGCGCTGAAATGATTATGATGGTCCAGGATCAACATTAGTGAATTTACATTGGACTGCGCTGAAATGATTACGATCGTCCAGGATCAACATTAGTAAATTTAGACTGCGCTGAAATGATTACAATAGTCCAGGATCAACATTAGTAAATTTAGACTGTGCTGAAATGATTACGATGGTCCAGGATCAACATTAGTGAATTTACATTGGACTGCACAAAAATGATAACGATGGTTCAGGATCAACATTAGTGAATTTGGACAATACTGGAATGATTATGTTGGTTCAGGATCATCATTAGTGAATTTAGACAATACTGAAATGATTATGATGGTCTAAGATCAACATTAGTAAATTTAGACTTTACTGAAATGATTATGATGGTCTAAGATCAACATTAGTAAATTTATACTGCACTGAAATGATTATGATGGTCCAGGATCAAGATTAATGAATTTAAAGTAGACAGTACTGAAATGATTATGATGGTCCAGGATCGATATTAGCGAATTTAGACTGTACTGAAATGATTATGATAATGCAGGATCAAAATTATTAAATTTAGACTTTTCTGAAATGATTATGATGGTGTAGGATCAACATTAGAGAATTTGGACAATACTGAAATGATTACAATGTTCCAAAATTAACATTAGTAAATTTAGACTGTACTGAATTATTATAATGATCCGGGATCAATGTCAGTGAATGTACAGTGGCCTATAATGAAATGATCATGCTGGTCCAAAATCAACATTAGTGAATTTAGACTGTACTGAAATTATTATAATGATCTAGGATAAATATTAGTGAAGTTACAGTAGACTATACTGAAAAGATTATGATGGTTCAAATCAAGGTTAGTAAATTTGGACAATACTGAAATGATTATGATGGTCTAAGATCAACATTAGTAAATTTAGACAGTACTGAAAAGATTATGATGGTCCAGGATCAACATTAGTAAATTTAAACGGTACTGAAATGATTATGATGGTCAAGGATCAACTTTAGTGAATATAGACCGTACTGAAATGATTATGTTGTTCCAGGATCAATATTAGTGAATTTACACAATACTGAAGTGATTATGATGGTCTAAGATCACCATTAGTAAATTTAGACTTTACTGAAATGATTATGATGGTCTAAGATCAACATTAGTAAATTTATACTGCACTGAAATTATTATGATGGTCTAGGATCAACATTAGTCAATTTGGACAATACTGAAATGATTATGATACTCTAAGATCAACATTAGTAAATTTAGACTGTGCTGAAATTATTTAGATGGTGCAGGATCAGCATTAGTAAATTTACAGTAGAGTGCTCTAAAATTATTATTATGGTCAAGTATCAAGATTAGTGAATTTATAGTAGACAGTGCTGAAATGATTATGATGGTCCAGGAACAACATTAGAAAATTTAGACTGTACTGAAATGATTATGTTGTTCCAGGATCAATATTAGTGAATTTACACAATACTGAAGTGATTATGATGGTCTAAGATCACCATTAGTAAATTTAGACTTTATTGAAATGATTATGATGGTCTAAGATCAACATTAGTAAATTAAGACTTTACTGAAATGATTATGATGGTCTAAGATCAACATTAGTAAATTTATACTGCACTGAAATGATTATGATGGTCTAGGATCAACATTAGTCAATTTGGACAATACTGAAATGATTATTATACTCTAAGATCAACATTAGTAAATTTAGACTGTGCTGAAATTATTTAGATGGTGCAGGATCAGCATTAGTAAATTTACAGTAGAGTGCTCTAAAATTATTATTATGGTCAAGTATCAAGATTAGTGAATTTACAGTAGACAGTACTGAAATGATTATGATGTTCCAGGAACAACATTAGAAAATTTAGACTGTACTGAAATGATTATGATGGTCCAAAATTAACATTAGTACATTTAGACTGTATGTGAAATGATTATGATGGTCCAGGATCATGATTAGTGAATTTACAGTAGAACTGTACTGAAATGATTATAATGGTCCAAGATCAACATTAGTGAATTTGGACAACACTGAAATGATTATGATGGTCTAAGTTCAGAATAGTGAATTTACACTTTACTAAAATGCTTATGATGGTCTAGGATCAACATTAGTGAATTTACAGTAGACTGTACTGAAATGATTATGATGGTCCAGGATCAACATTAGTGAATTTACAGTAGACTGTACTGAAATGATTATGATGATCCACAATAAATATTAGCAACTTTAGACTGCACTAAAATGATTATGATGGTCCAAGATCAGCATTAGTAAATTTAGACTGTTTTGAAATGATTATGATGGTCTAAGATCAACATTACTGAATTTTATACAATACTGAAATGATTATGATGGTCCAATATCATCATTAGTAATCTGGACAATACTGAAATTATTATGATGGTCTAGGATGAACATCAGTGAATTTGGACGATACTGAAATGATTATGACAATCTAGGATCAACATTAGTGAATTTGGACAATACTGAAATGATTATCATGATCTAGGATCAACATCAGTGAATTTGGACAATACTGAAATGATTATGACAATCTAGGATCAAAATTAGTGAATTTGGACAATACTGAAATGATTATCATGATCTAGGATCAACATCAGTGAATTTACAGTGGACTGTACTGAAATGATTATGATGGTCTATAGGTCCAGGATCAACATTAGTCAATTTGGACAGCACTGAAATTATTATGATAGTCTAAGATCAACATTAGTAAATTTAGACTGTGCTGAAATTATTATGATGGTCCAGGAACAACATTAGTAAATTTAGACTGTACTGAAAAGGTTATGATGGTCCACGATCAATATTAGTGTATTTGGACTGCACTGGAATGGTTATCATGGTCCGGTATCAGCATTAGTATATTTGGACAATACTGAAGTGATTATGATGGTCCAAAATTAACATTAGTAAATTTAGACTGTACTGAAATGATTTTGATGGTCCAGGATCAACATTAGTCAATTCATTATAGACTATACTGAAATGATTTTGATTGGTCAAAAATCAAGATTAGTGAATTTGAAAAATGCTGAAGTGATTATGATGGTGTGAGATCAACATTAGTAAATTTAGACAGTGTCTAGGAGCAACATTAGTAAATTTAGACTGTACTGAAATTATTATGATGGTCTAGGTTCAACATTAATGAATTTAGACGGTACTGAAATGATTATGTTGTTCCAGGATCAATATTTGTGAATTTGGACAATACTGAAGTGATTATGATGGTCTAAGATCAACATCAGTAAATTTAGGCTTTATTGAAAAGATTATGATGGTCTAAGGTCAACATTAATAAATTAAGACTTTACTGAAATGATTATGATTGTCCTAAATCAACATTAGTACATTTAGACTGTACTGAAATGATTATGATGATCCAGGATCAACATTTGTGAATTTACATTAGACTGTACTAAAAAGATTATGATGGTCCAGGATCAACATTTGTGAATTTACATTGGACTGTACTGAAATGATTACGATGGTCCATGATGATCCAGGATCAACATTCATTAGTGAATTTACATTGGACTGCACTGATATGATTATGATGGTGCAGGATCAACATTAGTGAATTTACATTGGACTGCGCTGAAATGATTACGATGGTCCAGGATCAACATTAGTGAATTTACATTAGACTGTACTAAAAAGATTATGATGATCCAGGATCAACATTAGTGAATTTACATTAGACTGTACTGAAATGATTATGATGGTCCAAAATTAACATTAGCCAATTTAGGCTGTACTGAAATTATTATGATAGTCTAGGATCAACATTAATGAATTTGGACAATACTGAAATAATTATGATGGTCTAAGATCAACATTAGTGAATTTACTTTAGATAGTACTGAAATTATTATGATGGTCCAGGAACAACATTAGAAAATTTAGACTGTACTGAAATGATTATGTTGTTCCAGGATCAATATTAGTGAATTTACACAATACTGAAGTGATTATGATGGTCTAAGATCACCATTAGTAAATTTAGACTTTATTGAAATGATTATGATGGTCTAAGATCAACATTAGTAAATTAAGACTTTACTGAAATGATTATGATGGTCTAAGATCAACATTAGTAAATTTATACTGCACTGAAATGATTATGATGGTCTAGGATCAACATTAGTCAATTTGGACAATACTGAAATGATTATTATACTCTAAGATCAACATTAGTAAATTTAGACTGTGCTGAAATTATTTAGATGGTGCAGGATCAGCATTAGTAAATTTACAGTAGAGTGCTCTAAAATTATTATTATGGTCAAGTATCAAGATTAGTGAATTTACAGTAGACAGTACTGAAATGATTATGATGTTCCAGGAACAACATTAGAAAATTTAGACTGTACTGAAATGATTATGATGGTCCAAAATTAACATTAGTACATTTAGACTGTACTTGAAATGATTATGATGGTCCAGGATCATGATTAGTGAATTTACAGTAGAACTGTACTGAAATGATTATAATGGTCCAAGATCAACATTAGTGAATTTGGACAACACTGAAATGATTATGATGGTCTAAGTTCAGAATAGTGAATTTACACTTTACTAAAATGCTTATGATGGTCTAGGATCAACATTAGTGAATTTACAGTAGACTGTACTGAAATGATTATGATGGTCCAGGATCAACATTAGTGAATTTACAGTAGACTGTACTGAAATGATTATGATGATCCACAATAAATATTAGCAACTTTAGACTGCACTAAAATGATTATGATGGTCCAAGATCAGCATTAGTAAATTTAGACTGTTTTGAAATGATTATGATGGTCTAAGATCAACATTACTGAATTTTATACAATACTGAAATGATTATGATGGTCCAATATCATCATTAGTAATCTGGACAATACTGAAATTATTATGATGGTCTAGGATGAACATCAGTGAATTTGGACGATACTGAAATGATTATGACAATCTAGGATCAACATTAGTGAATTTGGACAATACTGAAATGATTATCATGATCTAGGATCAACATCAGTGAATTTGGACAATACTGAAATGATTATGACAATCTAGGATCAAAATTAGTGAATTTGGACAATACTGAAATGATTATCATGATCTAGGATCAACATCAGTGAATTTACAGTGGACTGTACTGAAATGATTATGATGGTCTATAGGTCCAGGATCAACATTAGTCAATTTGGACAGCACTGAAATTATTATGATAGTCTAAGATCAACATTAGTAAATTTAGACTGTGCTGAAATTATTATGATGGTCCAGGAACAACATTAGTAAATTTAGACTGTACTGAAAAGGTTATGATGGTCCACGATCAATATTAGTGTATTTGGACTGCACTGGAATGGTTATCATGGTCCGGTATCAGCATTAGTATATTTGGACAATACTGAAGTGATTATGATGGTCCAAAATTAACATTAGTAAATTTAGACTGTACTGAAATGATTTTGATGGTCCAGGATCAACATTAGTCAATTCATTATAGACTATACTGAAATGATTTTGATTGGTCAAAAATCAAGATTAGTGAATTTGAAAAATGCTGAAGTGATTATGATGGTGTGAGATCAACATTAGTAAATTTAGACAGTGTCTAGGAGCAACATTAGTAAATTTAGACTGTACTGAAATTATTATGATGGTCTAGGTTCAACATTAATGAATTTAGACGGTACTGAAATGATTATGTTGTTCCAGGATCAATATTTGTGAATTTGTACAATACTGAAGTGATTATGATGGTCTAAGATCAACATCAGTAAATTTAGGCTTTATTGAAAAGATTATGATGGTCTAAGGTCAACATTAATAAATTAAGACTTTACTGAAATGATTATGATTGTCCTAAATCAACATTAGTACATTTAGACTGTACTGAAATGATTATGATGATCCAGGATCAACATTTGTGAATTTACATTAGACTGTACTAAAAAGATTATGATGATTCAGGATAAACATTAGTGAATTTACATTAGACTGTACTGAAATGATTATGATGGTCCAGGATCAACATTTGTGAATTTACATTGGACTGTACTGAAATGATTACGATGGTCCATGATGATCCAGGATCAACATTCATTAGTGAATTTACATTGGACTGCACTGATATGATTATGATGGTGCAGGATCAACATTAGTGAATTTACATTGGACTGCGCTGAAATGATTACGATGGTCCAGGATCAACATTAGTGAATTTACATTAGACTGTACTAAAAAGATTATGATGATCCAGGATCAACATTAGTGAATTTACATTAGACTGTACTGAAATGATTATGATGGTCCAAAATTAACATTAGCCAATTTAGGCTGTACTGAAATTATTATGATAGTCTAGGATCAACATTAATGAATTTGGACAATACTGAAATAATTATGATGGTCTAAGATCAACATTAGTGAATTTACTTTAGATAGTACTGAAATTATTATGATGGTCCAGGAACAACATTAGAAAATTTAGACTGTACTGAAATGATTATGTTGTTCCAGGATCAATATTAGTGAATTTACACAATACTGAAGTGATTATGATGGTCTAAGATCACCATTAGTAAATTTAGACTTTATTGAAATGATTATGATGGTCTAAGATCAACATTAGTAAATTAAGACTTTACTGAAATGATTATGATGGTCTAAGATCAACATTAGTAAATTTATACTGCACTGAAATGATTATGATGGTCTAGGATCAACATTAGTCAATTTGGACAATACTGAAATGATTATTATACTCTAAGATCAACATTAGTAAATTTAGACTGTGCTGAAATTATTTAGATGGTGCAGGATCAGCATTAGTAAATTTACAGTAGAGTGCTCTAAAATTATTATTATGGTCAAGTATCAAGATTAGTGAATTTACAGTAGACAGTACTGAAATGATTATGATGTTCCAGGAACAACATTAGAAAATTTAGACTGTACTGAAATGATTATGATGGTCCAAAATTAACATTAGTACATTTAGACTGTACTTGAAATGATTATGATGGTCCAGGATCATGATTAGTGAATTTACAGTAGAACTGTACTGAAATGATTATAATGGTCCAAGATCAACATTAGTGAATTTGGACAACACTGAAATGATTATGATGGTCTAAGTTCAGAATAGTGAATTTACACTTTACTAAAATGCTTATGATGGTCTAGGATCAACATTAGTGAATTTACAGTAGACTGTACTGAAATGATTATGATGGTCCAGGATCAACATTAGTGAATTTACAGTAGACTGTACTGAAATGATTATGATGATCCACAATAAATATTAGCAACTTTAGACTGCACTAAAATGATTATGATGGTCCAAGATCAGCATTAGTAAATTTAGACTGTTTTGAAATGATTATGATGGTCTAAGATCAACATTACTGAATTTTATACAATACTGAAATGATTATGATGGTCCAATATCATCATTAGTAATCTGGACAATACTGAAATTATTATGATGGTCTAGGATGAACATCAGTGAATTTGGACGATACTGAAATGATTATGACAATCTAGGATCAACATTAGTGAATTTGGACAATACTGAAATGATTATCATGATCTAGGATCAACATCAGTGAATTTGGACAATACTGAAATGATTATGACAATCTAGGATCAAAATTAGTGAATTTGGACAATACTGAAATGATTATCATGATCTAGGATCAACATCAGTGAATTTACAGTGGACTGTACTGAAATGATTATGATGGTCTATAGGTCCAGGATCAACATTAGTCAATTTGGACAGCACTGAAATTATTATGATAGTCTAAGATCAACATTAGTAAATTTAGACTGTGCTGAAATTATTATGATGGTCCAGGAACAACATTAGTAAATTTAGACTGTACTGAAAAGGTTATGATGGTCCACGATCAATATTAGTGTATTTGGACTGCACTGGAATGGTTATCATGGTCCGGTATCAGCATTAGTATATTTGGACAATACTGAAGTGATTATGATGGTCCAAAATTAACATTAGTAAATTTAGACTGTACTGAAATGATTTTGATGGTCCAGGATCAACATTAGTCAATTCATTATAGACTATACTGAAATGATTTTGATTGGTCAAAAATCAAGATTAGTGAATTTGAAAAATGCTGAAGTGATTATGATGGTGTGAGATCAACATTAGTAAATTTAGACAGTGTCTAGGAGCAACATTAGTAAATTTAGACTGTACTGAAATTATTATGATGGTCTAGGTTCAACATTAATGAATTTAGACGGTACTGAAATGATTATGTTGTTCCAGGATCAATATTTGTGAATTTGGACAATACTGAAGTGATTATGATGGTCTAAGATCAACATCAGTAAATTTAGGCTTTATTGAAAAGATTATGATGGTCTAAGGTCAACATTAATAAATTAAGACTTTACTGAAATGATTATGATTGTCCTAAATCAACATTAGTACATTTAGACTGTACTGAAATGATTATGATGATCCAGGATCAACATTTGTGAATTTACATTAGACTGTACTAAAAAGATTATGATGATTCAGGATAAACATTAGTGAATTTACATTAGACTGTACTGAAATGATTATGATGGTCCAGGATCAACATTTGTGAATTTACATTGGACTGTACTGAAATGATTACGATGGTCCATGATGATCCAGGATCAACATTCATTAGTGAATTTACATTGGACTGCACTGATATGATTATGATGGTGCAGGATCAACATTAGTGAATTTACATTGGACTGCGCTGAAATGATTACGATGGTCCAGGATCAACATTAGTGAATTTACATTAGACTGTACTAAAAAGATTATGATGATCCAGGATCAACATTAGTGAATTTACATTAGACTGTACTGAAATGATTATGATGGTCCAAAATTAACATTAGCCAATTTAGGCTGTACTGAAATTATTATGATAGTCTAGGATCAACATTAATGAATTTGGACAATACTGAAATAATTATGATGGTCTAAGATCAACATTAGTGAATTTACTTTAGATAGTACTGAAATTATTATGATGGTCCAGGAACAACATTAGTAAATTTAGACTGTACTGAAAAGGTTATGATGGTCCACGATCAATATTAGTGTATTTGGACTGCACTGGAATGGTTATCATGGTCCGGTATCAGTATTAGTATATTTGGACAATACTGAAATGGTTATGATGGATCAACATTAGTCAATTTGGACAATACTGAAATGATTATGATGGTCTAGGATTAACATTAGTGAATTTGGACAATACTGAAGTGATTATGATGGTCCAAAATTAATATTAGTAAATTTAGACTGTACTGAAATGATTTTGATGGTCCAGGATCAACATTAGTCAATTCACTATAGACTATACTGAAATGATTATGATTGGTCAAAATCAAGATTAGTGAATTTGAAAAATGCTGAAGTGATTATGATGGTGTGAGATCAACATTAGTAAATTTAGACAGTGTCTAGGAGCAACATTAGTAAATTTAGACTGTACTGAAATTATTATGATGGTCTAGGTTCAACATTAATGAATTTAGACGGTACTGAAATGATTATGTTGTTCTAGGATCAATATTTGTGAATTTGGACAATACTGAAGTGATTATGATGGTCTAAGATCAACATCAGTAAATTTAGGCTTTATTGAAAAGATTATGATGGTCTAAGGTCAACATTAATAAATTAAGACTTTACTGAAATGATTATGATGATCCAGGATCAACGTTTGTGAATTTACATTAGACTGTACTAAAAAGATTATGATGATTCAGGATAAACATTAGTGAATTTACATTAGACTGTACTGAAATGATTACGATGGTCCAGGATCAACATTTGTGAATTTACATTGTACTGTACTGAAATGATTACGATGGTCCAGGATCAACATTAGTGAATTTACATTGGACTGTACTGAAAAGTTTACGATGGTCCATGATGATCCAGGATCAACATTCATTAGTGAATTTACATTGGACTGCACTGATATGATTATGATGGTGCAGGATCAACATTAGTGAATTTATATTGGACTGCGCTGAAATGATTACGATGGTCCAGGATCAACATTAGTGAATTTACATTAGACTGTACTAAAAAGATTATGATGATCCAGGATCAACATTAGTGAATTTACATTAGACTGTACTGAAATGATTATGATGGTCCAAAATTAACATTAGCCAATTTAGGCTGTACTGAAATTATTATGATAGTCTAGGATCAACATTAATGAATTTGGACAATACTGAAATAATTATGATGGTCTAAGATCAACATTAGTGAATTTACTTTAGATAGTACTGAAATTATTATGATGGTCCAGGAACAACATTAGTAAATTTAGACTGTACTGAAAAGGTTATGATGGTCCACGATCAATATTAGTGTATTTGGACTGCACTGGAATGGTTATCATGGTCCGGTATCAGTATTAGTATATTTGGACAATACTGAAATGGTTATGATGGATCAACATTAGTCAATTTGGACAATACTGAAATGATTATGATGGTCTAGGATTAACATTAGTGAATTTGGACAATACTGAAGTGATTATGATGGTCCAAAATTAATATTAGTAAATTTAGACTGTACTGAAATGATTTTGATGGTCCAGGATCAACATTAGTCAATTCACTATAGACTATACTGAAATGATTATGATTGGTCAAAATCAAGATTAGTGAATTTGAAAAATGCTGAAGTGATTATGATGGTGTGAGATCAACATTAGTAAATTTAGACAGTGTCTAGGAGCAACATTAGTAAATTTAGACTGTACTGAAATTATTATGATGGTCTAGGTTCAACATTAATGAATTTAGACGGTACTGAAATGATTATGTTGTTCTAGGATCAATATTTGTGAATTTGGACAATACTGAAGTGATTATGATGGTCTAAGATCAACATCAGTAAATTTAGGCTTTATTGAAAAGATTATGATGGTCTAAGGTCAACATTAATAAATTAAGACTTTACTGAAATGATTATGATGATCCAGGATCAACGTTTGTGAATTTACATTAGACTGTACTAAAAAGATTATGATGATTCAGGATAAACATTAGTGAATTTACATTAGACTGTACTGAAATGATTACGATGGTCCAGGATCAACATTTGTGAATTTACATTGTACTGTACTGAAATGATTACGATGGTCCAGGATCAACATTAGTGAATTTACATTGGACTGTACTGAAAAGTTTACGCTGGTCCATGATGATCCAGGATCAACATTCATTAGTGAATTTACATTGGACTGCACTGATATGATTATGATGGTGCAGGATCAACATTAGTGAATTTATATTGGACTGCGCTGAAATGATTACGATGGTCCAGGATCAACATTAGCGAATTTACATTAGACTGTACTAAAAAGATTATGATGATCCAGGATCAACATTAGTGAATTTACATTAGACTGTACTGAAATGATTATGATGGTCCAAAATTAACATTAGCCAATTTAGGCTGTACTGAAATGATTATGATAGTCTAGGATCAACATTAGTGAATTTGGACAATACTGAAATAATTATGGTGGTCTAAGATCAACATTAGTGAATTTATATTAGACTGTACTGAAATGATTATGATGGTCCAGGAAGAACATTAGTGAATTTATATTAGACTGTACTAAAATGATTATGATGGTCTAGGATCAACATTAGTGAATTTATACTGTATTGAAATTATTATGATGGTCCAGGATCAACATTAGTGAATTTACATTAGACTGTACTGAAATGATTATAATGGTCCAGGATTAATATTATTGAATTTACAGTAGACTATACTGAAATGATTATGATGGTCTAGGAACAACATTAGTGAATTTGGACAATACTGAAATTATTATATTGGTCTAGGGTCAACATTAGTAAATTTAGACTGTACTGAAATAATTATGATGGTCCAAGATCAGCATTAGTGAATTTGGACAACACTGAAATTATTATGATGGTCCAGGATCAACATTAGTGAATTTATATTAGACTGTACTAAAAAGATTATAATGATCCAGGATCAACATTAGTGAATTTACATTAGACTGTACTGAAATGATTATGATGGTCCAAGATCAGCATTAGTAAATTTAGACTGTACTGAAATGATTATGATGGTCCAAGATCAGCATTAGTAAATTTAGACTGTATTGAAATGATTATGATGGTCTAAGATCAACATTACTGAATTGTATACAATACTGAAATGATTATGATGGTCCAATATCATCATTAGTAATTTGGACAATACTGAAATGATTATGATGGTCTAGGATGAACATCAGTGAATTTGGACAATACTGAAATGATTATGACAATCTAGGATCAACATCAGTGAATCTGGACAACACTGAAATGATTATGATGGTCTAGGATCAACATTAGTGAATTTACAGTGGACTGTACTGAAATGATTATGATGGTCTATAGGTCCAGGATCAACATTAGTCAATTTGGACAGTACTGAAATTATTATGATAGTCTAAGATCAACATTAGTAAATTTAGACTGTGCTGAAATTATTTTGATGGTGCAGGATCAGCATTAGTGAATTTAGACTGTACTGAAAAGGTTATGATGGTCCAGGATCAATATTAATACATTTAGAACTGTACTGAAATGATTATGATGATCCAGGATCAATATTAGTAAATTTACAGTGGACTATACTGAAATGATTATGATGGTTCAAAATCAGCATTAGTGAATTTACATTAGACTGTACTGAAATAATTATGATGATCCAGGATCAATATTAGTGAATTTACAGTAGACTGTACTGAAATGATTATGATGATCCATGATAAATATTAGCAAATTTAGACTGTACTGAAATGATTATGATAGTCTAAGATCAAAATTAGGAAATTTAGACTGTGCTGAAATTATTTTGATGGTGCAGGATCGGCATAAGTGAATTTACAGTAGACTACGCTAAAATTATTATTATGGTCCAGAATCAATATTAGTGATTTTACAGTTGATTGTACTGAAATGATTATGATGGTCCAAGATCAACATAAGTAAATTTAGAACTGCACTGAAATTATTCTGATGGTCCAGGATCAACATTAGTGGATTTATATTAGACGTTAGTGAAATGATTATGATGGTCCAAAATTAACATTAGCGATTTTAGACTGTACTGAAATGGATTTGATGATCTTGGATCAACATTAGTAAATTTGGACAATACTGAAATGATTATGATGGTCTAATATCAGCAGTAAATTTGGACAATACTGAAATGATTATGATGATCTAGGATCAACATTAGTGAATTTGGACAATACAGAAGTGATTATGATGGTCTAACATCAACATTAGTAAATTTAGACTGTGCCGAAATGATTATGATGGTGCAAGATCAACATTAGTGAATTTGGACAATACTGAAATGATTATGATAGTCCAGGATCAACATAAGTAAATTTAGACTATACTGAAATGATTATGATGGTCCAGGATTAAGATTAGTGAATTTAGACAGTACTGAAATGATTGTGATGGTCCATGGTCAACATTAGTGAATTTGGACGGTGCTGAAATGACTATGATGATCCACGATAAATATTAGCAAATTTAGACTGTACTGAAATGATTATGATGATCCACGATAAATATTAGCAAATTTAGACTGTACTGAAATGATTATGATGGTCTAGGATCAACATTAGTCAATTTGGACAATAATGAAATGATTATGATAGTCTAAGACCAACATTAGAAAATTTAGGCTGTGCTGAAATTATTTTGATGGTGCAGGATCAGCATTAGTGAATTTACAATAGACTACGCTAAAATTATTTTTATGGTCCAGGATCAAGATTAGTGAATTTACTTTGGACTGCACTGCACTGATTATGATGGTCCGGATCAACATTAGTGAATTTACATTGGACTGCACTGCACTGATTACGATGGTCCAGGATCAACATTAGTGAATTTACATTGGACTGCGCCGAAATGATTACGATGGTCCAGGATCAACATTAGTGAATTTACATTAGACTCTACTGAAATGATTATGATGGTCCAAAATTAACATCAGCCAATTTAGGCTGTACTGAAATGATTATGATGGTCTAAGATCAACATTAGTGAATTTACTTTAGACTGTACTGAAATGATTATGATAGTCTAGGATCAACATTATTGAATTTGGACAATACTGAAATGATTATGATAAACCAAGATCAACATTAGTGAATTTACATTAGACTGCACTGAAATGATTATGATGGTCTAGGATCAACATTAGTGAATTTACATTGGACTGTACTGAAATGATTATGATGGTCCAGGATCAACATTAGTGAATTTAGACAATACTGGAATGATTATCATGGTCCAGGATCAACATTAGTGAATTTACATTGGACTGTACTGAAATGATTACGATGGTCCAGGATCAACATTAGTGAATTTACATTGGACTGTACTGAAAAGATTACGATGGTCCAGGATCAACATTAGTGAAATTACCTTAGACTGTACTGAAATGATTACGATGGTCCAGGATCAACATTTGTGAATTTACATTGGACTGTACTGAAATGATTACGATGGTCCAGGATCAACATTAGTGAATTTACATTAGACTGTACTGAAATGATTACGATGGTCAATGATGATCCAGGATCAACATTAGTGAATTTGCATTGGACTGTACTGAAATGATTATGATGGTCCAGAATCAACATTAGTGAATTTACATTGGACTGCACTGAAATGATCACGATGGTCCAGGATCAACATTAGTGAATCTGGACAATGCTGAAATGATTACGATGGTCCAGGATCAACATTAGTGAATTTACATTAGACTGTACTGAAATGATTGTGATAGTCTAGGATCAACATTATTGAATTTGGGCAATACAGAAATGATTATGATGAACCAGGATCAATATTTGTGAATTTACATTAGACTGTACTAAAAAGATTATGCTGATCCAGGATCAACATTAGTGAATTTATATTAGACTGTATTGAAATGATTATGATGGTCCAGGATGAACATTAGTGAATTTACATTAGACTGTACTGAAATGATTATAATGGTCCAGGATCAATATTATTGAATTTACAGTAGACTATACTGAAATGATTATGATGGTCTAGGAACAACATTAGTGAATCTGGACAATACTAAAATTATTATGTTGGTCTAGGGTCAACATTAGTAAATTTAGACTGTACTGAAATAATTATGATGGTCCAAGATCAGCATCAGTGAACTTGGACAACACTGAAATGATTATGATTTTCCAGGATCAACATTAGTGAATTTATATTAGAGTGTACTATAAAGATTATAATGATCCAGGATCAATATTAGTGAATTTACATTAGACTGTACTGAAATGATTATGATGGTCCAAGATCAGCATTAGTAAATTTAGACTGTACTGAAATGATTATGATGGTCTAAGATCAACATTAGTAAATTTAGACTGTACTGAAATGATTATGATGGTCCAATATCAGCATTAGTAATTTGGACAATACTGAAATGATTATGATGGTCTAGGATCAACATTAGTGAATTTGGACAATACTGAAATGATTATCATGATCTAGGATCAACATCAGTGAATCTGGACAATACTGAAATGATTATGATGGTCCAAAATCAACATTAGTGAATTTAGACTGTACTGAAATGATTATGATGGTCCAGGATAAACATTAGTGAATTTGGACAGTACTGAAATGATCATGATGGTCCAAGATCAACATTACTAAATTTAGACTGTACTGAAATGATTATGATGGTCCAGGATCAACATTAGTGAATCTAGACTGTACCGAAATTATTATGATGGTTCAGGATCAACATTAGTGAATCTAGACTGTACCAAAATGATTATGATGGTCCAGAATCAACATTAGTGAATTTACATTGGACTGCACTGAAATGATCACGATGGTCCAGGATCAACATTAGTGAATCTGGACAATGCTGAAATGATTACGATGGTCCAGGATCAACATTAGTGAATTTACATTAGATTGTACTAAAAAGATTATGATGATGCAGGATCAACATTAGTGAATTTACATTAGACTGTACTGAAATGGTTATGATGGTCCAAAATTAACATTAGCCAATTTAGACTGTACTGAAATGATTATGATAGTCTATGATCAACATTAGTGAATTTGGACAATACTGAAATAATTATGATGGTTTAAGATCAACATTAGTGAATTTATTTTAGACTGTACTGAAATGATTGTGATAGTCTAGGATCAACATTATTGAATTTGGGCAATACTGAAATGATTATGATGAACCAGGATCAATATTTGTGAATTTACATTAGACTGTACTAAAAAGATTATTATGATACAGGATCAACATTAGTGAATTTATATTAGACTGTACTGAAATGATTATGATGGTCTAGGATCAACATTAGTGAATTTATACTGTATTGAAATTATTATGATGGTTCAAGATCAACATTAGTGAATTTACATTAGACTGTACTAAAAAGATTATGATGATCCAGGATCAACATTAGTGAACTTACATTAGACTGTACTGAAATGATTATAATGGTCCAGGATCAATATTATTGAATTTACAGTAGACTATACTGAAATGATTATGATGGTCTAGGAACAACATTAGTGAATTTGGACAATACAAAAATTATTATGTTGGTCTAGGGTCAGCATTAGTAAATTTAGACTGTACTGAAATAATTATGATGGTCCAGGATCAACATTAGTGAATTTAGACAATACTGGAATGATTATCATGGTCCAGGATCAACATTAGTGAATTTACATTGGACTGTACTGAAATGATTACGATGGTCCAAGATCAACATTAGTGAATTTGGACAACACTGAAATGATTATGATGGTCTAGGATCAACATCAGTGAATTTACATTGGACTGTACTGAAATGATTATGATGGTCCAGGATCAACATTAGTGAATTTAGACAATACTGGAATGATTATCATGGTCCAGGATCAACATTAGTGAATTTACATTGGACTGTACTGAAATGATTACGATGGTCCAGGATCAACATTAGTGAATTTACATTGGACTGTACTGAAAAGATTACGATGGTCCAGGATCAACATTAGTGAAATTACCTTAGACTGTACTGAAATGATTACGATGGTCCAGGATCAACATTTGTGAATTTACATTGGACTGTACTGAAATGATTACGATGGTCCAGGATCAACATTAGTGAATTTACATTAGACTGTACTGAAATGATTACGATGGTCAATGATGATCCAGGATCAACATTAGTGAATTTGCATTGGACTGTACTGAAATGATTATGATGGTCCAGAATCAACATTAGTGAATTTACATTGGACTGCACTGAAATGATCACGATGGTCCAGGATCAACATTAGTGAATCTGGACAATGCTGAAATGATTACGATGGTCCAGGATCAACATTAGTGAATTTACATTAGACTGTACTGAAATGATTGTGATAGTCTAGGATCAACATTATTGAATTTGGGCAATACAGAAATGATTATGATGAACCAGGATCAATATTTGTGAATTTACATTAGACTGTACTAAAAAGATTATGATGATCCAGGATCAACATTAGTGAATTTATATTAGACTGTACTGAAATGATTATGATGGTCCAGGATGAACATTAGTGAATTTACATTAGACTGTACTGAAATGATTATAATGGTCCAGGATCAATATTATTGAATTTACAGTAGACTATACTGAAATGATTATGATGGTCTAGGAACAACATTAGTGAATTTGGACAATACTAAAATTATTATGTTGGTCTAGGGTCAACATTAGTAAATTTAGACTGTACTGAAATAATTATGATGGTCCAAGATCAGCATCAGTGAATTTGGACAACACTGAAATGATTATGATTTTCCAGGATCAACATTAGTGAATTTATATTAGAGTGTACTATAAAGATTATAATGATCTAGGATCAATATTAGTGAATTTACATTAGACTGTACTGAAATGATTATGATGGTCCAAGATCAGCATTAGTAAATTTAGACTGTACTGAAATGATTATGATGGTCTAAGATCAACATTAGTAAATTTAGACTGTACTGAAATGATTATGATGGTCCAATATCAGCATTAGTAATTTGGACAATACTGAAATGATTATGATGGTCTAGGATCAACATTAGTGAATTTGGACAATACTGAAATGATTATGATGGTCCAAAATCAACATTAGTGAATTTAGACTGTACTGAAATGATTATGATGGTCCAGGATAAACATTAGTGAATTTGGACAGTACTGAAATGATCATGATGGTCCAAGATCAACATTACTAAATTTAGACTGTACTGAAATGATTATGATGGTCCAGGATCAACATTAGTGAATCTAGACTGTACCGAAATGATTATGATGGTTCAGGATCAACATTAGTGAATCTAGACTGTACCAAAATGATTATGATGGTCCAGAATCAACATTAGTGAATTTACATTGGACTGCACTGAAATGATCACGATGGTCCAGGATCAACATTAGTGAATCTGGACAATGCTGAAATGATTACGATGGTCCAGGATCAACATTAGTGAATTTACATTAGATTGTACTAAAAAGATTATGATGATGCAGGATCAACATTAGTGAATTTACATTAGACTGTACTGAAATGGTTATGATGGTCCAAAATTAACATTAGCCAATTTAGACTGTACTGAAATGATTATGATAGTCTATGATCAACATTAGTGAATTTGGACAATACTGAAATAATTATGATGGTTTAAGATCAACATTAGTGAATTTATTTTAGACTGTACTGAAATGATTGTGATAGTCTAGGATCAACATTATTGAATTTGGGCAATACTGAAATGATTATGATGAACCAGGATCAATATTTGTGAATTTACATTAGACTGTACTAAAAAGATTATTATGATACAGGATCAACATTAGTGAATTTATATTAGACTGTACTGAAATGATTATGATGGTCTAGGATCAACATTAGTGAATTTATACTGTATTGAAATTATTATGATGGTTCAAGATCAACATTAGTGAATTTACATTAGACTGTACTAAAAAGATTATGATGATCCAGGATCAACATTAGTGAACTTACATTAGACTGTACTGAAATGATTATAATGGTCCAGGATCAATATTATTGAATTTACAGTAGACTATACTGAAATGATTATGATGGTCTAGGAACAACATTAGTGAATTTGGACAATACAAAAATTATTATGTTGGTCTAGGGTCAGCATTAGTAAATTTAGACTGTACTGAAATAATTATGATGGTCCAGGATCAACATTAGTGAATTTAGACAATACTGGAATGATTATCATGGTCCAGGATCAACATTAGTGAATTTACATTGGACTGTACTGAAATGATTACGATGGTCCAAGATCAACATTAGTGAATTTGGACAACACTGAAATGATTATGATGGTCTAGGATCAACATCAGTGAATTTACATTGGACTGTACTGAAATGATTATGATGGTCCAGGATCAACATTAGTGAATTTAGACAATACTGGAATGATTATCATGGTCCAGGATCAACATTAGTGAATTTACATTGGACTGTACTGAAATGATTACGATGGTCCAGGATCAACATTAGTGAATTTACATTGGACTGTACTGAAAAGATTACGATGGTCCAGGATCAACATTAGTGAAATTACCTTAGACTGTACTGAAATGATTACGATGGTCCAGGATCAACATTTGTGAATTTACATTGGACTGTACTGAAATGATTACGATGGTCCAGGATCAACATTAGTGAATTTACATTAGACTGTACTGAAATGATTACGATGGTCAATGATGATCCAGGATCAACATTAGTGAATTTGCATTGGACTGTACTGAAATGATTATGATGGTCCAGAATCAACATTAGTGAATTTACATTGGACTGCACTGAAATGATCACGATGGTCCAGGATCAACATTAGTGAATCTGGACAATGCTGAAATGATTACGATGGTCCAGGATCAACATTAGTGAATTTACATTAGACTGTACTGAAATGATTGTGATAGTCTAGGATCAACATTATTGAATTTGGGCAATACAGAAATGATTATGATGAACCAGGATCAATATTTGTGAATTTACATTAGACTGTACTAAAAAGATTATGATGATCCAGGATCAACATTAGTGAATTTATATTAGACTGTACTGAAATGATTATGATGGTCCAGGATGAACATTAGTGAATTTACATTAGACTGTACTGAAATGATTATAATGGTCCAGGATCAATATTATTGAATTTACAGTAGACTATACTGAAATGATTATGATGGTCTAGGAACAACATTAGTGAATTTGGACAATACTAAAATTATTATGTTGGTCTAGGGTCAACATTAGTAAATTTAGACTGTACTGAAATAATTATGATGGTCCAAGATCAGCATCAGTGAATTTGGACAACACTGAAATGATTATGATTTTCCAGGATCAACATTAGTGAATTTATATTAGAGTGTACTATAAAGATTATAATGATCTAGGATCAATATTAGTGAATTTACATTAGACTGTACTGAAATGATTATGATGGTCCAAGATCAGCATTAGTAAATTTAGACTGTACTGAAATGATTATGATGGTCTAAGATCAACATTAGTAAATTTAGACTGTACTGAAATGATTATGATGGTCCAATATCAGCATTAGTAATTTGGACAATACTGAAATGATTATGATGGTCTAGGATCAACATTAGTGAATTTGGACAATACTGAAATGATTATCATGATCTAGGATCAACATCAGTGAATCTGGACAATACTGAAATGATTATGATGGTCCAAAATCAACATTAGTGAATTTAGACTGTACTGAAATGATTATGATGGTCCAGGATAAACATTAGTGAATTTGGACAGTACTGAAATGATCATGATGGTCCAAGATCAACATTACTAAATTTAGACTGTACTGAAATGATTATGATGGTCCAGGATCAACATTAGTGAATCTAGACTGTACCGAAATGATTATGATGGTTCAGGATCAACATTAGTGAATCTAGACTGTACCAAAATGATTATGATGGTCCAGAATCAACATTAGTGAATTTACATTGGACTGCACTGAAATGATCACGATGGTCCAGGATCAACATTAGTGAATCTGGACAATGCTGAAATGATTACGATGGTCCAGGATCAACATTAGTGAATTTACATTAGATTGTACTAAAAAGATTATGATGATGCAGGATCAACATTAGTGAATTTACATTAGACTGTACTGAAATGGTTATGATGGTCCAAAATTAACATTAGCCAATTTAGACTGTACTGAAATGATTATGATAGTCTATGATCAACATTAGTGAATTTGGACAATACTGAAATAATTATGATGGTTTAAGATCAACATTAGTGAATTTATTTTAGACTGTACTGAAATGATTGTGATAGTCTAGGATCAACATTATTGAATTTGGGCAATACTGAAATGATTATGATGAACCAGGATCAACATTAGTGAATTTATATTAGACTGTACTGAAATGATTATGATGGTCTAGGATCAACATTAGTGAATTTATACTGTATTGAAATTATTATGATGGTTCAAGATCAACATTAGTGAATTTACATTAGACTGTACTAAAAAGATTATGATGATCCAGGATCAACATTAGTGAACTTACATTAGACTGTACTGAAATGATTATAATGGTCCAGGATCAATATTATTGAATTTACAGTAGACTATACTGAAATGATTATGATGGTCTAGGAACAACATTAGTGAATTTGGACAATACTGAAATTATTATGTTGGTCTAGGGTCAGCATTAGTAAATTTAGACTGTACTGAAATAATTATGATGGTCCAAGATCAGCATTAGTGAATTTGGACAACACTGAAATGATTATGATGGTCCAGGATCAACATTAGTGAATTTATATTAGACTGTACTAAAAAGATTACAATGATCCAGGATCAACATTAGTGAATTTACATTAGACTGTACTGAAATGATTATGATGGTCCAAGATCAGCATTAGTAAATTTAGACTGTACTGAAATGATTATGATGGTCTAAGATCAACATTAGTAAATTTAGACTGTACTGAAATGATTATGATGGTCCAATATCAGCATTAGTAATTTGGACAATACTGAAATGATTATGATGATCTAGGATCAACATTAGTGAATTTGGACAATACTGAAATGATTATCATGATCTAGGATCAACATCAGTGAATCTGGACAATACTGAAATGATTATGATAGTCTAGTATCAACATTAGTGAATTTACAGTGGACTGTACTGAAATGATTATGATGGTCCAGGATCAATATTAGTGAATTTACAGAAGACTATACTGAAATGATTATGATGGTCCAAAATCAACATTAGTGAATTTAGACTGTACTGAAATGATTATGATGGTCCAGGATAAACATTAGTGAATTTGGACAGTACTGAAATGATCATGATGGTCCAAGATCAACATTACTAAATTTAGACTGTACTGAAATGATTATGATGGTCCAGGATCAACATTAGTGAATCTAGACTGTACCGAAATGATTATGATGGTTCAGGATCAACATTAGTGAATCTAGACTGTACCAAAATGATTATGATGGTCCAGGATCAACATTAATGAATCTATACTGTAATAAAATGATTATGATGGTCCAGGATCAACATCAGTGAATTTAGACTTCACTGAAATGATTACGATGATCCAGGATCAACACGTCAACACACACAACTTGTCACATATTTTCTGGAAATGTACTTTCACTAATTTATTTATTTATTTTTAGACATTTTAGACATTTATTAGACATTTTCAGACATTCTCGCTGGTATCCCCTTTATGGAATGTAGTGATATCTCTATCTGCCTCGCTAAGCATCAGGTCTGTGTAGGATCAGACACATATGAGTATGGTGCCACTCGGACGTATGGAGACAGACATGCTATTTGGCGAGCTCATGTGCTTCGTGCTACCTCATCACATACTCTGTGGCCCGGGGACTTTGTTGAGCTTGAACTTCCGGCAGTACATGCAAAGGTTTACGAGGAGCTCGCTGTGGAGCCACACGAGGACTGTGAACACTGGTTTGCACCATCATTGTTTGTAGGGATATCTGGAAAAATCAGAATCCCAAATTTGACTGATGCACCACAGGGCATTAGGAAGCATGATCATGTATGCCATGTTCGCATGACCTACATACCAGTGTCCCTAACTGAGAAAGCCCAGATGGAAGCTCCTCAAGCTGTTGCTCGCAAGCCCTGTATACCTAGTACAACACTTTTCTCTGACCTTATCTCATTAGACCACAATGGCATTATGACGGCGGACATTAGAGATACATTTCGGGAGGTCCATAGGGAATTTGATGAGGTCTTCAGTCCACAGTTTAGGGGCTATAACGGTGCTGCTGGCCCCTTCCAAGTGAGGGTAAACATGGGGCCTGTCCAACCGCCTCAATGGAGATATTTCATTGCGACTGACCTCACAAAGGCATTCTACCAAATTCCACTCTCCAAATCCTCTATGAAATACTGTGGAGTGATCATGCCATTTAAAGGAGTCCGTGTGTATGCCAGGTGCGCCATGGGCATGTCCGGCTCAGAAACCGCATTAGAGGAACTAACCTGTCACGTACTCGGCGACCTCCTTCAACAGGGACAGTGGCCAAGGTCATGATGACCCGAACCGTGGTGCCGATACTCTTGATCTTGAATCTTCTTGCAGTGTGGACAAAGATCTTAGCTCTCCAGGCATGTAATCTGTGCTTATCTCCCAGTAAGACTGTCGTTGCCCCAGTCCAAACCAATATTTTGGGATGGGTCTGGATTCAGGATACTATTCGTGCCAGTTCACACCACATCGATCCTTGCCCCCTCCGACAACATGGTCGCTGGTGGTGAGTCGACATCTGCGATTGTATGGTCAGATGAGCTTCTTCAGTGTTTTCGTAGGGCTCAGCAGGCATTATCCACTAGTTGCGCTGTAAATATACCGTGACCTGATGATCTACTTTGGATCATCACCGATGGTGCTCTCAGGGATCCAGGGCTGGGCACGACAACGTATGTTACAAGGGGGGAAAGTTGTTGGTCGCCGGACATTTCAGTGCTAAGCTTCATAAAAATCAGATCGATTGGCTTCCATATGAGATTGAGGCCCTAGCTATAGCTGCTGCCCTGAAACACTTCAGTCCATATATTATTCAGTCATCGCAGAAGGCGTGCATGCTCACTGACAGTAAACCATGCATACAGGCCTTTGAGAAGCTGTGTAGGAGGGAATTTTCTGCTAGCCCTCGTGTTACTACTTTCTTGTCTAAGGCATGCGAGTTGCTTTCAGGTCTCTGTTCATCATGTTGCGGGGGCTGCTATTCTGCCTTCAGATTATGCTAGTCGTCATGCTGCACAATGTGACAGCCTGGCACGTCAGGTGTGTAGCTTTGTCCGTGAATCAATGGTCTCCGTCGTGTGCTGTACTGACATTGCCAACATTTTATGGGGAGCGCAAAAGGTGCCCTTTGCTAATCGTGCTACGTGGCTGTCCATTCAGGCTGAGTGTCCAGATCTCCACAGGGTACGTGCACATCTCCGGCAGGGTACACGCCCTTCCAAGAGAGTTACCAATGTCAAAGATGTGAAACAGTATTTGAATGCTGCTACCTTAGCAAGTGATGGGCTGTTAGTTGTGCGGCGGGACACACCGCTGTCAAACACTACTGAATGCATCGTTGTTCCAAGGTCAGTACTGCACGGGTTGCTTATGTCATTGCATATTATATCACCCTTAGGCTCACCAGTTGAGACTTGTTGTTGGCCGGTACTTCTACGCACTGGACTTAGATTTGGCCATTCAGCTTACCAGTAAGGGATGTCACCAATGTGCTGCTCTGGCAAAGTCCCCAGTGTTTGCGGTGGAGCAGTCCAGCTGTGATCCACCTGAAACAGTTGGGTCTACCTTTGCAGCTGATGTGCTTAAACGTGAGCGTCAGCTCATCTTGGTCGTTCGTGAGTGTGTGACATCCTTTACAGCTGCTTTGTTAATTGATGACGAGTGGAAGGAGACATTGCGGGAGGGTATTGTATGCCTGTGCATTGGACTTCGTCCACTCAATGGGCCCTTTGCTATAGTATGAACTGACCCAGAACCAGGTTTTTCGGCACTTGCCAAGGACACAGTGCTTACTCAATACAGGCTGGCCATTGAGGTTGGCGATGCTAAAAATATCAACAAAAATCCGGTGGCCGAAAAGGGCATCCGGGAATTACAGGGCGAGATTTTGTGACTAGAACCACACTGCGGAGTCATCACCCCCTTGCTGTTGTCTGTAGCTGTTGCTCGGTTGAATAGCCGTATTCGGTCACGTGGCATGTCAGCCTGCGAGATGCTGTTGCAGCGTGATCAGTTCTCTCTCGAACACTTGCCGGTGCATGATCGGGAGCTGACTGCGTTGCAGCATGCACAACGCCTGGCTAACCACTCCCACAGTGTTAAAGCTAAAGCCCCACTGAGTCGGGGTGAGCCTAGCATTGATATTTCCCCTGGCGACCTTTTGTATCTGTATAGTGACCGTAACAAATCACAGGCTCAGAACAGATATCTTAGTTAAGACGGGACCTGGTGCAATGTCCGCAAGTTTACGGGTTCCCAGTTGCGGCGTGCATCTTATAGGGTTGTTATAAAGTTGACTCTTTCCCAAATGTCACAGGTCATTGTGATGGCAGCGCAGCATCTGAGAGTGAAGAGGAGTGCGAAGCATCAAGCAATGCCCCCCCGAGTGATCCTGATATCCCCATGGCGATAGCTACACCTGCTTCACCTCCTGGGTCCGATGGCAGTGGATCCTCGGAGGGTAGGACTGTGTCCCCATCAGGTTCTGTGGAGGTCCCGTGCCATCAGCTGTTCCAGTGCAGGCTCCTTGGCGATCAGGCCGTCTCCGTCGGCTTCCCGACAAATTAAAGGATTATGAGCTGCACTAGATGGGCTGTTTCCATCCGTATCTTAAGTTTGAGGAGGCTAGAATGATACCATGGCTGCGCTTCATGATAAATTTGGTCAACCGCATAATTTAGCCTTAAGGAAAATTGCTGGTGTCTTGGAGAGTCCTGACATAAAACGAGGTGATATCACTGCCTTCCAGAAGTTTGCTCTCCAGGTGCAGTCACTAGTGGGCCTATTGAGAACCTTGGGGCGTAATGGTGAACTGGAGCTAAGTTGTGGGTCCCACGTCGCATGCCTCTTGAGTAAGCTACCCCCTGAGCAGTGGGCAGAGTTTCGTCGCCATATGTTCCGCCAGCCTGGCACAACCCCTAACCTGATTTACCTTTCCAACTGGCTTCGTTACGAAACTTGGTGCCACAGTTACGATATGGAGCCGACCACTAAGAGCTCACATGCCAAGTCAGATCCTGGGAAGAGGACTGTGACCATCCTGCATGGGGTTGGAGAAACCCTGGTTGAGACTTCCATTCCTCAGAAAGGTCTTGTTTCACAAACCAAACCCAGCAAAGTAAAACGTTATTGTCCTTTTTGTGATAAGACTGAGCATTACCTGAGCCAGTCAAGTCAAGTCAGCTTTATTTATATAGTGCTTTTTACAACACAAATTGTGTCAAAGCAACTTTACAGTATTAAATGGGAAAGTAATATATCAATAATTCAAAAAGAAGCTTTAAACAATTTTAGTTTGAGGAAATTAATCAGTAGTTCCAAATTAATAAATTGTTTGTCCCCAATTTAGTTTTCCCCAATTTAGTTGTTGCCAGTGTACATCTTTTGCTAAGCTTACCGCTGATCAGGTCAAGACATGGATTCGAAGTAACAATCGTTGTTGGCGCTGTGCTAGGGAACACCATGCTGCCCAGTGCGACCTTAAAAGCCCTGCAACCTCTGTCAAGGCACTCATCTCCGCCCTCTTCATGATGTGAATGTCAGTCCATCCCAGAAGGAGGATTTAGCCAACCCTGAGAAGAGCTGTCTAACTAATTCCTCCCCCGATAGGTTCTTTCTGGATAAACCCTCTGTCAGAGGACGAGTTATGCTCAAAGTGGCTCCCGTGAATCTGCATGACGGGTTGGAGAGGACCATTCTGCTCTACTGTCGTTAAGGCCTTAGGTATTCAGGGTGTCCCAGAAGATCTTCCGTTGCGGACAGTAAGAGATGATATTCAGGTCATCCAGGGTTTCCTTTCATATCCCTCCCAGTTGTAAACCTCAAACCAGTTATAAGGTCAATCATGCCTTCACAGCTGATCGTCTTAACCTGTGTCGCCAGTCTTACCCTGTAGAACAACTACAACAGAAGTATAGACATCTGCGTGGTCTCCCGATCCGTGCCCTTACGGATGTCCAACCTTTACTTCTCATCGGCTCGGACCAGCCCCATCTCATAACCCCAACAGAGCCTGTTCGATGGGGCAGCCGGGGTGCACCAGTCGCAGTTCACACACGCCTAGGATGGACACTGCAGGTTCCTATACCTTCCACGGGTTGTCCTCCTATTCCACAGCAATGCCTGCTAACCTCCATGGCTCCAAATCAAGATGAGATCTTTCAGAATGTTAAACGACTGTGGCAGTTGGATATGGTTCCACAGTGGGAGGGCAAGGAGGTAACACGGTCCAAGCAGGATCAAGAAGCCCTACAGCTGCTTGACCGTAAGACACTCACTCTGGAAATGGAGGGAATCCATCGGTGGGCTACGCCTCTGCTGCGGAAAAAGGACATGCCTTTGTTGAGTGCACTAAAAGAATCAGTTCTACCTACCCTTCGTAGTGTAGAGAGGCGTCTGCGGAAAGACCCTGTAAAAGCTGAGGTCTATGGAGAGGAGATGAGGAAACTCATAGAAACATGAGCCGTTCGGGAGGTGACTGATTCTATTCCTGAATAATATTGTTGTGTGGTATGGTAGTTTAACACTGAAACAGAATAAACTTGCACGAGTAACTAGAGAAGCAGATAAAATTATTGGCCAGACACAGAGCACAATGCATGATTTTGTACAATTTATGGAGAGGAAGGCAATTGATGTATACTCTGATCAGACTCATCCTCTCTATCCCCGCTTTGAGCCCCTCCCTTCGAGACGCAGGCTGCGTATTCCACTGGCAAAAAAGAACATCTATAAAAGGTAATTTGTTTCATTAGCAGTGACTGTTTTAAACCAAACTTTCAATTCTTAACTGAAGTATTAAACTGTTTGTTTTTCTATTCTATGCTTGTATAGGGCAATGTGTGTTTTATGTGGTTCTAATGATTGTAATGTGTATATTGTATGTTTTATGCCAGTGTAATTCAAATATGAATTTCTGTCCAGAACTTCTGTACAGACAATAAAGTAAAAAAACAAATGGAGGAAGCACCCAAAATTCTGGAATGGCAGGTACTGCCATTTGGCACAACTTCCAGTCCATGCTGTGCCACCTATGCATTACAGCGCCACGTTCGGCAACACCCCCTGACTGATGAGGCAATTCGGTTTTCAGTGGAGAGGAGTTTCTATGTCGATAACTGCTTGCAGAGCCTACGCACTGCAGATGAGGCTCGGAACTTGATTGATCGACTACGGAATATCCTTTCTGGAGCTGGATTCGAAATTCGCCAGTGGGCCTGCAATGACACTACTGTGCTAAATCATCTACCATCCAATGCCCGAGCTGCAAGTGTGGAGCAGTGGTTAACCCAGGAAAGGTCAGACGTGCATGAGTCGACACTGGGTCTGAGCTGGAACTGGCAGACAGAAACTTTGTCCTACAAACACCGAGCTGTGATATACGAGACTCCCACGTTGAGGAACATCTATAAGGTCCTCGCTACCCAGTACGACCCCCTGGGATGGCTTCTACCTTATACAACTAGGGCAAAGTCATCATCAAGCAACTGTGGAGCAAGCAGAGAGGGTGGGATGACCCTAAACTGCCACCTGAGCTTCTCCAGTCCTGGAATGCATGGGAGGAAGAACTCCAATACCTTTCGTGTATCTCCTTTCCCCGGCCTTATGTCCCTCCTGAGATTGAGCTGGATGGAGTTAGCCATGAGGTACACATCTTCTTGGATGCCTCTGAGCAGGCATATGGAGCGGTGGCTTACCTTCGGACTACTGACGAGGAAGGTCAGACTTACCTATCCTTCATCGTAGCTCGGTCCCGTGTCACTCCTAAATGAGCTCACTCCATTCCAAGACTGGAACTCTGTGGAAGTCTGGTGGAAGACAGTTGACTAAGTTACTTGAAACCGAGTTAACCCTACCCGTCAAGTCTATTTCCCTGTGGACCAACTCTACCATGGTCCTCCAGTTAAATTCTGAGTCCTGCCGCTACCGGGTCTTTGTGGGGAACAGAATTGCTGAGATCCAGGAGCTGACAGATAAGTGCTCTTGGCATTATGTAGGCTCTGCGGAGAACCCCGCTGATGATCTTACAAAAGAAAGACTTCTTCAAAACTTGGCTGCACCGAACCGATGGTCCCAAGGACCTGCTTTCCTCCTTCAGGATCCCCAAGCATGGCCTGTAATCCCAAAGACTGAGACCAGGGTAGACTAGGTCGAACTGCAAAAACACACCTTCTGTGGGATCAATACCTTACCAATTCTGGCAACCCGAATGGATGGAACTACAACACCTGGCAGGAAATATTGGATGTTACCACCCAAGAACTTCGGACCAACATGGTTCCAGGGACTCCTCCAGAGGCTGAGGATTACCGCCAGGCTAAAGTTCGCATTCTCCAACAGGTGCAGCAGGAATCCTATAAAATTGTTAGGGACTGGAAAACCGGTTAGGTCTGGCAGTCGTCTAGTTACTCTAGCTCCTGAAATCGATCCGTCCAGTTGGCTGATAAGGGTGCGAGGTCGTTTGCGCAGGGTGTCCGGCATCGAGGATTCTGTCTTACATCCTCTGGTCCTGGATCCTAGTCACCCTGTTACTTGTTTGATCATTCAGCATTATGATGACCAGTTGCATCACCCTGGATCAGAATGGTTGTTTGGGGAGATCCAGAGATACTACTGGACTCTCCGTGGCCGTGAAGCTATCTGACCGTTTCAACGCAAATGCCCTGAATGTCAACGCTGGAGGGCCCAGCCGACAATCCCTAAGATGGCGGATCTACCTTCGGCCCGACTTCAGCTCTATAAACCTGCCTTTTATTCTTGTGGAGTGGACTGCTTTGGACCCCTACTAGTCAAAATTGGGAGACACACAGAGAAGCGTTGGAGTGTTCTCTTCAAATGCCTGACCACAAGAGCTGTCCATTTAGATCTCCTTCCTAGCATGAGTTCCGACTAATTTCTAATGGCTCTTAGAAGGTTTATCGCAAGAAGAGGAACACCAGCAGAATTATGGTCAGATCAAGGTACGAACTTCCGTGGGGGTCAAAGTGAGTTACGGGAAGCGTATGTTGCATTGGTTCCTGAAATCCAACGTCAGCTTACCCGCCAAATGATCCACTTCCACTTTAATCCTTCATCAGCCCCCCATTTTTTTTTTTAAAGATTTATTTTTGGCCTTTCTGGCTTTATTGAAGTAGGACAGATCATTATTGACAGGAAGTGAAGTGGGAGAGAGAGAAGGGGGTAGGGTCGGGAAAGGTCCTCGAGTCGGGATTCGAACTCGGGACGCCCGTAGCGCAACAGCACTATATGTCGGCGCACTGCCCACGAGGCTATCGGCGCCGACGATCAGCCCCCCATTTTGGTAGAGTATGGGAGAGAGAGGTAAGGTCAGTCAAATCGGCCTTGTACACAGTTTTGGGTTCACAGTCAGTACCCGAGGAAGTCTTAATGACGGTCTTGCTATAAACTTGTTAAATCATCCAAACCAACAACATGTATGTTAGACCCTATCCCATCTAAACTACTGAAAGATGTGCTTCCAGATATCCTAGATCCTCTTCTGAATATTATGAACTCATCACTGTCATTAGGATATGTCCCCAAAACCTTCAAACAGGCTGTTATTAAGCCTCTTATTAAAAAAAACACAACTTGACCCTAATCAATTGATTAATTACAGACCGATCTCAAATCTCCCTTTTCTATCAAAAATACTAGAGAAGGTAGTATCCTCACAATTCTGTTCCTTTTTAGAGAAAAATAATATCTGTGAGGATTTCTAGTCAGGATTTCTACCTTATCACAGTAGTGAAGTCAAGTCAAGGCAGCTTTATTTATATAGCGCTTTTTACAATACAAATTGTGTCAAAGCAACTTTACAGTGTCAAATGGGAAAGTAATATATCAATAATTCAAAAGAAACTTTAAACAATTTTAGTTTGAGGAAATTAATTAATAGTTCCAAATTAATAAATTGTTTGTCCCCAATTTAGTTGTTGTCCCCAACTGAGCAAGCCATAGGCGACAGTGGCAAGGAACCAAAACTCCATCTGTGACACTGATGGAGAAAAAAAAACCTTGGGAGAAACCAGGCTCAGCCCTGGGGTCAGTTCTCCTCTGACCAATAAACAAGTAGTTTATACTCCCATACAGACCTGTAGAGGTGGTCTATATGTACTGACCCACCATCTGGATACAAACTGGATCAAGGGAAACTGCAGTGGCCAACTGTTCAGGATTCATACTGGATCTGACCTCGGAATAAGCAGGAGACAGACAATATTAGCATAGATTCCATTTTTCTTGCATCAGGTGTTATGGGAAGTGTTCCCGGCTCCGGTTGACCTAATTAATGCAGCCTAACAATCCTTTAACGGATTTGAATATTAGAAATATTTAAATGTGTTATGTGTAGGCCAGGTTAAAGAGATGGGTCTTTAGTCTAGATTTAAACTGACTGAGTGTGTCTGCCTCCCGAACAGAATTAGGTAGATTATTCCATAGTTTCGGTACCAAGTAAGAAAATGATCTGCCACCCACAGTTGATTTTGATATTCTGGGTATTATCAGATTGACAGAGTTTTGAGAACGCAGCGGGCGTGAGGGACTATAATGTGATAAGAGCTCCCTCAAGTACTGAGGAGCTAAACCATTGAGGTCTTTATAAGTAATTCGCAAGATTTTAAAATCAATACGATGTTTAATAGGAAGCCAGTGCAGTGTTGACAGAACCGGGCTAATATGCTCATACTTTTTGGTTCTAGTAAGAACTCTAGCTGCTGCATTTTGGACCAGCTGGAGTTTGTTTATTAAGCGTGCAGAACAACCACCCAATAAAGCATTACAGTAATCTATCCTGGAGGTCATGAAGGCATGAATTAATATTTCTGCATTTGACTTTGAGAGCATAGGTCGTAATTTCGCTATGTTTTTAAGATGGAAAAATGCTGTTTTACAAATGCTAGAAATGTGGTGTTTGAAGGAAAGATTGCTATCAAATAACACACCTAGGTTCCTAACTGATGATGATGAATTTACAGAGCAGCCATCAAGTATTAGGCTGTGTTTTAAGTTATTACTTGCTGAGGTTTTTGGCCCAATAATTAACACCTCTGTTTTTTCAGAATTTAGCAATAAGAAATTACTTGTCATTCAGTTTTTAATATCAACTATTCCATTAGTTTTTCAACTTTGTATGTTTCGCCAGGCCTTGAAGAAATATAGAGCGGAGTATCATCAGTGTAACAGTGAAAGCTAACACCATGTTTCCTGATGATATCTCCTAAGGGTAACATATAAAGCGTAAAAAGTAATGGTATAAGGTACAAAGATAGTCCTTATAACAGTATATTGTTTACATCTTTCAAATTGTATTTTGTGTATGTTGTATGTACAGTACATGACACAGTAATGGATACTTGCACTGTTCTCACCTGTAAAGTTTCTTTTTCTTGTGTGTCATCACACTGCCCTGTCAAACCTTCATTTTCATTCTTGACAACACACAAAAAACGTAAAATTAGCGCAATAATAAAAAAAAGCACCTTATAAAATCGTTCCTATATCAGATCGTCAAGCATGCATACTCGATTGAATTACATTAGCCTATGTAGTATTGGTAGAGCTGAACATTTCACGACGCTGTAAAATCTCAGAGTTCAGCATTATATTTATTCTTATTTTAAGGGATTTTATAACATACTTGTTAAAATAAAAGATGTTACAAAAGAGTCATGGGAAAATACACTGAACAAGTGCACGTTTGCCCAGGTAGCTATTTTTTCCATAGCCTATAATTTCCATCAAAACCTGCTAAGCTATTCAACAAGAGCAATACTATCCAGAGTTACTTAACATTGTGCAACACAATTCAGATACCACATGGCAACTTACGCTGCCGGACTTTTTCTTAAAAAATGAGTGAATAGTTTTTTGCCGCTTTGAATTCATTGCGACGCGACCGGCAGGAATTTTGAACAGCGCGGGTGCGCGCTTAGGGCGTGTCGTGACTCTTGACTACGTGAAGTGTGAGTGATATTGGGGGCGAGCCAAGATGGCTGCGTGAAGTGACGCGTTTACTGAGCTCTTCATCACAAAAGTTAATTAAGTTGCCCAAAGTGGTTAAAAACGTGCAATTCTTGATTGATTACCTTATATGACATTTCTAAACTTTAAAATGGCTGAAAGGAAACGAAATCGAAACCTAAATCCTTCATTTAATCAGGAAATATCTACTGAAGTGTTAATTAGCAGCGGTCACAATTACAGTAAGTCCTGTGCTGAAGGGGAAGATATGGAAATGCTAAAACTGGATGAGACGGAATTTCCAGCGTTGCCGGTGACCCCGAGCGAACCTGCTGCGAAGAAGAAAACAACTAAATCTGTTCATTCTGCGTCTGATTCTGACATTATTGGTACGCTGTCTCAGCTGATTAACGAAAGATCTGATAGCATCGAAAAATTGGTGAGTGGCAACACGGAGAGAATTGATGAGCTGAGCAAGAAGATTGACATTGCTTTTGCCAATATTAAAGAGATGGAAAGCAAGATATGTAAAGTGGAGGGTCGTATGTTAGAATTGGAAAAGCCAGTTAAAATGCTTGAACAGCGAATGGATGAGTTGGAATCTTATTCGAGACGGTGGAATTTGCGATTGTACGGTGTCTCGGAAAATAAGGACGAAAACGTGCGTCTGCAGGCCGTGAAGATTTGTCAATCTGTTTTACCTGGAGAGTCGGGGCGGCTCTCAGAAGTAATTGACATTGCACACCGACTGGGCCACAAAAGCACGACCGATTCCCGTCCACGACCCATTATCCTGCAGTTTACGTCTCGTATGATGAGGAATGAAGTGTGGAAGCGGGCTAAGACCTCTACTTATCTCAAAGCCAACGGATTTCTCTTCAAGGAAGACTTCTCTAAAGGTGATCGAGAGAGGCGTTCCAAGCTGTGGCCGTTTGTGAAGCAGGCGCGGGATGCAGGAAAAACGGCTTTCTTCGCGGGGGCTCGAGCGTTTATTCAAGGGGAAGGAGAAATCAAGATATGAGTCGCGCTGGATTCCCCAGACTGTGCAGGAGGCGATGCACTACTGTTCTATCTTAAGATGCTGGTAGCAGCCTTTTGAGTTTACTACACGGACTATATCATAAGAACTTATTTGGGTTCAGACTTTTTATTGTTGTTCTTAGTGATGTGGCTCGGATAAGCTACGTACATTGTTCTCGTTTATACCTTGAACTTAAATCATATTTTTTCTATTGTTTTTGTTATATGTCTTTGTCTATAGTTTCACTTAATACTAGGGGGTTAAGAGAAATTGTTAAAAGAAAAGCTTTATTTTTATTTGCAAAACAGCTTAAAACCGATTTTGTTTTCTTTCAAGAAACACACTCAGTAGCTGGTGATGTAAAGTTTTGGAGATCGCAGTGGAATAATGACATATGGTTTGCTCATGGCTCTGAGAGGTCTGCAGGGGTCGCTACGTTAAAGAACACTTTCGCTGGAAATATCTTAGAGGCGTTTTCAGACCCTCTAGGGCACTTTCTCTGTTTACTTTTTTGTTGGAATAATTTCGTTTTTATTTTGGTTAACATTTATGGATACAATCTCAACACTGAAAATGAGAAGCTTTTTGAATCTTTAGAGGAAAGGATTATTCTTTGGTCTCGTAAGCATCCGCAGGCATATTTACTGATTGGAGGGGATTTTAATATTACCTTAAATGACCTTGTTGATAGATGGCCTCCAAAGCAGCTGGGTTCACCCAATACAATTTTGAAGACTTTTATGCAGAAATATAATTTGATTGATATTTGGAGGGAGATTCACCCTAATCAGTGTTCCTATACATGGAGCAATAAAAATGGTACAAGGCAGTCCCGCATAGATTTCTTTTTGGTATCTGGAAGCTTATTAAAAGAGAATATGTCAGTAAACATTCTAGTGACTCCCTTAACAGATCATAAGGCAATCTATATAAATATTAGATCTTCTTCCTTTATGACTCCATTTCATAGTTCTTTTTGGAAAATGAATGTCTCTCATTTAAGACAAGAAGCTGTTACACTGGAACTTGTAAAATTAATATCTTTTCACTGGGATTTGGCACAAAAGGAAGGCACTTTTAGTAGATATTGGGAACTTTTAAAATACGAAGTTGGTAAATATTTAAGATCTTATGGTAGTCTTCTTTCTAAACTTAATAGAATTTTGGAGGATCAAATTGTATCTGAAATTACCTCTCTTTCCATGGTTTCCTCTGATAGACTTTTACCTGAGGAAAAAATACAGTTAAGTGATTTACATTGTAAGTTGGATGAGATGTATAAACGTAAAGCAGAAGGAGCTTTTGTTAGATCTAGAGTTAAGTGGTTAGAACAGGGGGAACAAAATTCCTCATACTTTTTTAACCTTGAAAGACAACGAGGTAAACGTAACATAATTCACCACCTTAATATTAATGGTATTATTATGGATGACCCACAAATTATTTCTAATTTTTGTTATAATTTTTATTCTAATCTTTATAAATCTAGTTATTGTGTTGATTCTGCTACTTCTTTTATTGACTCTCTTAAAAATATTAATACAATTAATGCCCCAGAAAAAGACTGGTGTGATCAAGATATAGTTTTAGAAGAAGTCGTTGATGCTATTAAACATCTTAAATGTAACAAATCACCTGGCAATGACGGCATTGCAGCAGAGTTCTATAAACAATTCTCAGATATTCTTGCCCCTTTTCTTTTGAGTGTTTTTATTGAGAGTATCAAAAACTCTGAACTTCCTCCTAGTTTAACTCAAGGCATAATATCTCTCGTCCCCAAACCAAAAAAAGATTTACTTTTGATTGAAAATTGGCGCCCAATAAGTTTATTAAATAACGATTATAAAATTCTGGCTCTTATATTATCTAAAAGAATAAAAAATGTTTTAAATTCTATTATAGATGAGACACAGTCTGGTTTTCTTAATAATAGACATATTTCAAATAATATACGTTTAGTTTTTGATATTTTAGATTATTCCGATTTGATTAATGATGATAGCTTTCTTCTTTTTTTGGATTTTTATAAAGCATTCGACACATTAGAACATAAATTTATTTTTCAGTGTCTCAAAAAGTTTGGATTTGGAGATTTTTTTAGTAGTGCCATTAAAACTTTGTATACGAATGGTAGTAGTTCAGTTATTTTAAAACATGGCACAACTCGTCGTTTTGAATTACTGAGGGGCATTAGGCAGGGATGCCCTATTTCCCCTTACCTTTTTCTTCTCGCAGCTCAGACTCTTTGCTCTCATATAAGGGCAAGTGGTTTAAAAGGGGTGACTATTGCAGAAAGAGAGGTGGTTATCAGTCAGCTTGCTGACGACACAACCCTTTTTCTTAAAGATGATAGGCAGATTCCAATTGCAATAAATATTATTGATCCATTTTCTAAGGCCTCTGGCTTATGCTTAAATATTCAGAAATGTGAACTTTTTGCCATTAAAGATTGTAACAAATCCTTTGTCCATAATATCCCAGTGAAAGATAAAATTTGTTATTTAGGTGTTTTAGTTGTTAAGGATCAGAAAGAAAGATGCACTCTTAATTATCAACCCCTTATTGATAAAACACAGAAAAGATTTAATCAATGGTTACAAAGGGATCTGTCTTTAAGAGGTAGGGTGCTTCTCACAAAGGCAGAAGGCCTTTCAAGACTTATTTATGCTGCTCAATCTATTCCTTTGGACCCAAAATTATGTACAAATATTGACCAATTACTCTTTAATTTTTTATGGAAGCATTCAATACATTATGTTAGAAAATCTGTTGTAATGAACACGTGAAAAAGGTGGTTTAAATTTTTTGGATTTCAGTACTTTAGATGATACATTTAAGATTAATTGGCTTAAACAGTTTAGAAAGAACCCAGGGTCTTTGTGGAATTTTATTCCCAATTATGTTTTTTCTCAATTTGGTGGACTTGATTTTCTTCTCATGTGTAATTATAGAATTGATAAACTACCAGCTATATTATCTGCTTTTCATAGGCAGGTCCTTTTGGCTTGGTCACTGATATTCAAGCACAATTTTTCACCCCACAGATTTTTTATTTGGAATAACTGTAATGTCCTATATAAAACCAAATCCATATTCTTTAAAAATTGGTTTGATAAAAATATTCTGTTGATCAGTCAATTAATTAACTCTCAAGGATTATTATTCTCATATAAAGAATTTTTAGATCATTTTCAATTTCCTGTTTCTCCAAAAGAGTTTTCCATAGTTATGGGGTCTATCCCTTCAGGTGTTGTTGCTTTGTTGAGAAATACTCATTCTTTGGCTCCGATTACTTTTAATTTGGTCGACACTTTTGTTGGTAGATTATGTTTTGCTTCTACCTGCAAAAATAATAATAGAATAATCCGGTCTTTGTTTCAGCAGAATATTGTTACCACGTCAGCTGTGACAGCTTACTGGAATAATGTAGTGGGTAACATCTGCTGGAAAAAAGTGTGGATGCTTCCTCATTCTTATTTATTAACTAATAAAGTAAAGGAGATTTCTTACAAAATAATTCATAAGTTCTATCCTGCCCATCATTACATGAAGAAATTCAAAAGTGATATTTCCTCCAGCTGCTCTTTTTGTGGTGACTCTTTTGAAACTGTTGTTCATCTTTTTTGGAATTGTCCATTTACAAAAACATTTTGAAAAGATGTTTTAAGTTTCATTAGGAGTAAAATTTATAATGATTGTACCTTATTTTGGAAGGATGTAGTGCTTGGTATTTTTGAGTACGATCAGTCTAAAAGAAAACAATTGTATGTTGTGAATTTGATCTTGCTTCTTGCTAAATTCCACATTCATAGATGCAAATATTCCAACTCCAGACCTCTATATTGTGTTTTTATCAAAGAATTTGAGCGATATATTTCATTGATCCAGCTGTCTAATAACAAAAAAGCTTTAAAAACGTTATCTTTTTGTAACTCTTTTCCTATTTTCAATGACATGTAAAATCTCAATTTTGCTTTTACATGTATTGTTTTAAACACCCCCTTTCTCTTCTTTATTTTGTTTATGATTTTCTCTTTTTTGTTGTTGTTGTTGATGGATGTATAATTATTTTGTATACTGTTATGAGCATTAATAAAAAAAAAAAAAAAAAAAAGTGTGAGTGATATTACCATGGAGACGTGAACGTTATGTATAGACTATCCTGTCTCTTTGAATTTTAATCATTCTGCGTGTATATACTGAAACCTCAAAATGTCGTGAACTTACTGTCCAATGAAAAAGTGCGGGGGACGAATTTACTTTTCATAATCTACGCCCCTGGTTCTACCATACTTGTAGCAAGGAGTGGGATTTACAGTTTTAGCTATCTGGAGTAGGGATGTGCATCTCCATAACTGAGGCCGATGCGATACGCATCTCGATGCATAGCCAACGATACGATACTTTAAAGATACATGAAGCAGCTAGCGATGCGATGCGATACGATACACCCCTGTTACGATGCAGTGCGATTCGATTTCGATTCGATTCAACACGATTCGATGCAGTATAATGGAATTAAACAAATATGATGCTATGCATTTCATGTTACAGATACTTGTATTTCTTTGTTTCAGACAACAAATCATAAATTAACTTAAGTGCCTTCTGATTTGTAGTGCATGACCCTTACACAAATAGGCTTTGGTAGTGCAAAATAAATAAATAAATAAAACCAAATGCTTTTTTCCTGTTCTGTCTCCACTTAAACTTTTAACAGCTCAAACATTTAACAGCGAAACAATTTCAATTTCAAACAGTCATTTCTAGGGCTGTTAATTGATTAAAATTCATTGATTTTATTCATTGATTTTTTTTTAATACCGTGAAATGGAGGCGCGCAAGAGATTAACGCAGTTGCAGGAAGCTGCTCACTCAAACGATCTAACTAGTCTCAAACTGATTAATTCTGGTGATGTCTGTGCCCTAAACGATGTTATATTTTACCATTTCACATCCAGAGATGAAGGATATTATCTGAATATTATGAACTCATCACTGTTATTAGGATATGTCCCCAAAACCTTCAAACAGGCTGTTATTAAGCCTCTTATTAAAAAAAACACAACTTGACCCTAATCAATTGATTAATTACAGACCGATCTCAAATCTCCCTTTTCTATCAAAAATACTAGAGAAGGTAGTATCCTCACAATTATGTTCCTTTTTAGAGAAAAATAATATCTGTGAGGATTTCCAGTCAGGATTTCGACCTTATCACAGTAGTGAAGTCAAGTCAAGGCAGCTTTATTTATATAGCGCTTTTTACAATACAAATTGTGTCAAAGCAACTTTACAGTGTCAAATGGGAAAGTAATATATCAATAATTCAAAAGAAACTTTAAACAATTTTAGTTTGAGGAAATTAATTAATAGTTCCAAATTAATAAATTGTTTGTCCCCAATTTAGTTGTTGTCCCCAACTGAGCAAGCCATAGGCGACAGTGGCAAGGAACCAAAACTCCATCTTTGACACTGATGGAGAAAAAAAAAACCTTGGGAGAAACCAGGCTCAGCCCTGGGGTCAGTTTTAGCTATCAGTTTTAGCTATCTGGAGTAGGGATGTGCATCTCCATAACTGAGGCTGATGCGATACGCATCTCGATGCATAGCCAATGATACGATACTTTAAAGATACATGAAGCAGCTAGCGATGCGATGCGATGCGATACGATACACCCCTGTTACGATGCAGTGCGATTCGATTTCGATTCGATTCAACACGATTCGATGCAGTATAATGGAATTAAACAAATATGATGCTATGCATTTCATGTTACAGATACTTGTATTTCTTTGTTTCAGACAACAAATCATAAATTAACTTAAGTGCCTTCTGATTTGTAGTGCATGACCCTTACACAAATAGGCTTCGGTAGTGCAAAATAAATAAATAAATAAATAAAACCAAATGCTTTTTTCCTGTTCTGTCTCTACTTAAACTTTTAACAGCTCAAACATTTAACAGCGAAACAATTTCAATTTCAAACAGTCATTTCTAGGGCTGTCAATTGATTAAAATTCATTGATTTTATTCATTGATTTTTTTTAATACCGTGAAATGGAGGCGCGCAAGAGATTAACGCAGTTGCAGGAAGCTGCTCACTCAAACGATCTAACTAGTCTCAAACTGATTAATTCTGGTGATGTCTGTGCCCTAAACGTTATTATATTTTACCATTTCACATCCAGAGATGAAGGATCGAATGATGAAGTTACTAAAGAGGAGTCCGATGACAGTCTGTTATATAGGCTAATCAGTGCGCAAACAGTTGTGCTGCGCTCGCGTTTCTAAATTTTAACTACAACTACAAGGTACATTATTCGTGCTATTTAAACATACAAGGGGTGATCAGAAGTTCGGAGACTATGCCCATGATAGTAAACAACGGGAAAAAAAGACGTTTGTTTGTGTAGTAACGCCGTATCGCGCTCCTGATAGCTCTCCATAAAAGTGAAAGTAAAACACGTCTCACTTTAAACCCGCTTTTCTCAAAAATTCCATTCCTGAAAAATGTAATCATATTAGCCATTTTCAGATAGATATAACTTTTGTTATGTTTAAACTATGGACAAAATAAAAAAACTGTTATGGAAAGGGCTTGAACCCAGCTTTACGTCAAAAACTAAAAAAGGTAAGATTTCACCATGTGTTGGGTTTTGCCAGATCACTTCACATTTCAGTAGACCCTCGTCCTCTACTACATTAACTTGCCACCCATTCAGGGGCGCAAAAATGGGGTATGCAGTATATGCAGTGCATAAGGGCGCCACACGGAGGGGGGGCGCCATATTGTGCCAAAACAAGTCTTTGAAAATTGTCTTTAATAAAGCTTTTAAAATATTTGAAAAATTATATTTGTTAAGAGACTATTTTTGTTTAGCATTTTAAACGAGTAAAAATAAATAAATAAATAATATATATATATATATCAATTGAGCCCCACCCCCCTATAGTTGCCAGACAGTCACGTATGCAAAATGGACAGAAGAGGGAAATTTTCTTGCGCGCAGAACAGAAAAAAAAACAAAAGAAAATGAAAAACAGTGTCTTAAAATGAGGACAGCAATGTCAAAGTGGATAAAAAGAGATTGGTAAGCTTGACCTATCATTTTGTATTACTGTAAGTCTCAACATTTAACGTTATTACTTCACAGCAGTGAAGCAAACAAATGATTCCTGTACACTTGTTTTTTTTTTTCCTTTCATCTGTGTGGACATATCTTATTATAACAGAGGCCTGCTCCTGTTTGGAAGATGCTTCTCTCTCGCAATTCACTTCAATTATCTTCCATAACTGCAAGCGAGTTGCCAAATCTTTCCATGAAAGGTAAGTATCTGTGTAATGGTTACTTATTTCATGAAGCTTTCTTGGAATATAACAAACCAGTCTCGCTCAATTATCTCCCCATTTGATAATAAGCGATAACAATATCACCACAATATCATGTTTTGCCTAAAAGTGTCAGTAATTTGATGGGGTGCAGGCCAGTCTGATGGGTCCTCTGGGTAAGGTTTTTCCTCTGCTTTCTCCTCTGTTGCATCTCTGCATTCTCCATCTAACTCCTCTCTTCTGATATCATCCTGAAGATGCACTTTCTGCAAGACAAACCAATAAATTTGCCCCAAACTGTAACGTAATTCCACAATATCCTTGGCCTCATTCATAAAGTGTGTGTATGCACAAATTTAACCTTAGATTGTGTGTACGCCAAAATCCACGGCAACGGTCACATTTTTAAAAATGGCCTTTGATGTGGAAAAGTGCTTTGCATTACGTCAGGGTCTAAGCATACGTACTGTACGCACTTTTCCTTGTCAGAGTACTGCAGGTTATTTGAAAATCTAAGTTATTTTTGCAGCTTGCCATTCTAAGGATTTGGACATTGACTGATGCTATTTTATATGTAAATGACATTAAATGGGGGGAGGGAGGAGGGGAGGGGGGTGCAACCCATGATCTTGCATACCCCTCAGCAAATGTGCAGTTGCGCCCCTGCACCCATTTCGTGATCGCTGTGGTGAGTCTATTGTCTGTTCAAGCGCCGCCGCCGCGGTTTGCCGTTGGCGAGGGGGAGGAGAGCTCTGCATCAGTTGTATGTTTCGCCATCAAGTGATACTTTATAAAGAAATAAATCGGGTTTTACCGATGCAAATATGTTAGAAACGATGCATCGCGATACAAAAGCCAATTTGTATCCGATGCACACTTTTTAAACCGATGCATCGCATCGTTAACTTTTTAAGCCGATGCACCGAGCGAATCGGGGAATATTCCCATCCCTAATCTGGAGTATACATGAGACTAGATAATGATCCGAGATATCATCGCTTTGCTGCAGAATTTCAACGCCATTAACATCAATTCCGTGCAACAGTATTAAATCTAGAGTATTTCGACAATGAGTAGGTCCTGACCAGTGTTACTTTTGACAGTAACTAATACTGTAACGCGTTACTTTTTAAATAAAGTAACTCAGTTACCCTGCTGTAAAAACCAGCTAAAACCAGCCTAGGCTGGTTGGCTGGTTTTAGCTGGTCAGCAGGCTGGTTTTAGAGGGGTTTTGGCCACTTTCCCAGCCTGACCAGCCTGGTCAGGCTGGTTTTAGCTGCCCATGCAGGTTTTAGCTGGAAATTTTCCAGCCTGACCAGCCAAGTGGCCAAAACCCCTCTAAAACCAGCCTGGTGACCAGCTAAAACCAGCCTGGTTGACCAGTTAAAACCAGCCTAGGCTGTTTTTAGCTGGTTTTTACATACCGTTACAATATGGTGCGTTTGTCCGTTATTTTTTTTATTTATTCATTTTGGCTGAAGTGCTGCCTACCAGTGATGCGCAGGTTGGGTTTTTTCCAACCCGCGGTCCCGTTTTTATGAAATATATTAAATTAAATATACATACTAGGCATTTTAATGTAAATGAAAACAGCCTTTATTTCAGCCTGAAAGTACATGGAATCATTGCCCTGTAAACTGGCAACAACATGAATATGAACCATAAATAAGGTCATATTAATAACTAGAAAAGTAAAGTTCGTAGACAAACTTTAAGTTGGCTTGAAAAAGCCGGACCAGAAAGCTTATGAAGTTTATGAAGTCTAAAAGTTCAAAAGTTTTAAAAGTTTTAAAAGTTTAAAACATTTAAACATTTAAAACATTTAAAAAGTTAGCATGTTATTAGCATGTTCCTATGGTGTTGCTATGTGGTTACTAGGGTGCTCTGGGTGGTTGCTAGGGTAGTCAGGGTGGTTGCTAGGGTATTTGGGGTGGTTGCTAAGGTGTTGCTATGCGATTGCTAGGGTACCTGAGGTGGTTGCTAAGGTGTTGCTATGTGGTTGCTATGGTACCCGGGGTGGTTGCTAGGGTGTTGCTATGCGGTTGCTAGGGTACCCAGGGTGGTTGCTAGGGTGTTGCTATGCAGTTGCTAGGGTACTTGGGGCGGTTGCTAAGGTGTTGCTATGCCGTTGCTAGGGCACCGGTTGCTAGGGTGTTGCTATGCTATGTGGTTGCTATGTGGTTGCTAGGGTACCTGGGATGGTTGCTAGGGTGTTGTTATGCGGTTGCTAGGGTACCCGGGGTGGTTGCTAGGGTGTTGCTATGCGGTTGCTAGGGTACCCGGGGTGGTTGCTAAGGTGTTGCTATGCGGTTGCTAGGGTACCCGGGGTGGTTGCTAGGGTGTTGCTATGCGGTTGCTAGGGTAGCCGGGGTGGTTGCTAGGGTGTTGCTATGCGGTTGCTAGGGTACTCGGGTGGTTGCTAAGGTGTTTCTATGCGGTTGCTAGGGTACCCGGTGTGGTTGCTAGGGTGTTGCTATGTGGTTGCTAGGGTACTTGGGGCAGTTGCTATGGTGTTACTAGGGTACCCAGGATGGTTGCTATACAGTTGCTAGGTACTCAGGGTGGTTGCTAGGGTGTTACTAGCATGTTATTACCATGATTAGCAAGTTACTAGCATGATTCTAATAAGATTAGCAGGTAGCTAGCATCATTCTAGTATGATTCTAGCATGATTAGCAAGTTACTAGCATGACGTTAATGTGATTAACATGTTATTAGCATTATGCCAATTCAAATTTAGCATGTTTTAGCCATTAGCTATTGGCTATCAGCATGTAGCTAATCACCGCTAGCATGTTTAGCATTTAGGAAGTTTGGTTTGCTAGCATGAGCCAAAAAACGCAACCGCCATGCAAATACGATGTTCTGATGCAGAGATATATGTCTTGCCAAATGGTTGCTAGGGTAGTCTTTTTTTATGCTAGGGAGTGGCTTGTCAGCTGTCAGTGATGATATTCCAAAGGCTGTTTGCCAGTATGAATCATATAAACCAACCCCCATGTCTTTGTGACATTCGGATGTGAAGATAATCCTCTTTGGGTTTGGGTTGCTAGGGTCCGCTAAATGGTTGCTAGGGCGTGGCTTAGTAGTGTCATGATGATCCTTAGAGACTGATTGGTTGCCTGAGTCAAATGAGCCCACCCCCATGTCTCTATGACAGACTGAGGCAAAGATATCCATCTGGGACATTTATAATGGCGGTCTATGGGATCAGTCACTAGGGTGCTCTAAATGGCTGCTAGGGCGTGGCTTAATAATGTTATGATGTTCCTGAGAGACTGACTGGTGGTCTGAGTCAAACAAGCCCACCATCATGTCTCTGTGACACTGTGATCCACAGTTATGGTCTTTACAATATTCCTATGGAAGTCTATGGGACCTTTTTGGGGAGGGGGTTTTGCCCCTGCAGGGGGCAAAACCCCCTGACCCATTAGTAAAGTTAGATCAGCCTGACAGCCTACACAGGTGTGGCAAACCGTTTGTTTCTATCAGTTGAGAGCTCAGAGTTATAATCAGTCAAAGTTTGTCCCAATGTTAAGTCTATGGGAGTTTTGGGGAGGGGGTATTGCCCCCTAAGGGGGCAAAACCCCCCCAACCAGTTAGAAAAGTTAGAGCAGCTTGACAGCTTATACAGATGTAGCAAACAGTTAGTTTATATCAGTTAAGAGCTCAGAGTTATTAGAAGTCAAAGTTTGGTCCAATGTTAAGTCTATGGGATTTTTCCGGGATATCCCGGTCATTTTTCGGAAAACCGAAAGTCGGATCAGTTGGAAAAGATATAGCAACCCGAGTCAGACCAGTTTGAAGGTTTGACCAAAGTTTGGTGGTTTTAGTTTGAAAGGTCTAGGAGGAGATAGACTTTAAAATTTGGTCTCAGAAGAAGAAGAAGAAGACGGAAGGATAATAATAAGTTTAAATAGAATATCAGTAAGTTGGCTTTTTCAAGCCAACTTAACAAGATAACCATAAACATTTTCAACATTCACAAAGCAGCGTTTGTATTCATCTAATAGGCCAGTGGTTCCCAATTCCGGTCCTGGGGACCCCCTGCTCTGCACATTTTCAAGTCTCCCTTAATTAACACTCCTGACTGAGATCATCAGCTCATTAGTTCAGTTCATGGCTCTCTCCCCTAACAAGCTGATGATGTTAATCAGGTGTGTTAAATAAGGGAGACATGCAAAATGTGCAGAGCAGGGGGTCCCCAGGACCGGAATTGGGAACCACTGTAATAGGCTAAAAAAATATTTCAGATTTGTATAGGTCTACAGTTCAGGCGCGCAGCTACGAGTCCGACCTGAATCCGTCTTTTCCCCCTTCTCCCAGAATAGCGTATAGGCCTACTACTACTGTTTCAGCTATTAAAATAGTTACATTTTGTATGTAATGGCAAAGTGATTATATTTCATTTCGTTTTTCCATTAAGTTAATTTAGAAAAACTTTTGGAGCATTTTTGTGTTCGTTAAATATAAGTTTTTGGGTTTTTTTTAAAGTAACGAACAGCAACCAGTGGAAGACTGTTCATAGTCTGATCAATTTGCCTTCTCAAATTCATCACGACTTGCATGAAATAAAATCTATAGATCTAAAGCTGTTAAAGTAGCTATGAAACAATATTGGTTTAAACGTTAAACCTAGATAAATGTGCGCTAGGTGCATATGGTTTTTGGAGAGGAGAAGCTGAAAGCTGAAAGTGCTTTCGAAGAGAGGGACCTGATATTCAATAAGGCTAGCTTTATCATTTGTTCCTCTGTATTATGTGATTGTTTTATTTGTTGAACATCAATTAAATTGTTACTATTAGATTGGTTTGGATGTTTTTTGGATTTTCTAGTTCAGGGAACAGACACAGTCTCTATAATATGATATCTAGGTAAGAGGTTTTCTATGTGCTGAAAATTAGCTGATTTCGGTGACGTGAGGCAGCTAGCGGTACTGAAACCGCTCTCATTAGAGTAACAAATGACCTGCTCTTATCATCCGACCGTGGTTGTATCTCTCTATTAGTGCTACTGGATCTTAGTGCTGTGTTCGATATTATTGACCACAACATTCTTTTGAATAGACTCGAAAATTATGTTGGCATTAGCGGTAGTGCATTAGAATGGTTTCAATTGTACTTATCTGACCGCTATCATTTTGTAGCAATAAATGAAGAGGTATCGTATCAGTTCAGTATAGAGTACCTCAAGGCTCAGTACTAGGACCATTACTTTTTACGCTTTACATGTTACCCTTAGGAGATATCATCAGGAAACATGGTGTTTGTTTTCACTGTTACGCTGATGATACTCAGCTCTATATTTCTTCAAGGCCTGGCGAAACATACAAAGTTGAAAAACTAATGGATACATGGTGCATAGTTGATATTAAAAACTGGATGACAAGAAATTTCTTACTGCTTAATTCTGAAAAAACAGAGGTGTTAATTATTGGGCCAAAAACCTCAGGAAATAATAACTTAAAACACAGCCTAATACTACTGGCCACTGCAGTTTGCCTTGATCCAGTTTGTATCCAGATGGTGGGTCAGTACATATAGACCACCTCTACAGGTCTGTATGGGAGTACAAACTACTTGTTTATTGGTCAGAGGAGAACTGACCCCCCGACTGAGCCATCAGTTTCACAGATGGAGTTTTGGTTCCTTGCCACCGTCACCTCTGGCTTGCTCAGTTGGGGACAACAACTACATTGGGGAAAACTAAATTGGGGACAAACAATTTATTAATTTGGATCTATTGATTAATTTCCTCGAACTAAAATTGTTTAAAGTTTCTTTTTGAATTATTGATATATTACTTTCCCATGTGATACTGTAAAGTTGCTTTGACACAATTTGTATTGTAAAAAGCGCTATATAAATAAACTTGACTTGACTTGCTGGAAGTAGAAGCCATCCTGAACTCCAAACCCTTGGGGTACGTATCGTCGAACGTAGCTGATGCTGACCTGGTGACACCAAACAGCCTCCTAATGGGGTGGCCTGATGGATCTCTTCCTCAAGTTGTGTACCCAAAATCAGAGATGTTGAGTCATCGACACTGGAGACACTCTCAGATCCTCGCAGACCGATTTTGGTCCAGGTTTATACGGGACTACCTCCCTAGCCTCCAAACCCGGCAAAAATGGCAAGCTTCTCCCCCCAACCTAGAGGAGCAGACAGTTGTGATGATTGTGGACCCACAACTTCCTCTGAGTTTATGGCCTGTAGGACGAGTGATCAAGACCTACCAAAGCCCTGATGGTCATATCCGGACAGCTGACGTACAGATTAAGGGTCAAGTGTATACCAGACCGGTGGCCCGTCTGGTAATCCTGCTGGCCTTACCAAAGGATAGGCCCACAACACTGACGAGTTAAGTCGCCTTTCATGGAAACAAAGATGCTCTGCATCTTTGGGGGCGGTTGTATTAAAGGCTCCTGCCAGAGGGACTTTTATTCTGAAACTGTAGTTGTTAGAGTATTACGAAAGAGGGCAGCATAGTTCGTTAAGCTGTCGTAGTTTGCCGTGCTCACTTGACCTGACTGAGCCACCGGCTAAAAAAGGATAATGTTCCGAGTTGTTTGTGGTAATTGCTGCAGATTTGACATCAAGGTGTTAATCACTGATCACGAAGTAAGCCAAATTTATTTATATTTTGTGGTAGCAGCGATCACAACAGTATTATGTGTCTGTCTCAGACGAACATGTCTGGTAATGATCGTTCTTAATAATTTAGCTTGACTATCACCTTTGATTGTACACCTGTGGCTCTACCTTTTTTTCTACAAATACACAGCCTAAACCTGACCACCTGTCTTCTCATTATTGGTGCTCTGACCGGCACCCAGGGGTACGGTGTACATTTTAGGACATCCTCAAACCTCAATCATAAAATGCAAAGGCCTCATGCCTCAGACTAAAAGGCTTCAGACACTGGACAAAACTGCATCGTGCCTCAGACTAAAAGGCTTGGTCTCAGGAAAAACGACGTCAGGTATCAGGTCTCGTACAATTAGGCATCGGGCAAAACGGACTCAAAAAAAAGGCATCAGACAAAAAGACGCAAGACGAAACGGACTCAAAAAAAAGACATCAGACGAAACGGACTCAGAAAAAAAGGCATCAGAAGAAGCGGACTTAGAATAAAAGGCATCAGACCAAAAATATATATGGGGGAACGTGTGCCGTGCCTATATCAAAAACCTCACCTTGTAATTTCCCCACCCCATGACATACAGGTCCTTCTCAAAAAATTTGCATATTGTGATAAAGTTCATTATTTTCTGTAATGTACTGATAAACATTAGACTTTCATATATTTTAGATTCATTACACACAACTCGAAGTAGTTCAAGCCTTTTATTGTTTTAATATTGATGATTTTGGCATACAGCTCATGAAAACCCAAAATTCCTATCTCAAAAAATTAGCATATCATGAAAAGGTTCTCTAAACGAGCTATTAACCTAATCATCTGAATCAACTAATTAACTCTAAACACCTGCAAAAGATTCCTGAGGCTTTTAAAAACTCCCAGCCTGGTTCATTACTCAAAACCGCAATCATGGGTAAGACTGCCGACCTGACTGCTGTCCAGAAGGCCATCATTGACACCCTCAAGCAAGAGGTCTGTGGGAAGGAAAAAGTGTGGCAGAAAACGCTGCACAACGAGAAGAGGTGACCGGACCCTGAGGAAGATTGTGGAGAAGGACCGATTCCAGACCTTGGGGGACCTGCGGAAGCAGTGGACTGAGTCTGGAGTAGAAACATCCAGAGCCACCGTGTACAGGCGTGTGCAGGAAATGGGCTACAGGTGCCGCATTCCCCAGGTCAAGCCACTTTTTGAACCAGAAACAGCGGCAGAAGCGCCTGACCTGGGCTACAGAGAAGCAGCACTGGACTGTTGCTCAGTGGTCCAAAGTACTTTTTTCGGATGAAAGCAAATTTTGCATGTCATTCGGAAATCAAGGTGCCAGAGTCTGGAGGAAGACTGGGGAGAGGGAAATGCCAAAATGCCTGAAGTCCAGTGTCAAGTACCCACAGTCAGTGATGGTCTGGGGTGCCATGTCAGCTGCTGGTGTTGGTCCACTGTGTTTTATCAAGGGCAGGGTCAATGCAGCTAGCTATCAGGAGATTTTGGAGCACTTCATGCTTCCATCTGCTGAAAAGCTTTATGGAGATGAAGATTTCATTTTTCAGCACGACTTGGCACCTGCTCATAGTGCCAAAACCACTGGTAAATGGTTTACTGACCATGGTATTACTGTGCTCAATTGGCCTGCCAACTCTCCTGACCTGAACCCCATAGAGAATCTGTGGGATATTGTGAAGAGAAAGTTGAGAGACGCAATACCCAACACTCTGGTTGAGCTTAAGGCCGCTATCAAAGCATCCTGGGCCTCCATAACACCTCAGCAGTGCCACAGGCTGATTGCCTCCATGCCACGCCGCATTGAAGCAGTCATTTCTGCAAAAGGATTCCCAACCAAGTATTGAGTGAATAACTGAACATAATTATTTGAAGGTTGACTTTTTTTGTATTAAAAACACTTTTCTTTTATTGGTCGGATGAAATATGCTAATTTTTTGAGTTAGGAATTTTGGGTTTTCATGAGCTGTATGCCAAAATCATCAATATTAAAACAATAAAAGGCTTGAACTACTTCGAGTTGTGTGTAATGAATCTAAAATATATGAAAGTCTAATGTTTATCAGTACATTACAGAAAATAATGAACTTTATCACAATATGCTAATTTTTTGAGAAGGACCTGTATATCGAACGGCATTTTCGGGGATCTAAATAAAATGACGATGTCCTTCGTTTTACTAATACATGTTTTCGTAGTTTTGTAAAGGATGTCATAGGCTTGGCTTAAAGGCTTAAATGGAATCATTTCTGCAAGACATAAATATATATGTATATATGTATATATGTATAAATATATATATATATATATATATATATATATATATATATATATATATACCCAATGAAGCGATAAATGTCTTTTTTATTTATGTATGTGAAGAACCTGCGCACATTTCATTTCATATAAGTTGTGATGAACAAGACCTGAAGTTCAGTATCATTGAGCCGACTTGTTTGATGACAACATGTTTGATGATTGCGCCTGATGCGCCCGCTCTGTCTCCCACATCTGGGATGCTGCCTGTTCACGCAAGAGCAGGTCAGGGAAGGCAAGCAAGTGGGAAAAAAACTAATTATTATTGATTACTGATTTGAATCAGTTTATAATAACGAAAACAATATATACCTTACAAATAAAAGGAAGCAGGTTTTTGCGATCAGATACTTCTTAAACCGATAAACCCCTGAGAATAATGTAATAATGTAATGTCCCTTATTTTGGAACTCAAATGTTGACGGGTATGAGCCAACTGCATATGGAGAACTGTTGATTCTGTCATTCGAAGTGGACCACATCTTTAGAAAATTAAATGACAATTAGGCTATACAATACCAACTTTTAGAATAATTTTATAATCTTTTATAAGACCAAAATCTAAATGTCCCATTTAAAATGTATACATTTAAAATTTGCCTGGGGTAGGTCAAAATCAATCATTCCAAATGTGATTTTATCTCATTACATAAATGTACAAGGTAGGTTTAAAGGTTTTATTAACAATTAGCCTAATGTCATCAAGTGTTTTACGGGCTGTTATGATGACAAAATATATTAAATATATTCGATTTAAATTGTGCCATTTTAGCCTAGATTTCCATTACAAAACTATGAAAACGTGTTTTAGTAAAACGAAAGACATGCATTATTTTATTTAAATTCCCGAAAATGCGTTAGACAGGTACGGGGACTTATTTGATGAGCCTGGCTTCCGACAGCACACGGGTTTTTTTCCATCTGATAACTTTTAATCTAATTCCGTTTCTGATGTCTTTTTGTCTGATGCCCTTTTTTCTGAGTCCGTTTCGTCTGATGCCTTTTTTCTGAGTCCGTTTCCACTGATGCCTTTTATTATGAGTCCATTTCGTCTGATGTCTATGTCTTTTGTCTGATGCCTTTTTTTCTGAGGCACGGCAGCGTGTAATCATTAACATGATTAAATAACAATTTCACCATAAAATCATGTAAGTGAGTTTCGTGTTTCACAATCACGGCGTAAAAGGCTCATCAGCATGGGGCAAAAGGCACACAGTGTATATACTTTAGCTAAAACAATGTTTTTTATTTTATTTTTTTTTTTTAAATAATGTCTAAATGAATACTTGTTCAAAACAAACACATTAGCAAAGTTTGTAGCTACTATGTTCTGCTTATTTTGCTAAATAAAATAATTATTCAATAAATAAATAGGCTACTGTCATTAAAATGTTAATATAAAACATATTTTAACATACAGAAATAAAATCACTTTTGAAGATTCTGAAAGCATTGAATGAGATCCCATAATTATTTAATATAGATTTACAGTTGGTATACACATGGTATTTTATATGATATGTTTAATATTATGTTTTTAAATTTGATGCTTTCATTATAAACATGGTGATTATCTCTAAGGTGTACACCCAACATAATGATATTTACTATCTGAATCCCATGTCATGTCAACAAATGGAAAAGTCAGTCATCTATTATTTTCTTGTAAATTATTGTGCCTTTTTACCCCAGTTATCATACTTTTACATATTCTTTTAGTTGCTTCAGTTATCTTAAACCAAACTGGGAATCATTAAGACGACCTTTGTCTGAAAATGTATTCATTAATTTGGCGTTTCTCATTTGCTACTTATAGGCTTCAACATTAAAAAAAAAAAAAAATATTAGTTTGCACCGAATCAACTACACGGAGTTGTCGCCCAAACTTAAATGGCCTGTTTAAATTATTAAAAATGGAGGCATTTATTAACTTTAAGATTATTTTGTATATTGTAAACTTAACGGCCGCATCACAGCATGCTGCCCATATCATAAATCAAAGCACATGACAGAGTTGTCGGAGAACACCTGAAAAGAGTGACCGAATGAACGATACTCGTCTGTATTTGCAGTACACACGCCGCGGTTCAGTTGCGCGTGACAAACAATGCCAATGTGAAAGCACAATGGGCGCGTGCTGCTCCCGCTCTGCATAAGCAGAGTGTGGGCTTCGGCTCCATCTCGGCTGTCTGCGTCACGGCGGACGGCCACCATATGGTCAATTTCCTTCTTCTCTGGGCGTAAAAACCAATGTGACTGCGTCCCTCCGGGGTACCCAGCCACTGAAGCACATCACAGCACGCTCAACCACACACCCTGCGCTTCTGCATACTTTGACAAACCAAGTGCATCCTTCAGTCAATCCCCTGAGCTCAGGCGATCCTCTGTTGGATCCTTGTCTGTCGGTTACGATGATCGGTACTCCCACCGTGACTGGGTGCCTCTGGGGTACCCAGCCACTGAAGCACATCAAAGCATGCTCAACCGCACACCCTGCGCTTCTGCATACTTTAACAAATCAAGCGCATCCTTCAGTCGATCCCCTGAGGTACCCGAGGTACGTCGGTTGTCCCCCTGAGACCATTAGCAGAGAGTCTTACAGCTTGGCTCGAGTTACACAACCTCTCTCGCTGGCTTCTCAGAACCATCCGACTCGGCTATGCTATCCAATTCGCACGGAACCCGCCCAGGTTCAGCGGCGTCCTCTCTACCGCGGTTCGGGACGAGAGTGCCGCTGTTCTCCGGGCGGAAATCGCGACCCTTCTGGTGAAGGACGCGATAGAGCCGGTCCCCTCGGCCGACATGAGGAAAGGGTTTTACAGCCCCTACTTCATTGTACCCAACAAAGGTGGTAGTTTAAGACCAATCCTGGACCTGAGGATTCCAACACGGGCTGGGGCGCCGTATGCAAATATGCAAGCGCAGGGTCTCGGGCCCTCGGCTGCATTGGCATATCAATTGCCAACTCCTTTGGTTTCGAAACAATGTCAAGTCTCTACGAGCCACCCGCATACCGGGCGAACTCAATCGGGTAGCGGACGCGCTCTCCCGACAGACTTCGCTCTGGGGCGAGTGGAGACTTCACCCTCAGACGGTTCAGCTGATTTGGAGTCTTTTCGGTCAGGCCCAGGTCGACCTGTTTGCCTCAATAGAAACCACTCACTGCCAGTTGTGGTATGGTCTGTCCGAGGCGCCCCTCGGCACAGATGCACTGGCACACAGCTGGTGCCCCTCTCCCCCATTCCTCCCTGGTGCATTCCCCTGAGGAAGGACCTCCTTTCACAGGGGAAGGACACAATATGGCACCCGTGCCCAGATCTCTGGAACCTCCACATATGTTCCCTGGACGCTACCAGGAGGACTTCAGAGATCTCCCACTGGCAGTGGTAAACACTATGTTGCAGTCGAGAGCTCCCTCTATGAGGCGGCTGTACGACCTCAGATGGCGCAAATTCACAAATTGGTGTTCCTCCCGGGGGAGAACCCACGGAGATGTGGCATCCGAGCAGTGCTTTCCTTCCTCCAATGAGGATTGGATAGGCACCTTTCTGCTTCAACACTTAAGGTTTAGGTAGCCGCTATTACCGCTAACCATGACCTGGTGGAAGGCAGATTGGTTGGGAAGCACGACTTGGTTATTCGATTCCTTAAAGGTGCCCGTAGGCTGAACCCCGTCAGACCGCACCTTGTCCCCTCTTGGGATCTGTCTGTGGTCCTCTGGGGCCTACAGTCAGATCCCTTTGAGCCTCTTCAGTCAGTCAAACTCAGTGCTCTCTCCCAAAAGACGGCTCTCCTGACTGCGCTCACTTCTATCAAAAGAGTGGGAGACCTCCGAGCCCTCTCCGTCAGTGACTCGTGCCTCGAATTCGGGCCGGCTAACTCTCACGTTACCCTGAGACCTCGGCCCGGTTACATGCCCAAAGTGCCCACCACTCTCTTCAGGGACCAGGTGGTCACTTTGCAAGCTATCCCTTCTCAGGAAGGCGACCCCAACCTCTCCTTGTTATGCCCAGTCCGTGCCCTGAGCATTTACTTGGAACATACTGAAAGCTTCAGACGGTCGAGTCAGCTCTTTGTCTGTTTTGGAGGACAGCAGAAGGGGAAGGCTGTCTCCAAACAAAGAATTTCCAATTGGATTGTGAATGTGATTCGTTTGGCCTACCAGGCCAGGGGTGTGCCCTGCCCGCTGGGGGTGCACGCCCACTCCACCAGGGGCATCGCAGCATTGGTAGCGCTAGCGAACGGGACCTTCTTAACAGACATTTGCAGAGCTGCAGGTTGGGCTACACCTAACACGTTTGCCAGGTTTTACAATCTGCGTGTAGAACCAGTCTCTTCAGGAGTCCTGAACGCAAGCCTGGTGACTCCTGAAGCGGACACGGTGTAGAAGCTTGCCGTAGAGTTGTTCCCTACGGGTGATGATGCTTCCCCAGTTCAGTAAGTTTCCTGGCGTGAACCCTGAACGACACCTCCATCATGTTGCACCCGCAACGTAGCTATGTTCGGCGGAGGAACTAGCTATCAGAATCTAATATGAGGTTAGGTTGCCTCTTGTGAACTCTCATATTAGGTTGGTGCTCCACATGTAGTGGCTCCTAATGCGGCATAAATCTTAATGAGCTACAATACTTAATTACAAATTATTTTTGTAATTTTACATCAATTTGTAAAAAAAAAAAAAAACAGAAAAAAAAAAACAGAAAAAACACTGTAAAGATAGTACAGTAAAAAGAAAAAAAAGCAATTTGTCTTTAATGATATAGTACCTGAAATAACAGCCAGTTCAGTAAGTTTCCTGGCGTGAACCCTGAACGACACCTCCATCATGTTGCACCCGCAACGTAGCTATGTTTGGCGGAGGAACTAGCTATCAGAATCTAATATGAGGTTAGGTTGCCTCTTGTGAACTCTCATATTAGGTTGGTGCTCCACATGTAGTGGCTCCTAATGCGGCCCCATGTGTGTATTTCCACCTATATTCCCAGAAATGCTGTGTTTCCCTCAAAGACAATTTTGTCTCTGGTCCTGAATTCAGCAGTCTCTCCTTATGCGGAGCCTGTCTCAGGATCTTCCCTTTGCAGTGCTCCCCTAGTGCGAGCCCTCAGGTGTACTTTCCCACACAACGATCTCCCTCCGGGCAGGGTATGGTCTCCGTAGTGCCCACTACTCCAAGATGTTGAACCAAAGGTGACGAAAAGGCTGGCTGAAGCTCTTGGGCATTGGAAGTTCACGCAGAGGTGAGTTGCATTTATTTAACATGTAGACCTGTTATTATTTGCACTCCATGCACTCGTGACGCAGTCCGCTGGTTGTGGTGTTTTCAACTGGGACCCCTAGTGTCGTCACTTCGACACAACATCGAACGTGAACGACAGGCGGGGAACGTCTTGGTCACGTATGGTAACCCTTGTTCCCTGATGGAGGGAACGGAGACGTTGTGTTCCCCCTGCCACAACCTCGGACTGCCTCTGAGTGTAGCCGAGTGGCTATTCGGCTCCTCAGATCAGAACAATGAGTGTTGCTTAGCCCCCTCCTCTTATACCTGGATGTCCGGGGCGGAGCTGGCTATGCAAATACTGCACACCAATTCTCATTGACCTTTTCGCCAAGCTGTCAGTGGTGTTCGAGTGACCCCTAGTGTCGTCACTTCGACACAACGTCTCCGTTCCCTCCATCAGGGAACGAGGGTTACCATACGTAACCAAGACGTTTTTGAACGCAGTACCTACTGTAATTATGCACGGGCATTTCAGTGTGACCATAACAACATTTCAGATGCCATGGACTGATCTTGTTCCATATAGCATCTGAAATGTTGTTGTGGTCACACTGAAATGCCCGTGACTAGGTTTTGCACAAAGTTACGTGGATAGCATTTTCAGCGTTTAATTTATGACTCACACTAAACTATTCCATTCCACCAGAGAGCACTGTGACTGCAACTGCAACATATCATCATTTGGACTACTGTGGTACTACTTTTTGACATTTCCGCAATAAAAACGTGTGATTACACATGTCTGTCTGTTACGTTTCTTTTATAGACTGTATACTTCATAAACTCACTGTTTATTTGTTAAATTGTTCTTTATAAAAATAAAGTATTATAAAAAAATAAAAATTTGAATGCAATACATTTCTATTGCATGGTTACATGATTTGTGGATTTAAGGCTGATTTTCTACTCTATATTCTATTTCTATTCTATATGAAATTACACCTAAATATAAAACTAGCGAGATTTACTTTAAAATTACAAAAAGAACATTAAATTGTTAGTATGGACATAAATCTTAATGAGCTACAATACTTAATTACAAATTATTTTTGTAATTTTACATCAATTTGTAAAAAAAAAAAAAAAACAGAAAAAAAAAACAGAAAAAACACTGTAAAGATAGTACAGTAAATTTTTGTTTTAAAAAAATGAGAATTACTGTAATTTGTCATTAATGGAATAATACTTAAAATAACAGTCAAGGTGTTAATTTACAGATATTGTTTGTACTGTTCCAGAGTTTTGAACATAATTTAAAATAACACAAACAATACTGTAAAAATAATACAGTAATTTTCCTGTATAAAAAGAAAAAAAAGCAATTTGTCTTTAATGATATAGTACCTGAAATAACAGCCAAGTTGTTAATTTATAGATATTGCTTGTGATTTTACTATGTTTTTTAATGTATTTTGAAATAACAGAAAACTTTGCTTCTGTTGGTGGTGTTGTTGTACCTCTTCTTAACCTGAACCTTATGTTTAGTGTAACAGAATGATGAATAGAGACAACAGAGGGAAAAAAGTGGATGCTAATGTCAAGCTTGATGACGACTTAAGCCAAAGCTTTGAAAGGTAAACTGAGAACTCTCAAAGAAATAGTTTAAAATCTTTGCAAAATATATTATATATATTAAAACAACAACAACAACAACAACAACAAAAACTGATTAATTGTTTTTCCTTTTCACAAACTATGTGCTGTATAAAAGTTTTAATTTATAATAAATGCTGTTCTTCTTAACATTTTATTAATCAAAGAGCCATAAAAAAGTATCACAGGTTTCAAAAAATGTAAAGCAGCACAACAGTTTCCAACAATGATAATATCAGTATATTACAATGATTTATGAAGGATCATGTGACACTGAAGACTGCAGTAATGGCTGATGAAAATTCAGCTTTGCATCACTAATTCTTAAAACTGGTATAGACTAGTGTAAAATAATTACTGTTGTTTTTAACTTTCTATTTACCAAATAATCCTAATGTATACATGATGTTTAGCATTAAAATATTTATATAATGTATGAATATAATGCTGTTCGTTTTAACTTTTTATTCATCAGAGAAATTCGTCTTTTATTTATCTACAGACATATGGCAGTAAATCAAAATACCAATTTTGATGTTATTCATACATACATACATACAACAAATGTCTCTAACAAATGATACTAAATTCAACTGATGACCATAAAAGTTTAGACCAACGAACAGGAGTGTTTTTTTCTTGTGTGAAAGGACAAATTACTTGTGCTTCTGACACATAAATCTAAAAGCCTCGTTTGATTTTGAGATTGTCTGTTTGTATTCCCGCCACAGCGGATAACACTCAAAGGAGAAAATTTACGTGATATTACGCGCTAAAACACTTCATGTGATCTACACACAATAGACTGGAAGAAATGAAACACACTAATGTTTTGAAGATCTGTGGATGTGGGCGGGTCTGTGCTCTAGTCAATTCACAACACCGCCCCTCAGTGTCATGTGACCTCGATGTTGACGTACACTGTGGGACATTAGCGCGGTTTAATCTAAACCCGGCAGTAGTTCGTGCGTGAGCGTTCTGATTTTTATTCGCAACAATGTCTGCTCATCAAAAATACAAATACGAAAACGATTACAAACCTGATGAAAACAGGTAAGAATTCGCAATATATATATATATTTTTATAATTGTTTTTGTTTTGTGTTTTATGACTTTTTGACTCAGCGGTTTGCTAGCAAAGCTAGACACGGAAGTATTGTTTTATATAGGGGACTGTTTAGTCTGTTTTGTGTACCAAAACACGTTTTCGCACTCCTTTTAACTTCTAGCTTCATTCATATCTTTAACTTTTTTAAACGTCGACACATTTATTTAGCTATTGAAAGAGAAAAGGGACGTGAAGACTCCCGCCAGTCCTCTGTTATGTTGAGAGTGTGAATGAGCATGTTGGCGCCATGAGAATATCAAGATTGTAACGTTACCATATTACTACTAAAACTACATCATCTTTCAATCTGCCAGGTTATTTAGTCGTAATTTTTAATGTTGTAGTGAGGAGCTCCATACCGTGTCTGTGGCAGCAGGTTATTTTGTGGCGCCTTGAAAACAGTTTACTTTGAACATAAGTTCTTTCCCGACTTAGATAAATAAGTTGCTGTTTGTTGTAAAATTTTTTTTTTTAAAAGGTTTAGAAATACAGCAGATTCGTGACCGAGTAACGATTAACACGTTTTAATATGAATTACTTGTTTAGAAAAAAATATCTTATTTTTAATGGACGTGCTCCATGCAGTTGCATAATGTGTAATAATTATTTTTACTTCGCTTACTTTTTTATTTATTTATTTATTTTTTATGAATTGTTCTCTTGTCTTTTGTCTCGAAGGAACAAAGGCGCTTCAAGATGGTCCCATTGTAGGAAACGCGGTGCAGATGGTAGTCTGAGAAAATCTCACTCGGTTGAAGAGCCTGGCAAGTGTTCACAGAGCTCACGTAGACCAGAAAGGTAACGTAATGATTTAACGTTTCTTATCTGATTCAAATAGTGTGCATAACAGACACTACTTTTCAAATGGAATTGATTTGAAATGTTGTGGTTGACATTTGTACAGTATAACGTAAATAAACTGTAACCTTATTGTTAATTGAATTAATATAAATTTTGTGCTAGAATGAGATTTAATCTCATCCTGGCATTCAGGCAATGTTTAGTAAAGACAAATTGACTGGCTAAGTTTCGATTTGTCTTTTGTTATTTGTATTATTTTTTTGTATTATTTTAGTTTTACAACCCCAGAGAGTGAGGGACCTGTGTCCAGAGTAAAAAACTGGGGAGATGAGGTAGAGGCAGAGGAAATGCGTTCAAATGTCAGACGTGATATGCATCGGTCAGTTGCCTCTCTTGATTTCTTACCAAGTAATGTACTTTATGTACTGTGCCAATTACTCTGTAAATATGAATGTCATTCATTTTTTTAATACATAGTAATTTAATATATAATTTAAATACATAAGTAATATCCTTTATAAACTGTTAACTGGTGATTTTTCTCTTTTTCAGATACAGAAGAAGGATTCTTGAAGCAGATTTTCCCCAAAGAGAGAGAAAAATCTCATCTGGAAGGTTTGTGATTTAAAGCAGTGTAACATTTTCTTTAGTTCTCCAAAATGTGGTGCAACTTTTTCTATGTCATAACGTTCTGCAAATTAACATAAACTAAAAGCCTAATAGTTTCATTAGGTGTCACTTGTACAACAGTCATGGTTTGAGTTGTAGCTAAAGCTTTTCTTGTTCCCCCAGTTCAGACTCCAGAGACTCTAGAGATTCCAAAGAGTCTCCGGCTAAAGGTGACATTGAGACAGACGAGACCACGCTCATAAGAAGACAAAAACAAATAAATTATGGGAAAAACACTCTTGCATATGACAGATACATTAAAGAAGTTCCCAAGTGAGTGAGATCATGATTTTTAAAACTAAATGTATTAAATGTAACTACACGCAATTCGACAAGATTCCAGCAACAAGCAATTTGGCTGTCCACACCAGACGCAGCGCGACAGAATCAATCAAATATCACAGTCATTCAGAAGCGAGAATCACACTGCACTCCCAACAAAATGGACAAGTTTATAATCTAATTCAGAAATATTAAACCTTTTTAACCTTAGTAAAAGTACATACTGAGTGACTGATACAATCTTTATGGAATATGGTTTGTTGGCACGTTCAGTATCTGTTGTTGCTTTCAAAATGGCTATAAAGGTCTCACAAAATGATATTGAAACTCAGACACTTTTAACATGGAATAAAGCACATAATCAGCGCCTGAGATTATCATTGTCATAGTTTATGTGTTGTTCTAGTGTGACATCGCAGAAATATAAAATAGAAATTTCATGCATTGTCATCGTGGCTAGTGGGGACAAAAACATGTAAAAGATACCTTTTATTGTGTGTCTTGTGTAGTTAGGACATGGTGTTATATTGCCGTCACCTCTTGTCTGTGATTTATGGCCTTTTATAATCTGTTAAAGTATTTAACATTATTTTCAATCATTATTTTAGGCATGTGAGACAGCCCGGTGTTCATCCAAAGACTCCAAACAAATTCAAGAAGTACAGCCGACGCTCCTGGGACCAGCAGATTAAACTGTGGCGGGTCAAACTTCATGCGTGGGATCCTCCTGCAGAAGAGGGAAGCGACCTGCAGCAGATGTAAGCTTCTTGATGTCCAAATAAACAAAACTGCTACAATTTTTCACGAATAGTTTGGCATTATGGCAACACAATGATTAATGATTTGATTTGTTGTTTTGGATTTTTTGTATCTTTATTTTTTAAATGTATTTCAGTGTTAATTTAACTCCTGCTTTTGTTGTAACAGAGAAGAGATTGACCTTGGTGAAATAATGGACTTTGAGTTGGATGTGGAGTGTTCATCGAATACTGAATCCCATTGTCCAACATCCAGCGGAGGATCGCTGTCTTTGGCAGAGGTGATTTTCACAATTTATGACTCCTTAATGCCATTCCCAGCAAGATTTGTCCCACCAGGAATTCACAATGTTTGTATTTATTCATTTATTAATTTTTTTTTTTTTTTTTAATTACTGATTTTGTGGTGGTAATTTCCAGAATTTTGTGGAAAACACATTTACCATATTATGTATTTCATTCATTTTGCGTATACGGACAACTTCTAAATGCACTGATTGCAATTTTCTTGCCTGATTCAAATTGTATAAAATATATAATTTTTTGTCATCTTGTGTTGCAGGACTCATTTACAGGAACCCCTAAAAAGATGATGAAAATTGAGGATGCTGAAATGTCATGAGCAACTGCACTGAGATCTGAGAGAACTCCTGAGCAATTGTTTTAATACACTGTTCGCCTTTGAGCATTATTGTGAAATGCTGTCAACAGGTTCTGGTGTTTTTGTGATGGCACAGGTTTTCACAGCTTCTTAAAGAGAAGGTTTTGTCAGCATCACTGAATTCAACATTTCTTTTCACCTATTTCTTTTTCGGTCTTTGCAAAAGAAAATGTAAATGTGTAAATTTTGTAATTGTTTAATTTTCTATTGTGGTAATCCATTTAGTGCTTAGTAGACATTCTCTTGTGTTCATCAGTTTGATCTCAGAGAGGGTTCACAACAAATTTTCAGTGTTAAGTAATTTTTGGTTTTAAATGTTCTTTTAGAATTTCTTTGACTTGTTAATTACTATTTTATTAAGAAACTTTTGAAAATAAATATTAAACTGGAATGGCCAAATAGTTTCAGTTATTTAATATAATAATATTGGTATTTACTGTTTCATGTCATGTTGAAGCTGAGTTCTCTTTGGTGATGCAAATTACTTTCTTAAAATTTCACATGTCAGGATTAAAATTTAAATTGAGCTAACGGTATGCCTCATAAATGAGTATACCCTAATACAGTGGTACACAGAGGAATAAGTTAATTAAATATAAATTAATACTAAAACTAGGGCTGTCAACTGAATTAGCTATGAAAAAAATAACATGAAATATTATAAATAAATAAAATACTTTAACGCAGTTAATGTACTAGCCACGCCCTCAGACCTGTACAACATCATATATAACATAGTTGACTGTTGTTGACACATATGATGCGGGGCAACAACTCTATAAATGCCATTATGTTGAAAGATATTTTGTCTCGTATACATACATATTTTGTCTCATATTTCTTTCTAAATCTACAATTTGTAATGTCTACTTGATACTTTCTAATTTAACACAATAATAATTTTAAATAATCTTTTGTGGGTATTTTCCCAGTCAAATTTATTTTGCGATTAATTATGTAAACATCATGTAATTAGATTAAAAAAAAAATCAACTGACACCCCTAAAACGCAATATATTTTAATTTAATCTTTAAGTAAAGTTTTTTTTTTATGTTTAAGTACAGCACAGTTTTTATTTAACTTTAAGGTACAACACATTTTAATTTAATCATTATTTAAATGTTTTATTTACCTGTATGTAAGCACAGTGCAGTGTTGATATTCAAACTGTATGTACAATGTTAAAGTGGCTGACAACAAGAAATATTCTTAGGAATAAAACTGCCTAGTTTTTTTAACTGTGCAGAGCTGTAGCTGAATAGCTGAGCTTACTGCGGTAATGTTGGTCATTATGGTGGTACTTCGAGAGCAAAATATTTTCTGAGGTGGTACTTAATATAAAACAGGGGTCGCCAACCCTGCTACAACATGTAATATGTAAATACCTAGACGCCATATTGCTCTGGGCAACTCTCCATAACTCTCATATCTGTGGGAAGCCAAACAATCCTAAAGTAGTACGAAACAGTGTGGTATTAAAGTGTTCACATTAGACAGCACAGGGAGGAAGTGTTTACTAGCGCCACCGAACTGACAGTCTGGCCCGAACATTACTCTCCATAGAAGTTTGTGTTTTTCCCTGCACATAACATAATGAAGATCAGTATTAAGTTATTACATTTCTTTTGCTTATTATTTCATATTATTACACTTAAATGTAGTGTTGTACTTTGAAGAATTGCACAAATATATACACCGTGTTCCAAATTATTATGCACATGCCATTTTTGTTTGTTTTTACCAAAACAGTCAGTATGATTAAGGATTATTTGATTATGTTAACAGTTTTATTGATATTTTGAAAAATAAACAAAATATGCTGTTCCAAATAATTATGCAGAATGCCGATTAAAAACATTCAATGGGTTAAAATAAACTCAAAAAATAAATTTGTCATATGCGCTACATGGACAGATAGTATAGTTGATGTATAGTTTCTGGCACCAATAAAATGTGCAACACTTTGTTTTACTACCAAATTATTTGTAATATCTAATAATCATTATTATTTAACTTACATTGGAAAGGTTTCTGTGACCTCTCACAAGATCTCTACAAAAGATCAGTTGGAAAAGAATGAAAGTTATTTTATGCTAGTTATTTGAAACTTCCACTTTCCTAAAGCAGAAGTGTGATAAAGGCCAATTGCTTCTCTGGGCGAGGGTGCCCTCTGGCTTCCAGTATGAATGAAAACAGACTTTACATGTGTTAGCACTAAATAATAGCCAGTCCATAAAAGTAATACTTCTCTCAAAAGAAATTTGAAGTAGACATAATCCATGTTTTTCTTTTCCCCCGGTGGTTTTCCAGAGTTGGCAGTGTGCAGTGGGTGCATGTTCATGGCGTGTGCGAGCACTGTTAACTATTCACTGCTCTGCGTGTGTGTGTGTGTGTGTGTGTGTGTGTGTGTGCACTTGGATGAGTTAAATGCAAATGCTGGAAAGATGTGTCATCACGATCCAGATCAGATTGCAATTTTTCAAAGATCGGTTCTCATCAGCAGTGTTGTAATGTTTTTTGTTTTTTTTTTAGATTTTATTTTGGTGTGCTTTATGCTTTTATTTTGATAGGACAGTGAGTGCACAGAAAGTGAAGTGGGAGAGAGAGAGGGGGACACAATTGGGAAAAGTCCTTGAGCCTGGACTCGAACTCGGGACCACCAAAGCACAGCGGCGCAACATGTCAGCATGCTGTCCACAAGGTGCTAACGTAATTTCACATTTTAAGAATAACAACACTGTTCTGTGTTCTTGTTTTTAACCCAATTCAGTTTACTAATGTTTTTATATATAATAATTATGAATTACATGCTGTAATTTAACTTAGTTGACCACACCCTAAATGTAGTCTGATATCAGGGAAATTTGGTTTGTTTCCATTTCTCATGATATTCAAATTTTTTGTGATGCACCTGTGTGATTCATTACATGCAAAGTAAAACAAAGTAAAGTTTTTTTTGGTTTAATTTTGATTATTAGAGCTTATAGCCCATGAAAGTCAAAATCCAGTATCTCAAAATATTAAAATATTTCCTAAGCTCAATCAAAAAACGGATTTGCAAAACAGAAAAGTTAAAGTTCTTTAAAGTACGTTCATTTATGCACTCAATACTTGGTCGGCAGCACATATTACAGCAAATGTCTTATGGGGAACCAGTACAATCTCACCATGTTAGCGGGGACGACAAGCGATTCTAGACTTTATCTCACCAGGAACTAAGAGGTCATGACCGAAAGTCTGTCCAAGGTAGTACAGCCTCGGCACTTCTACAAAGGGCCAAGAGCGTACCAAGAACATTGGAACTACATCCATCATGCAGAAAGGATCCGGGTCTGTAAGGCCGGGACATCCAGATTATAGAACCTGGTGGTCGGGGAGGCCCAGCCTGCCGGCGCACAAGTATCCGCCATAGCTACTATGCTAGAGCACGCCCATGACGAGGCCACGCCTTTAGTCGAGTGGGCTCTTACTCCGATGGGGCAAGGGAGACCCATGGAGGAGTAGGCCAGCATAATAGCTTCAACTATCCATCTGGATAGTCTCTGTTTTGTGACCGGAAGCCCTTTGGTGCGGGCGGCGAAACAAACGAAAAGCTGTTTCAACTGGGCCACGTCCATGCACTTCGTAAACGCGCAGGGAGCTAGGGACAGCCCAGAAGGAAGGACCGTGTATTGATAAGCCACACCCTCAAAGGCGAATCTCAAGAATGGCCTGTGATAGGGCAATCTGGATGTGAAACAAAACCAGTCCCCTAGGCGAATTTGCGAGAGGATCTGTTTTGTGTTGATCATCCTGGATGGCCGTCTCATGAGGGCGCGGTTCAGGTGTCTGAGATCGAGGGTGGGTCTTAGACCACCATCCTTTTTGGGGACAAAGAAGTAGCAGCCTGACTCGCTCTAGGCTGGGGGAACGATTTCTACTTCCCTGTCTTCCCTGTCCTTGCTCTGAACCAAAGTAGACACCACGCCACTGAAATGTGGGGGGTGGCGAGCGAATTGAAGTGAGTAACCTCGCGTTACTATCCCCAAGACCCACTCTGACACCCTGGGGATGGCCTTCCAGGCCTTGGCCCGTGTGGCTAGGGGCTGTATGTGTTTGAGCGATGGGACGACTTCTGTGCGGCGGTAAAACGCTCAGCAAAGCCTTCCACAGCAGGTCCAAAGAGGCCGGTGGGGGAGACTGGGGAGTCGAGGATGGGGACCTTATCCGCATCCTTGATCTCCATTAAATTGAGCCACAGGTGTCGCTCAAGAACCACCAGACTGGGCATAGGGCCTATGGCCTGAGCCGTCATCTTAGTAGCGCGTAGAGCCAGGTTGGTCATGCAGATCCTTAAAGGCCGAATGCTCAGGTACAGACTCACCAAGGGCACAGAGGAGTTTTGCCTGGTAGACCTGGAGGACCGTCATAGAGTGAAGCACCGAGGCCGCCTGTCCAGCCAAGGAGTAAGCCCGTCCGGCGAGGGATGTGCAGCCTTTGCCTTCCAGCCAATAGCCGTAGGCGGGCAGAGATGCGCGGCCACTGACTCTAGAATAGGCAGATTGTCATAGCCCTTCTCTTCGATGCTGTCAACGGAGGTGAGCGCAGAGGAAACGGAAGGACGGAGGCGGGCAGAGTCTTAGTAATCTTAGTAAAGCCATGACTTAGTAATCTCGTCGTGGACTTCTGGAAAGAATGGCGAAGACCTTTGACGAGGGGCCTGCCGGTGCCCCGGCAGGAACCATTCATCCAAGTGGCTACGAGAGGGCTCTTCCGGGGGAGACCACTCCAATCCCAGCTCCTCGGCGGTTTTAGAGAGGACGCGGAAGAGTTCAGTGTCCATACCCGAGCCGGAAGCGCTGGGTTCCGAAGATGGCAGGGGGGCAGGGTCAGCCAAGCAGAAGGTCTCAGTCCGCTGCAGATGCCAGTTCACAGTGAGCGATCTAGAAGAGGTTGATCTCGCAGAGTGAAGGCTTGAGTCTTGAGCAAAGAGATGCGTCGTCGCTGAAGAGAAAGGATCTGAGTAACCATGGCGAAACACCCGCTTTTATAGCCGATTGCCCCACCCAATCTGGCGGGATCTGGCAGAATTCGGCGGGCTGCAACGCCATAGGTTTGCACATGACCAATAGCCTTGCAGTTACACTGCGTTATTAAAAAAGTACTTTAGTCTCGGAGAAAATAAGGATTTTCCCCAGAAGCATCTGTGATGCAGTACGAGTGAAAGTATCGAAAGGGAACAAGTCAAGTCAAGTTTATTTGTATAGTGCTTTTCACGAAACAAATCGCTTCAAAGCAGCTTTACAGCAAATTAAAGTTTGTACAATAATTAAAGTTTGTTAAAGTTTGTACAATAATTAAGGTTTGTTAAAGTTTGTACAATAATTAAGGTTTGTTAAATTAAAGTTTGTACAATGTGTACAATGTTAACAGTAATGATTATATGTTGCAATCAATGTAGTAAAATTCGGTAGTGATGTATGGTGTTTCAGGGCTGATATCATCTAAAGTCTTATCAAAATCAACTGCGGGTGGCAGATCATTTTCTTACTTAGCACCGAAACTATGGAACAATCTACCTAATTCTGTTCGGGAGGCAGAGACACTCAGTCAGTTTAAATCTAGACTAAAGACCCATCTCTTTAACCTGGCATACACTTAACTAATTAGGTCAACCGGAACCGGGAACACTTCCCATAAAACCTGATGCAAGAAAAATGGAGTCTATGCTAATATTGTCTGTCTCCTGCTTATTCCGAGGTCAGATCCAGTATGAATCCTGAACAGTTGGCCACTGCAGTTTTCCTTGATCCAGTTTGTATCCAGATGGTGGGTCAGTACATATAGACCACCTCTACAGGTCTGTATGGGAGTATAAACTACTTGTTTATTGGTCAGAGGAGAACTGACCCCCCGACTGAGCCTGGTTTCTCCCAAGGTTTTTTTTTCTCCATCAGTGTCACAGATGGAGGCTTGCTCAGTTGGGGACCCACAACTAAATTGGGGAAAACTAAATTGGGGACAAACAATTTAGTAATTTGGAACTATTGATTAATTTCCTCAAACTAAAATTGTTTAAAGTTTCTTTTAAAATTTATATATTACTTTCCTATTTGATACTGTAAAGTTGCTTTGACACAATTTGTATTGTAAAAAGCGCTATATAAATAAAGTTGACTTGACTTGACTTAAAGTCCTCCGAGGGGTTGGCATCATCATCTCTTTTTAGGTGTTCCTGATCCAGACTGAAACTTGTGTAATTCCTAGTTACCACGGGATGTCAATCCAGTGGCAGAAACAGAGAACAAATAGGAACATAATTAGCGTAGCTGCTGTTCAAACCAAGCAAAAGGATTTGTTCAACCAAAGCTAAAGATTAGTAATGTGCAATTGATCAGATATAACTGCAGTAAAAGATTATGAGATGTATTACATGAATGCTTGGCTAAAAAGATGTGTCTTTAATCTAGATTTAAACAGAGAGAGTGTGTCTGAACCCCGAACATTATCAGGAAGGCTATTCCAGAGTTTTAGTGGACTTTGCTATTCTAGGTACTACCAAGAGTCCTGAGTTTTGCGACCTTAGGGAGCGTGATGGATTGTAGCGCGGTAGAAGACTAGTTAGGTACGCAGGAGCTGAACCATTTAGGGCCTTATAGGTAAGTAGTAGCATTTTGTAGTGATACGGAACCTAATGGGAAGCCAGTGCAGAGACTTTAAAATTGGGGTAATATGATCATATTTTCTTGACCCTGTAAAGACTCTAGCAGCTGCATTTTGGACTAACTGTAGCTTGTTTATTGAAGATGCAGGACAACCACCTGCATTACAATAGTCCAGCCTAGAGGTCATAAATGCATGAACTAACTTTTCTGCATCAGAAACAGGTAACATGTTTTGTAGCTTGGCAATGTTTCTAAGATAGAAGAATGCTGTTTTTGTAACATGGAAAATATGATTTTCAAAAGACAAGTTGCTATCTAATATAACACCCAGACTTTTGACTGTAGAGGAAGCAGCAGTACATCCATCTAGTTGCAAATTGTAATCCAATTTTTTGGTCCAATAAGTAATATCTCTGTCTTATCTGAATTTAATAGGAGAAAATTATTGGTCATCCAATCTTTTACATTTTTAACACACTCTGTTAACTTTGATAATTTAGAAGTTTCATCTGGTCTTGTTGAGATATACAGTTGAGTATCATCAGCATAACAATGGAAACTAATTCCATATTTCCTAATAATATTGTCAAGGGGCAACATGTATATTGAGAAAAGCAGAGGACCTAGGACAGATCCTTGTGGCACTCCATACTTTACTGGTGATAACTGAGATGACTCCCCGTTTAAATAATCAAAGTGGTAGCGATAAGACAGGTAGGATCTAAACCATCTTAAAGCCTGCCCTTGAATACCTGCATAAGGTCAAGAAAAACTAGCAATGAGATGCAGCCTTGGTCTGATGCAAGAAGCAAGTCATTAGTGATTTTAACAAGTGCAGTTTCTGTGCTATGATGGGCCCTGAAACCTGATTGAAATTCTTCATAGATAATTTTTTTTTGCAAAAAGCAGCATAATTGAGCAGATACAACTTTTTCTAAAATTTTAGACATAAACGGAAGATTAGAAATGGGTCTGTAATTTTCTAGTTCATTAGGGTCTAGTTGTGGTTTCTTAATAAGAGACCTGAATGACCTAAAGATAATGATGAGTTAATAATATTGAGGAGCACTGTAAAACCAACAGTGAAATTAACTAAATGAAATGAGTTGTTTTCACTCAAATAATAATGAAAGTTCGTTGGACTCATTGAAATAAGCTTTGTAAACTCAAAATTTCATTGTAGTAAACTGAACTTGAATGATTGAGTTTTCTAGTTCCCATCATGCTTTGCTGCAAACCGTCTCGATCAGGCTGCTGAAGTCCCGCTTCAAGACCTCTGTCTGATGCCTGATGTTGTTCACCCCCGTGTGCAGGACGATCGCGCCGACACCCTCGTTCTTCAGGATTGCAGGTATCTGCGCAGAAACATCGAGAACACGAGCACCAGGAAAACAATGAGTTTGCACATTACCTTTAGCTAAAGTAGCACGAATGTACCTGATGATGGAATCTCCGACGATCACAGCGTCGCGTTCCATCTTGCAGAGGGGAGCGAAGCGGTTCCGGGTGGAGATCTCGAAGACCGGGGGCAGCGGAGGGGGAGAGGTCCTCGCCCCGGGGCCTGGCTTGGTCTTCCGCTGCTGCTGCACCCAGGGTCCGTGGTGTCCCGTCGCCGGAGTGAAGGACATCTGGGAAGAGCGCGTCCTGGGTGCACAGGGCCTGCACAGAGAAGCACAAGGAGTGGAAGTGGTAGGAGTCTTAGTATCGCGCTGTATACGTACCCGAGAGGATTCCAGAGCTGCCCTCAGCTCGGCCTGCCTCTCCAGGAGCTGGCGGATCTGCTTCTCCACGGCCTCCAGCTCCACCTGCACCGAGTGCAGCTCGAACATGTCATCACCTGTATTCAAAGGTAGACACAAATTTGGCATTAAAGCAAGTAACAGTTAGTAAACAATGGTAGTGTGTGTATAAACAATGCAAGCAAGAGTAGCGGCAACCACGCAGGTGATGCTAATGGGCTATAAGCTAGCGGACTCGGGAATTCAAAACAAAACTAGTGTTAACAAGGTACTCCGGTTGTTTTAGTTTTAAAACACAACAAGGGGTATATTCACATGTTATAAAAAACGTAAATGATGGTGTAAAAATTAGATTTTTTAATTAGACAATATTAAATTGACTTGACGGAGCCCAAACTCAAAGGATACGGAACAAGGTGGTCAGACTCTGATATATTGCGCATACACATACAGTACGGTCTGCGCTACCTTTTAAGTTACAAAAAATACATCTCATGAAACCATCTTCCTTGGTTTCACAATACTTAATTAATGATTGTTAACTGAGTTTGGTGTTTTTAGAGGACGTATCTGTGCTGAATCCTACATAAATAAATCACAACAGTCCCGTGCTATGGGCACAGTCATTGATAAAGGCTGCAAAGTATACATTTTTTTTAAGCTACTATTAGAAACTTCAAACTTATTCAGTCTGATTGTATTTTATTATTTTAATTGAATTTATTGTTAAATAAAAAATCTTTAAGGAGTCAAATATCACCTTATAATTACTGTCACTGTTCCTATTTTTTTTTTTTTTTTTTTTTAAGTAGGTGCACAAGTGATCCTGAAAAGAAATGTAAGCCTAAGAGGAATTATTTTAAACAGCAATAATTTGTGTCATTTGTTTATTAAACTATTATTTTATCCCCCAAAACAAAATAAAAAAGTTTTCGAAAAATTACACATTCGATTTTGAGTATGATTATAACTGTACAATGTTGCTGTCTAAGTAGGCAGTTCACTAGGTATTGTGACATAGCCAGGGTTCTCTTTTCTTATTGGCTCTGTTCTCCTCATGCTATGCTAATTCCGGTATTTGTGCTTAACTGAGGATTAACTAACCTGTTGTCATCAAGCCACCCCTCAAAATAGTTGTCTTCTTATAATAGGTATTGAACTGAAGGTTTATCATGTGCGCTTATGAGTGACTGTTAGGAAGATGTTATTATTAGCGGGCTATTCCTGAGCACTAGTGTGCTGGCTAGTTAACAACAGTTAGCCTGTTAGCATTAGTGCAAAATAATGGAAGATACAGAAACCGGGGTGGACGTTAAATACTGGATTAAATCACGGTTTTCATATAGTTACAATGACCGGTAAGTCTCAACCTTGTGTTACGTTGTCACGTGTAATGTTATTTATGCTTTAAAATTATTGGTATTTAGCAAAGCAGTATTGCAAAATATTCTTCTTATAATTATTATTCATCTGTCATTTTGTTTCATAGACTAGACTGGTAGAGATGAAACCTAAATAAGACCTAAAGTCTACTTTTACTTTGACATGAAGAGGTAAACTCTCAGATTTACTATAATTTTGTTAACAATACAAGTGTGTTACTGTCCATATCATGTTCTTTCTGATGCGTTTTTGATTTGTTTGTTATTGTGCCTTTTGAGAAATGATGTAATAGGTTAGAGGTGGAAATGGCTCACTGATCAGGCTGATCTCAGGAGGGACAGACTGACATCAACACACGCACACACACACAAACAGGTGCCTTTTAAACTTTTTGTCCTGTGACTTGTCTTTAAAAGAGGGTAGTGGCGCAGTGTCACTAATACCAGCTTTATGTTAACAGGCTTATTATTTGTTATTTGCCTAAATTGATTTTTCAGATTATAGATCAGTGACTTTTATACATGTTCCTTGGTTATTGTTAACTTTTGATTGTTACATCTAACATTTGGACACATTTACACGTGTTTTGGGGTTGGTAAGATTTTTTAGCAATTCTTTTGAAAGAGACATAAGCTCATCATCATAAAATGATGATGATGATGATTATTATTATTATTATTATTGTTATTGTTATTATTATGATTATTAGTAGTAGTAGTAGTAGTAGTAGTAGCTTTTAAAATTGAATTTACCCACCCTTTTGTGGAAGTTTGGGGAAGTTCCATTCAAAAACATTGAAACAAATGATTACCGCTCAATGTTAATGAATATTACTACCATAATTCGAGCAAAGCGTAGGAAAAGAGGTGGAGTCTTGTGATGGCAATGCTGAATTTTTAGCAGCCTTTACTCCAGTCTTAAGTGTGACAGAATCTTTCAGATTTTGATTTTCTGATTTAAAGCTCAGGAAACATGTCTTAATATTATCAATGCTGAAAACAGTTACTGTTTTCACTGCTTAATGTATTTGTATTCCATTAGGAATAAGAACCCAGATTAACTTCCAAACAAGTTCAAGCTGATCTGCACAGGGTACAACAGTGTCAGCTCGTCGTTGCCATCTGAATAAAAAAGGACGCTATGGTAGGACACCACTGCTGACACAAAGGCATTAAAAAAGCAAGACTGGAGTGCCAAAACTTATGTGACAAAGCCACAATCCTTCTGTGAGAACGTATTGTGGACAGATGAAACAAAAGTAGAGCTTTTTGGTGAAGGACATCATGGCAGTGTTTACAGAAAAAGCAATGAGGCCTTCAAAGAAAAGAACACAGTCCCTACAGTCAAACATGGTGGAGGTTCAAAGATGTTTTGGGGTTGCTTTGCTGCTTCTGGAACTGGATGCCTTGACTGTGTGAACTGTATCACAAAATCTGATGATTACCAAAGAATTTTGGGGAGCAACGTAGTGGCCAGTGTCAGAAAGCTGCGTCCACCAGTGGTCATGGGTCTTCCGTCGCATGGCAGAGCAAGTGAAAGAGACATGCTGAATGAAAGTGCACATTCACTCTCTGTCAGCAGATGGTGCTTTTGCTAGAAATTCAGAAATTCAGGCATTACACTGTGGCCTCATACCTACGGAGGAATCACAGCCGTGCAGATATACAGCCATATCTTATGGCTACTCGTGTGATATTACTCCTATAAATAACAAAGTTAAAGCATGTAGTCAGAAGCCTTTTGATCAGAATATTTAAAATTAAGATCTGTAAAATGTTTTACCACTAATGACAGATTATATTAGAGTGCATTTATTAAAATTATTAAACCGCATCAGGAGAAGTCAATAACATTTGAAGTTTCAGCATTTGCTTGTATTCTGACTTTTCTGAACAGAAAAATCAGACAGTTCTGTTGGTGACAGTTCTGAAAATCAATGTTGCAATAATGGACAGGTGAGACCCAATGACTCACACCTGTGTATTGCGTAAAGGAGAATTTCAGTTCCCTAACTAAAATTTACAGATAATTTACTCACCCCCTTGTCATCCAAGATATTCATGTCTTTCTTCAGTCGTAAATAAATAGTTTTCATTTAGAACCCTTTGAAGCTGCATTTAAACTGCATGTGGAAGTTCAAATTTGGGGGCACCATTGAAGTCCACTATATGGACAGAAATCCTGAAACGTTTTTCTCAAAATAAATAAAAATAAATAATAATAATAATTTCTTGGATGACAAGGGGGTGAGTAAATTATCTGTAAATTTTAGTTCTGGAAGTGAACTTCTCATTTAAATAATTTATATAACTTCCCATTCTTCTTATCGTCACTGCACATCAGAGAACTTTGATATAAATTTATTTTAATCTTTCTAGAATTAGAAATTCAGAGCCAAGGTGTCCTCACTCATGTATATATATTTTTTTTGCTAATATTTGTGTGTGTGTGTGTGTGTGTGTGTGTGTGTGTGTGTTTTTTGCAGAGGAGGCCAAGTGACTGTTCAGAGATACATCCTGAGCGATATATTTCAAAATACAAATATGATGGTAAGTGTGGTGTTTAGCCTTCATTCAGTAATGTTACATAATTAGACTTGAATGCATTATTACTTAGCTGATTGTTTGGTGCCGGAATGAGTCATTAAACCTGGGAATAAATTACCATTTTTGCACTTCTGGTTCCATTAGCTATGTTTCCATCTAAAGATGCAAATTTACGAATTTGCGAATAAATCACAGTGTTCATCCAACAAGCTAAAGACAACAAAATTGTCACTTCCTGATAAACTGGCACTAAATATCACTAAGACAAGTAGAAAAAGCCACTGAATATAATAATTAATTGTGCCTCATAGTGAGCAGATGAAACACAATAAATGTCACTGCTTTCGGAGGCGGATGCTTGCTGTTTGGGAACTCAGTCATAAGACAGTTATACAGAAATACTTTGACGACAGGCTTTTCAGGGTGATCACGACAAAACAGATCCTCTCGCAGATTTACCTAGGGGACTGGTTTTGTTCGTTGAGTCTGAAAGACGCTTACTTTCACATCCAGATTGCTCCCCATCACAGGCCATTCTTGAGATTCGCCTTCGAGGGTGTGGCTTATCAATACATAATCCTTCCTTTTGGGCTGTCCCTAGCTCCCCGCACGTTTATGAAGTGCATGAACATGGCGCTTTCCCCCATGTGACAGAAGGGAATCCGCATCCTGAATTATCTCGACGACTGGTTCATTCTGGCCCAGTCAATAGCTGCCCAGCTATTGGTTCACTGAGTTATCACTGACGCGACCAATAGCCTTGCAGTTACACTGCGTTACTAAAGAGGGCTTCAGTCTCAGAGAAAATAAGGATTTTCCCTGTAAGCGTCTGCGACGCAGTACTCATTCCCGTATATCTAGGAACCGAGGTTATGCAAGTAACCAAGTACGTTTTATTACATAAAAAGTTTATACATAGAAAAAACTTTAATTTTCGATTCATCAACATATCCACCATTATGTACATAGCACACATACGAAAGCCATTGCACGCATTCCCAAGCGTCAGCAAATGATCTCGATCACAGCTTGCATTAAAACCGATTGCATAGCTACTTTTGACTAATCCCTTTTCTTAAAAATTGTTTAAAAGGCTGAAATGTGAGTTTTAACACCATATAAAACACTGCGCATTTGTGTAAACCCTGTTTTTGAAATTTAGAATGCTAGTTATCATGTTGTTGTTGTTGTTGTTTTTACAGTCATTGTGTACCAGTCATTAATGTGTTAATGTGTTACCAGGCATAGATATTGCCCTACCCCACTCATACAGTATTTATTTTATTTGTGCAGGTCTTAAAAAGCTTTTTTTTTTTTTAGTTCCCCGTCTGTCGTTCACGTTCGACGTTGTGTCGAAGTGACGACTAGGGGTCGCTCTTGAGAGCCCGAATACCTCTGACAGCTTTGAGAAAAGGCCAGTGAGAATTGGTATGCAGTATTTGCATAGCCCGCTCCGCCCCGGAGATCCGGGCATAAGAGGGGGGGGCTAGGCAACACTCATTGTTCTGTTTCTTCGGAGCCGAATGCAGCGTCTCTTCATTGAGAAGCAGCGTTACTCACCTCTCTCGTCGTTGGATCTACGGCACGGGCAGCGGTCTCTTCCTTCTCGAACACAGTAGCAGTGAGAGTCCCCTGGGTGCTTCGACGGCGAATCTTGAAGAGCAGATTTCCTCTTAATAAAATCTAAAGAGCAAATTTCTCTAAAAGAGTGCAGACACGGTGGGTTTGTGTGTTTACTATGCCTTTCCTTCCGTGTCCTTCTGGTTGCGGCTTCTTTCTCTCCCAAAACGATCGGCACGAGCTCTGTCTTCAGTGTTTGGGTCGTGACCATGCTGAAGCGGCGTTCGGCTAAGGCCGATGTCCTGCTTGCGAGGACATGCCCCTCAGCAGACTTCGTTCGCGAGTCGCGTTCTTTACTAAAAGACCGCGGCTCGCATCAACCGCTCCCGCGGCTCGTCCTTCTACTTCCGGGTACGAGGCTGCCGCGGCGCGTGTTGATGAAGAGCGAGAGAGCGCGAGCGTTTCGCCGGGTAATTCCCCGCGTCCCTCGCGCTCTGTGTGTCTGCCGGTCGAGCTTTCGGATGACTTTGAAAACTCGTCTCAGTACGGGTTGGATTGGTTATTCGGGGCTCCTGCGGGGGAGGAAGAAGTGTCTGCAGCATCGGAGAGTGGGCAGCCATCTGAAGCAGACGCGCTGTCTGAGGCACCCGCTGCGGGGGCGGGTTCTCAGTCAGTAGCAGACGCGGAAATGGCGGCCATGCTCGAACGGGCGGCCAAAGCAATCGGGATTGAGTGGAAGTCTCCGCCCCGTCCTGAGCGCTCACGGCTGGATGATTGGTATCTGGGTAACGACCGTGGTTCTCGGCCACGTTCTACCCCAGTTCCTTTCTTCCCGGAAGTGAATGAGGAACTGACTAAGTCGTGGAAGGCTCCTTTTTCAGCCAGAACGCGTCTTAGCGGTTCTTCCTCTCTCACCACCCTCAATGGAGGTCCAGCGAAGGGGTATACGGAGGTTCCCGCCGTGGAGCGTGCGATCGCGGTGCATCTTTGCCCGCAGACCGCCGCCACCTGGCGGGACCGCCCAAAACTCCCGTCCAGGGCATGTAAGGCTTCTTCCGCTCTCGTGGGGAAGGCTTATGCTGCTTCTGGACAAGCTGCGTCCGCCCTTCACGCTATGGCCGTCCTGCAGGTCTATCAGGCCAAGGTTCTTAGCGAGTTGCACGAGGGTGTTCCCAAACCAGAGCTTTTGCAGGATCTGCGCTCGGCGACTGACTATGCTCTACGAGCTACAAAGGTCACGGCGCAGGCTCTGGGGAGGGCGATGTCCACTATGGTGGTCCAGGAGCGCCACCTTTGGCTGAATCTGGCGGAAATGAAGGACGCTGAGAAGGTTCGCTTTCTTGACGCCCCCATTTCTCAGGCTGGTCTCTTTGGCGACACTGTCGAGGAATTTGCACAGCAGTTCTCCGCAGTGAAGAAACAGACGGAGGCTATCAAACACATCTTGCCTCGTCGGGCGCCGGCCCCCGGGCCCGCACCCCCGAGGCAGCAGCCTCCGCCTGTTTCACGCCGAGGACGACCGCCTTCCAGACCGGCTCAGGGCCCGCCACAGGCTGGTCCTGCACCTAAACCAGCCTTGCGGTCGAGCTCTCGCAAGAAGGTGGCGCCGTTAGCTCAGTCTCAGGCCGCTAAGAACCCTCGTCAGGCTTCGAAGCGTTCCTGAAACGAGCAGCCCGGAGGAGAGAGATCTGCTGACCTGTCTGGATCCACACTCGGCGAGGGGACGAGTGTGGGTTTCGGCTCCACCCCGGCTGTCTGCCTCTCGGCAGACGGCCACCACATGGTCAATAAAAGAGCAATTTTCTTCTCTGGGCGAAAAAATCTATGTGACTGCGTCCCTCCGGGGTACCCAGCCACTAAAACATGTCAAAGCATGCTCAACCGCAAGCCCTGCGCTTCTGCATGCTTTGACGAATGAGGCGCATCCATCAGTCGATCCCCTGAGTTCAGGCGATCTTCGGATGGATCCTTGTCTGTCGGTTTCGATGGTCAACGCTCCCATGGCTGGGTCCCTCCGGGGTACCCAGCCACTAGAACACATCAAAGCATGCTCAACCGCAGGGCCTGCGCTTCGGCATGCTTTGACGAATCAAGTGCATCCATCAGTCGATCCCCTGAGCTCAGGCGATCTTCTGATGGATCCTTGTCTGTCGGTTCCGATGGTCGATCCTTCCATGGCTGGGTCCCTCCGGGGTACCCAGCCACCAAAACACATCAAAGCATGCTCAACCGCAAAACTTGCGCTTCTGCATACTTTGACAGAGAAACAAGCGCATCCGTCAGTCGATCCCCTGAGCTCAGTATACAACTAGACTCGGTTGCCATGAGTGCACGGCTCTCCCCGGAGCGTGCACAGTCAGTGCTGAGCTGCGTCCAGAAGCTCTCACGCAGCCCGACGGTCCCCCTCAAACAATTTCAGAGGCTCCTGGGTCACATGGCATCCGCAGCCGCCGTCACGCCGCTGGGCCTGATGCACATGAGACCGTTACAACACTGGCTGCGTTCCCGAGTCCCGAGATGGCCATGGCGCCAGGGTTCATACCGGGTGCACGTCACACCCGTATGTCTAAAAACCCTCGGTCCTTGGAAAGACATTTCGTTCCTACGGGCCGGGGTGCCCTTAGGACAAGTGTCCAGGCGCATTTTGGTTACGACAGATGCATCCAACACAGGCTGGGGCGCCGTATGCAATGGGCAAGCAGCTGCAGGGCTCTGGTCGGGCCCTCGGCTGCATTGGCATATCAATTGCCTCGAGCTGCTGACAGTGTTTTTGGCCCTGAAGAGGTTCCGACCTTTGGTTCAGGGCAAACACGTGCTGGTCCGCACAGACAGCACTGCGACTGTAGCCTACATCAATCACCAGGGCGGTGTACGCTCCTTTCGCATGTCACAGCTAGCCCGCCATCTCCTCCTTTGGTGTCGAAACAATGTCAAGTCTCTACGAGCCACCCACATACCGGGCGAACTCAATTGGGTAGCGGACGCGCTCTCCCGACAGACTTCGCTTCAGGGCGAGTGGAGACTTCACCCTCAGACGGTTCAGCTGATCTGGAGTCTTTTCGGTCAGGCCCAGGTCGACCTGTTTGCCTCGATAGAGAACACTCACTGCCAGTTGTGGTACGGTCTGTCCGAGGCGCCCCTCGGCACAGATGCACTGGCACACAGCTGGCCTCAGGGCCTCCTCAAGTATGCGTTTCCACCAGTGAGCCTAATTGCACAGACCCTGTGCAAAGTCAGGGAGGACAGAGAACAGATCCTGCTGGTGGCCCCCTACTGGCCCAACAGGGTTTGGTTCTCAGAGCTGGTGCTCCTCTCCCCCGTTCCTCCCTGGCGCATTCCCCTGAGGAAGGACCTCCTTTCACAGGGGAAGGGCACGATATGGCACCCGCGCCCAGATCTCTGGAACCTCCACGTATGGTCCCTGGACGCGACCAGGAGGATTTCAGAGATCTCCCACTGGCAGTGGTAAACACTCTGTTGCAGTCGAGAGCTCCCTCCACGAGGCGGCTGTACGACCTCAGATGGCGCAAATTCACAAACTGGTGTTCCTCCCGGGGGGAGAACCCACGGAGATGTGGCATCCGAACGGTGCTTTCCTTCCTCCAAGGAGGACTGGATAGACACCTTTCTGCTTCAACACTTAAGGTCCAGGTAGTCGCTATTGCCGCTAACCACGACCTGGTGGAAGGTAGATCGGTTGGGAAGCACAATTTGGTTATACGATTCCTTAAAGGTGCACGCAGGCTGAACCCCGTCAGACCGCGCCTTGTCCCCTCTTGGGATCTGTCTGTGGTCCTCCGGGGCCTACAGTCAGGTCCCTTTGAGCCGCTCCAGTCAGTCGAACTCAGTGCTCTCTCCCAAAAGACGGCTCTCCTGACTGCGCTCACATCGATCAAAAGAGTGGGAGACCTCCAAGCCCTCTCCGTCAGTGACTCGTGCCTCGAATTCGGGCCGGCTAACTCTCACGTTATCCTGAGACCCCGGCCCGGTTATGTGCCCAAAGTGCCCACCACTCCCTTCAGGGACCAGGTGGTCACTCTGCAAGCTATCCCTTCTCAGGAAGGCGACCCCAACCTCTCCTTGTTATGCCCAGTCCCTGCCCTGAGCATTTACTTGGAACGTACTGAAAGCTTCAGACGGTCGAGTCAGCTCTTTGTCTGTTTTGGAGGACAGCAGAAGGGGAAAGCTGTCTCCAAACAAAGAATTTCCCACTGGATTGTGGATGCGATTCGTTTGGCCTACCAGGCCACAGGGGTGCCCTGCCCGCTGGGGGTGCACGCCCACTCCACCAGGGGCGTCGCAGCGTCGGTTGCGCTGGCGAACGGGATCTCTTTAACAGACATTTGCAGAGCTGCAGGTTGGGCTACACCTAACAGCGGAGGAACTAGCTATCAGAATCTAATATGAGGTTAGGTTGCCTCTTGTGAACTCTCATATTAGGTTGGTGCCCCACATGTAGTGGCTCCTAATGCGGCCCCATGTGTGTATCTCCACCTATACTCCCAGAGATGCGGTGTTTCCCTTAAGACAAAACTTGTCTCCGACCCTGAGCTCAGCAGTCTCTCCTCATGCGGAGCCTGCCTCAGGATCGTCCCCTTGTTGTGCTCCCCTAGTGCGAGCCCTCAAGTGTATTCTCCACACAAATACCTCCCTCCGGGCAGGGTGTGGTCTCCGTAGTGCCCATCCCCCCCCGGGGAGGACGGACACTGGCCCAATGTTCTCCAAGATGTTCAACCAAAGGTGAGGAAAGGCTGGCTGAAGCTCTTGGGCATTGGAAGGTCACGTAGAGGTGAGTGACATTTATCTAACACGCAAGACCTGTTAATATTTGCACTCCATGCACTCGTGACGCGGTCCGCTGGTTGTGGCGTTTTCAACTGGGACCCCTAGTCGTCACTTCGACACAACGTCGAACGTGAACGACAGACGGGGAACGTCTTGGTTACGTATGGTAACCCTCGTTCCCTGATGGAGGGAACGGAGACGTTGTGTCCCCCTTGCCACAACCTCGGACCGCCTCTGAGTGTAGCCGGGTGCTTCGGCTCCTCAGATCAGAACAATGAGTGTTGCCTAGCCCCCCCCTCTTATGCCCGGATCTCCGGGGCGGAGCGGGCTATGCAAATACTGCATACCAATTCTCATTGGCCTTTTCTCAAAGCTGTCAGAGGTATTCGGGCTCTCAAGAGCGACCCCTAGTCGTCACTTCGACACAACGTCTCCGTTCCCTCCATCAGGGAACGAGGGTTACCATACGTAACCAAGGCGTTTTTTTTTTTTAATACACTGTAAATTCCTTAATTTTACCAATTTTATAATTTATATTGTATGTTGGTTACTGATATTAGGTAATGTTGGATACAATTTAGATAAGTGGTTCCCTTTCGATACTTTCACTCGTACTGCGGCGTAAGCCGCTATGGGCAAACCTGTTTTTCTCCGAAGACTGAAGCACTTTTTAATAACGCAGTTTTTAACTGCAGAGCTATTGGTCGAGTCAGTGATAACTGAGTGAACCAATAGCTGAGCAGCGGTGCTGCACACACCTATGGCGAAGCAGCCCGCCACATCTTGCATGATCCCGCCAAAATGGGCGGGGTAATCGGCTATATAAGCGGGTGCTTTGCCGGGTTAATCAGATCCTTTTTCTTCAGCAACGACTTCACATCTTCGCTCAAGACTCAAGCCTTCGCGATCAAGCTCTTTTAGACGGCGTTCCGTGAACCGGCTCCTGCAGTGAACAAAGCGATTTCCTGCTCAGCTTCCTGCCTCCCCGCTTTCAGCAACTGCAGCAGAAGCGTCCCGTTTCCCTGCCGCCATCCGGTCCGGCATTTATTAGAGCAAATTTCCACTAAAAGAGCAAGTTTGGCGTTGTTTCAAATGACGCACCGTCGCTGTCACTCGTGCAGCACTCCGTTGCACGCCACTGACGGTCACGGTGAGTGCGCTTTGGGGTTTGAGACGGAATGAGACGGAATGCCCCCATTGTGAGGACATGAGTCTTGGTTCTCTGCGCCCCCTTTCTCGCCCTCCCCCTTTTTTCCTCCCAGGAACCCATGTCTCGCCCTCGCCACTTAGAGAAGCTTCTCGTTTCTCCTCTCTCATCAAAGCTCGGAGACAGAAACAGTGGAGTAAAGGAATTAAGCATTCGGGCTTGAGTGATCTCACGCCAGCGATGTATCTGCGTGCTCGCTCTCCCCGCTGCACTTTGATCTGCCGTTGTGTCTTATAGTGAGAATCAACGCTCCTCTTTACTTCGAGCGGCTCTATTCTCTTATGTGGACCGGAGCAGAACGCTGTCTCTGACAGCTTCGCATTGTGTGTGTGTTGTCAAGGAGACGGCCCCGTTCGCTAGCAGGAGGCGCCCCCGCCTTCCCCGCTCTTATGTTTCTATCCTCCCAGTTACCTCGGAGGCAGCAACAGCGAGCTTGCGAGTTGAGCGAATAGAATAGGCTTGACTGACACACACTCTGCGTGCCATGCACCTGCTGCTGGCAGCTTTGCGTTTTGTGTGTGTATTGCTGAAGCTGTGTCCTCAAAACGACCTCTTGCTAAGCAGTCTGCCACGGTGTGTTAGGCTGTATTGGCAGCCTTGTGTTTGTGTGAATGTCGCTGAAGCCGCGTCCACGAGCTATCTGTTTCAGTACTAAAAAGCAGTCTGCCAGGGTGCAGTTCACCTGTTATGGCAGCGTGTGTTTGTGTGTATGTCGCTGAAGCTGCGTTCACAAACTGTTTCAGTAGTCTGCCAGGGCGCATTACACAATATTTGACAGCTCGCACTGTGTGCTGATGTTGCGCTTGTAAGACTCGCAGTCAGCTAAACAGTCTGTCAATGTGTGTTATATCTATCTTGCTCTTGCGTTTCTCTTCTCACATTTACTTTGGAGGTACAAACTGCAGACTTGCGTTCAAATTGAGTGATTTAGCGCCGGCAAAGCCCCCGCGTGTGTCACTCTTCACAAAGCTTTTGATCTGCCATTGTGTTTTACACGTGAGGATTGGCGCCTCTTGTTTTTCGAGCAGCTCAATCCTTCTGGCTAGATCGAAGCAAAATGCTGTCTCTACACTGACAGCTTCATGTTGAACGCGCCTCTCGCCTGGGCAATGCCCACGCTGAGGCGGCGCTCGCTGAGGCTGCGCTTGCTGAGGCAGATGCGCTCTCGCGCTGGCGTGCGTCGCGTTTTTCCTCAATGAAAGCGGCCCTGCCCCTTTCCCCCTCCGCTACGAGTGGAGAGAAAACGCGCAGCTCTTTTGATCTGCCTGTTTAACATTACGATCATTGCACTTCTCTTCTGAGTAGTTTGATCTTTCTTTCAGGCAGATTAAAAGTAAATGCTGTCACTAATGATTATTATCATTGACAGCTTTGGGCTGGCCGATGGACGTTGTAATACGAGGTTACTCGCTGCAATTCGCTCGCCACCCCCGGCGGTCCGGCGGCGTGATTCCCTCAGTGGTTTGAAGCGAGAACAGAAATGTCCTTTGCACCGAAATTCGCAACCTACTGGTGAGAGGGGCCGTAGAAACGGTTCCCCCAGCTCAATGCGAGTCGGGTTATTACAGGCGGTACTTCCTGGTGTCCAAAAAAGATGGAGGTCTCAGACCCATCCTCAATCTCAGAGATCTGAATCGCACCCTCATGCGACGGCCGTTCAGAATGATCACAACAAAACAGATCCTCTCACTAGTTCGCCTAGGGAACTGGTTTTGTTCGCTGGATCTGAAAGATGCTTATTTTCACATCAGTGAAACATCACACCAGTTTGCCCCCGTCACAGGCCTTTCTTGAGATTCGCCTTCGAGGGTGTGGCTTATCAATACACAGTCCTTCCTTTCAAACTGTCTCTAGCTCCCCGCACTTTTACTCTTTCCCCCCTCAAACCGATGGGAATCCACATCCTGGCCCAGTCGGAGACCGAGCTAATAAATCACAGATCCCTTCTCCTCAGCCACTTGCAGTGCCTAGGACTCAGGGTCAAATTTGCCAAGAGCGCACTGTCCCCCCAGCAGGTGGATAACCTTTCTGGGGACAGTTTTGGACTCCGCCCGCATGAGGGCAGCAGTCTCGCTGAGCAGAGCTCAGACCATTCAGCGGCTCGTGGCCTCTTTTACCATTGGAGCCTCTCGCCCTCTCAAGGCTTTTCAAAGGATACTAGGCTTTATGGCCATGGCATCCCCAGTACTTCAGTTGGGCTTGCTTCGAATGTGACCCCTCCAGTATTGGCTGAAGCCGAAGGTACCAGCTCACGCATGGCGCCAAGAATGCCTCCGTATCAAGGTGGATCGAGCCTGTATTCCAGCTCTCGCCCCTTGGAAGGAAACTGAGTGGCTGGAAGAGGGTGTTTCCCTGGGACTAGTCTCCAGACGGAAGGTGGTCACGACAGACTCAGGTTGGGGGGCGCTGTGCGATGGCAGACCAGCCTCTGGCCTATGGTCAGAAAGGCAGATGAGCCTTCACATCAACTGCCTAGAAATACTAGCAGTGAGTTTAGGCCTTCATACCTTCCTGTTGGAGTTGAAGGGTCATCATGTCCTAGTCCACTCGGACAACATGACGGTGGTGTCCTACATAAATCGCCAGGGAGGCTTATCCAGACATCTCTTCATGATGGCGAAGGACCTTCTGGAATGGGCTCAGGTCCATCTACGCTCCCTGAGAGCGGCCCACGTGCCAGGCAGACTGAACCAAGGAGCAGACATGCTGTCCCGGAGCAATGTCCCCTCAGACGAGTGGACGCTTCACCTCTTGACGGTTCAGAAGATATGGGAGATCTTGGGCTAGGCAAGAGTCGATCTCTTCACCTCAGAAGACAACTCTCACTGCCAAATTTACTTCTCGAAGGAACAGGACGCGTTGGCCCACGCCTGGCCCAACCTCCTCCTTTATGCCTTTCCCCCGATCGCTCTGATCCCTCAGGTCATCAGACGAATCAGGAAACAGAGACACAAAGTTCTGTTAGTTGCCCCGCTTTGGTCGAACCAGCGTTGGCTGCCAGACCTAACTCAGTTACTGTCTGCAGCCCCATGGCTCATTCCCCTGAGACGAGACCTCCTCTCTAAGGCGAACAGAACAAGCTGGCACCCCAGACCAGACCTGTGGGCTCTTTGAACCGCTCCAGTCCGCAGACTTCCGCCCCATGACGTTCAAAACCGCTCTGCTATTAGCATTAGCGTTGGTAAAATGTGTAGGCGACTTGCAGGCGCTCTCAGTGAGTCCATCTTGTTTGGAATTCGGGCCTAACGACTCCAAGGTCGTCCTGATGCCAAAACAGGGTTACATACCTAAGATATGAGGGCGTACATCAAGCATTCCGCCTCCTTCAGACAGTCGGAACAGCTCTTTGGTTGTTTCAGGGACCGCTCTAAAGGGCTTCCGGTCACGAAACAGAGACTGTCCAGATGGATAGTTGAGGCTATCATGCTGGCCTACTCCTCATTGGGTCTTTCTTGCCCCATCGGAGTCAGAGCCCATTCGACTAGGGACGTGGCATCGTCTTGGGCATGGTCCGACGGGATAGCAATATCAGAAATATGTGAGGCGGCAGGCTGGGCCTCTCCGTCCACATTTGCTAGATTTTATAATCTAGAGATCCCGGCCTTCAGACCCGGATCCTTTCAGTTTGACCCTTCTATTCAGGTACGCTCTTGGCCCTTTCTGAAGTGCCGAGGCTGTACCCCATTGGGCAGACTAACGTACTAACGTAACCTCGGTTCCCTGAGATACGGGAACGAGTACTGCGTTCCTGCCGTGCTACCGCTGCCGATTCAGTCCTCGCTTCAGGTGAAGGATCTGATTAACCCGGCAAAGCACCCGCTTATATAGCCGATTACCCCGCCCATTTTGGCGGGATCATGCAAGATTCGGCAGCCTGCTTCGCCATAGGTGTGCACAGCACTGCTGCTCAGCTATTGGTTCGCTCAGTTATCACTGACTCGACCAGTAGCTCTGCAGTTAAAAACTGCATTATTAAAAAGTGCTTCAGTCTGCAGAGAAAAACAGGTTTTCCCATAGCGGCTTACGCCGCAGTACTCGTTCCCGTATCTCAGGGAACCGAGGTTACGTTAGTAACAGAGTACGTTTTCAACAGCACAATAACACCTGATTTAAAGTGGAGAACTCATGTATGTCTGTAAACATTGTCATTTATCCCCAGTTGTAAAGCGCTTAAAAATGCACCTTAAAAGTGTTTGAAAAGTGCTTGAATTTTACTTTGGAAAAGGTGTAGGAAAACCCTGAAAATGTTATTTCTTTTACCAAAATAAAAGGGATCATACAAAATGCATGTTATTGTTCATTTAGTACCGACCTGAATAAGATATTTCACATTAAAGATGTTTACATATAGTCCACAAGAGAAAATAATAGCTGAATTTATTAAAATGACCCCGTTCAGAAAATGACCCACAGCTGGGTTTTTTTTTGTTTTGTTTTGTTTTTTTTGTGATAGTTGTTCATGAGTGCCTTGTTTGTCCTGAACAGTTAAACTGCCTGCTGTTGAAAAAGTCCTTCAGGTCCTACAAATTCTTCTGGTTTTCCAGAATTTTTGTGTATTTAAACCCTTTCCAACGACTGCGATTTTGATATCCGTCTTTTCACACTGAGGACAACTGAGGGACTCGTATGCAACTATTACTATTATGCTCACTGATGCTCCAGAAGGAAAAAAACATGCATTAAGGGTGAAAACTTTTTAAGTTTGAAGATAAGGGTAAATTGAACATATTTTGTGTTCGGGAAAAAAATAGCTATCTTCTGTAGCCTCTTACTAGTTACATTAGGTACATGTCTAAGTGGGACTACTGTATACAGCCTACCTGGGTGCACTATACAGACTTTTAAAGTTCATAAGAGTTGTCTTCATTTGCGAAGATCATTTTACGAAAAACATGCAAGAATCAAAAACTTTTGTTGGGCACTCTAGAGCTTATTTTCTACAATACTCAAAATACAAAATAGAAATAGAAAAATCCTATCCACCTTTTACGTTAGCGAGCATCACCATTTGTAAATTTTATTGGTCTGGCTTCCGGTCACAGGCTATTTTTAGCAGTACAAAACAGCTTGTTTTGTTGCTTGATATTGCAAATTGGTGTGTCTTACAATGTTATTTTCATGTATTTAATTAAGAACTGTTTGTAGTGCAAACAGTTTTTCCTTTTACTGCATGTTGTTATTCTTCTTGTTGTTATTTTCCTATATCAGCTAATGAGCCGCAAGTCTAGCCCATAGGCTTGCTTCTGCGTTGAAAAATAAGGTGGATTAGGTTTTTGTCAGTGGAACCAGGGTGACTAACTTGCTAACCTCCGGGTTGGTCTACAAAAATACCTCATCACTGCAGCACTGTAACAAAGGCACAGAGCATTTCAAGAATGTTTGATATTTTGAACCAATTTTAGAACACATTGTTTTCATTTGCCATCTCCTAGTAATGAGGCACATATTTCTGAGTTTGATGTTAAAGTCTGGTAGTGTATAATAGTCCTCAGTCATTTAGTGTATAATGCCCAGTTTTTACTCCGTGACCATTTACAAAGTCTGCAAGTGAAGGATGCCTAGTGTTTTAAAATTGAGATTTAGATTTGAAAAATTGTTTAGTGTAATTAAGTCTTTACTAAAAGAAAACTGATCAAACATTTTTTTCTTGGTTGAATTTTCAACTGGTTTTTCAATGTAGTGTAGGGACAGGGATGCTGGAGCCTGGGCTAATGGCCAGTCTTGGAAATATGTTATCAGTATTACTATCAGTTGAAAAATTATACATTTTTGTGCATATTTCTTTTCTTAGTACATTTAACCTTCGACCTTGGGTTGTAAAAATTGATAAGCAGCATTATCAGAGGGTAATGTAGCTCTTTCCTGGTGATTGTCAGAAAAAGGACAAAAAACATGATTTGCAAATTGCAAACTTTTTTCTACAAGTTTTCACTGAAACGTTTTTGTTGTTGTTGTTGTTGTTGTTCATTTGTTCATACTTTACATTTCTGTTCCCTCTAGCTTTCCAGCAGGGTCTGTTCACCAAATCCCTCAAGGGGGCAGATGCTCTGTTTTGTAACCGTTTTAACCCCAGTGTGAAGTGGCTCATGGAGCAGAAGGACAAAGATGGAAGCTGGGACTCTGAGAGTGAGAGCTTCACTTCCTGTTCCTCCAGACATATTCAACACCTTGGGCAAATTTTACAGAGCCTCAGCTCTCAATGCCACACACTTTGTGATCCTGCATCAGGAGGCAGGCTGTTTGGCTCTGTCATGGGTCTTTATTCCTCTGAGCAAGATGATTTTTACCACCACCCTCAGGCTACAGCCTTCAGCCAGCATTACTGTCAGCTACAACACCTAATGGGTCACAGAGCTCAGCTGCTCTTCCACCATGAGTACAGTCGTCGCACACATGTGGCCACCTGTTTCGTGGTGCAACTGCACTCCGTGTTGGAGAAGGCGCATCTCCTTTTGGCTGACAGGGGGCAAGTAGCTGAGCATCCCAACTCCACATGGAACCTCAGCCTTAGAGATTTGTGCCGGGAAATGCATGCTCACGTCAACCACTGGGATCTGCTCTGGGCTAAAGCTCGATCTGATGTCCATCTCCGCTATGTTCTTTGCAGCCGTGTGAAGACCCTTGTTTCCATGCGACAAACTCTACACTTGCTAGGCTTCCAGGCCTTATGGTTGATGGAGCAGTGCATTCACACAGCATTTTCTGCTTTGGCTGCTGCCCAGCTGGACCGTGTGCCCAGAGATGCCTTAGTGGACCTGCTGTGTGCGGTTGAGCTGTACAACCAGGTCGTAGAAGACAAGTGGATCCAGAATATAACATTTTCCTGGTGCTCACAGCTCATGTTCAGCTCATACTGGCCCCAGCTGGAATTTGTTTTGATTCGAAACAGAACTGGTCCTAAAACATTCCCAGCTGAGCAGTTGATGAAGATTCTAGCCCAGCGTCAAGCTCAGAAAGCAGCTGAACAACTTTACATGTGGTCTTCCCAGCAGAGTAGCCTCTTCCATATGGCAAAAAACTCCAGTAAACTTAAATGTCACTTTATACACTCTAATCCAAGTAGTTGCCTTCCATCATCACCCACAATAAACATACATACAGTGCAACTTGAACCTCAAGCTGCTGCTAATGCGGTTCCCCAAAAGCCCATTCACAGTCTCTGGTCCTCAAATCTTCCATTCTCTTCGTTTATCTCTCGAGACAGAGAGTGTCTCGATACACTCTTTCAAGTCCTAGTGACCTCAACAAATCTCTTAGCACCACTTATTCTAAAAAAAACTCTGTTAGACAGGGCAGCTGATTTGAAGGACTCTGTGGTGATTTGTAGTGGGGCTAGTGAAGGAGAAGAGAGACTTCTAAATAGACCCAGAATGACCTCCAGGACCCACAACGTGGCCGCAATTAATCTAAGGAAGTCTGATGCATACATGAAGCTCTTCTCTCATTATAAGAAGCTGCTGTGGAGGGAATTTGGTAAAGCAGTTATAAGACAATTTCATTATCAGCCATACAACAGCACTCTGGGAAGTATCAACCAGTGGAATGATGAAATGGTGCTTCATTTGATCGCATGGTTCAAACATTCGTATATTGAAGGTACTGATGTGCAGGTGGGGTTTTAAAAAAATGTGTGTAATGTGTTTAGAAAAGATATGTAATGCTAATTGTTGACCCTCACTAAGAAATTGCTGTATAATATTTCACCTCAAAATCAAAAGAAAAAGGAAGTAACTTTTTACATGAATTACATAATACATATACACTATACATGAAGTATAATCATGATGTACATTACTATTCAAAAATTTGCTCAGTTGTTGTGCTGCTTAATATTTTTGTGGAAACCGTGATAGATTTTTTTTTTTCAGGATCCTTTTATCAAAAGAAAGTTAAAAAGAACAACATTTATTTGAAATAGAAGTCATTGTAAGATTATAAATGCCTTTGCAAAAACTTTTGAACAATTTAATACATCCTTGCTGAATAAAAGTAGTGATTTCTTTCAAATAAAAAATAAAAACACCTCAAAAGTCTTTTTCGTTATGTAAAGTATTTAGTTAGTAACAGCTATGACGAAGTCTCTTCTATGCTTGTTTTTGCATATTAAATCATTTAGGTGTACAGTAGAAATCATACATAATTTACAGATTCTTGAGCCTTGCCATAGAATGTATTTGCTAATACTTATAATGTTAACTGATACTGAATATCTTGCATCTCCAGTATTTTAAACTTATGTACTCTTTCCTGAATTCTGACTTGTATTATTCTGAAATCAAGAGGTGTTTTTAAGATTTTTTTTTCATTACTTTTTTTTTTATCTTTGTAGACCTCATTCCACAAGAATGTAAAGGACATTTGAGCAATTTCTGCTCTTGTGTTTTATCCACTGCTGCCTTTACACAGTGGGATGAAAGTGAGTTATGTTAACCAAATTATGACTATTCAGATGTAATGATTATTCAGTGAAATGATTGACATGAAGTTGTTTTTTGATTGTGTCCTGTTGCATTTTAGGGATGTGTTTGTCGCTGGGCTCAGGGCTAAAAGAGAAGTGTGTGCCTGGATTTAAACAGGAAATATGTGCAGTGAGGACCACCACCATGGATCTCATCCTCCAGCTCTTCCCACCTCTGCTTATTGTTCTTCAGCTACTGCAGTTCCCAGATGTAGAATCAGGTACTCAGCTTTACACTTAAGCCATTGTCAGCATGATAAATAGAATAGGGTTGTTATAATTTATTTAGTTGATGCTACACTGCTGTTCCAAAGTTGATGTTTAATGGTTTTTGAATCTTGCTCACCAAGCCTGCATTTATTTGACCAGAAATATAACATATGCTGATTTGGTACTCAAGAAACATTTTTTTATTATATGTGACTCTGGACCACAAAACCAGTCTTAAGTAGCACAGGTATCAATAGCCAAAAATACATTGTATGGGTCAAAATGATAGATCTTTTTTTTATGCCAAAAATCATCAGGATATTAAGTAAAGATCATGTTCCGTGAAGATATTTTGTAAATTTCCCACATAAATGTATCAAAACTTACTTTTAAATTACTTGATTAGAAATATGCATTACTAACAACTTAATTTGGACTACTTTAAAGGTGATTTTCTCAGTATTTAATTTGTTTGCACCCTCAGATTCCAGATTTTCAAATAGTTGTATCTTGGACAAATATTGTCCTAACAAACCATACATCGATGGAAAATATATTTATTTAGCTTTTAGATTATGTATACATCTATTAATAAATAATGTAAATCGGAGGTCTTCAACCCTTTCAACCCTGAGGCAGAGTTAAGGTCCAACCCTGATCAAACACACCTCTGAAGCAGATAATCATGCTCAGGACTGCTTTGCTGTGTCCCAGTTTGCCTACTTATACTACAATTGAGGTCAAAAGTTCCCCCTTTCCGAATTTGCAAAATGTTAATTATTTTACCAAAATAAGAGGAATCATACAAAATGCATGTTATTGTTTATTTAGTACTGTCCTGAATAAAATATTTCACGTAAAAGATGTTTACATATAGTCCATAAGAGAAAATAATAGTTGAATTTAGGGGTGTGCGATATGTATTGTCTGTAATAATATCGTAGTTGTTGTTGTAACGATGCACGATTTGACATTATCAAGTATATTGTTCAATAAACAAGAAATTAATGTTAAAAAAAAGTATGTTTTAGATATTTCCTGTTTTTTCTCAATTTTGCCAGCAAAAATCATCATCACCACAGTCATCATCACAGTACTGTTTTGCGTCTGAGCAACATAACGGTGTTTTGTTCCTGAATTAATCAACTGTTTAAATAATTTGTTTCAATCGCAATGACTGGCTTTTTAACAGCAACTTGATGCCCACCTACTGGCAGTTTTAATCTCACATTCACAGTATCTTTTTACTTTTAAAATAATTTCAAATATCATTTGTATACATTTGTAACTGCAGGTTAAAGCATTCCATGTCCCTCTAAGCTGCATTATCATGTGTAAATACAACTAAATGCCACTTCATATGCAACTTCTGTAAAGATGAATTTTGTTGATTACTGATTCAATTTGTTTGGTAACAGCCTAAATTTATTATTATTCTAACTGACTGATTAAGTGTAAGAATTTGACTCAAAATATGATGCACACTTTTAGAAAAAATGGCTTTATAAAGGTTAAAACACCCATAAAAGATAAAAATCAATTTAAACTTAATTTAAAGAATAATATCTATCACTGCTGTGAACTGACCCAGAGTATGAAGAATATCAAAAACTTTAGGAGTCAGCTTGGTAGTCCTTAAGAACAATAACACAGCAAAATATTGTCTAATTGTAGTTATTGATAAAATCCCAGAATATATTTTTATCACACAGATTTTTGTTTAGTGATAGTTGTTCATGAATCCCTTATTTGTCCTGAACAGTTGAACTGCCTGCTGTTCTTTAGAAAAATCCTTATTTTGCCTAAATATCATGTTTTTTTTCTTTTAGTACTGCCCTTCAGATGCTATAGAAGATAGTTAAGTGTTTCCCAGAAGACAGAATAAGTTCAATTTACCCTGATCTTCAAATTCTAAAAATACACAAGCAAGTGTGCTGAAGCTTGTTGGAAATAAACTTTGTAGGACAGTGGGTCTCCAGGAGCAGGGTTGAATACATATATTGTAAATAATAATTAAAATAAAAATAAAAATCAACAGAATTACTGCAGAAATGCATTAATTGCAAAAAAAAAAAAAAAAAAGTTTCATACAGTATATTTTATATTATTATTTTCACCAGTATTTAACCAATATTATACTTTCTATCCCTAGTTTGGAAAATGTTCACTGTACATAAGATCACATATCCTCATCCTGCTCTGGCACTTAATTAAATGTCTAATGTCTTTTACTAGTTGACAGTGAATCCAAGAACCTTAAGAAAAATCATCTGGGACTGCTATGTAGGTCTGTTGCAACTGTCCAGTCCTCTACTGTCTGGGTTATGAGTAAAGCCTACCAGTTTCTGGCCTCCTGGTCCCTTACTAAGTTCCTGCTGGTCACACAAGGAGATCTTAAGGTAAATTAATCTTTAATCTTTAATTGTACTTAAATACCTCCATGTGTGTGTATATGCTTCTTTTTGATGCATGATATACTGATACATTGATTAATGTTTTTATTTGTTTTAAGGATCTCAAGGACTCAGTGGATGGCCTGGTCCATCTCACTCAAGCCATCGGCAGAGATTCAGTTCACCCTCTGATAATTCAGCAGACAGCCTCACTTTCTACGGCACTTACAGATCTACAAGTGAGAACGTTTAGCATCATTACACAATTTTTGCCTAACCATTATTAAAGTGTTAGTTTGGCCAAAAATAAAAATTCAGTTTTCATTTTCTCACCCCTTATGTAATTTCAAACTTTGACTTTCTATCTTCTGTGAAGATAAAATGAAGATGTTTTGAAGAATAGTGATATTCAAACGTTTTTGATGACCATTGACTTTCACTGTATTGACACTGGATGCTGGAAATTGCCGGAAATTTGCCAGACTTCTTTGTGAACGCAGACATGTCCTGGGATTGATCTTGGGAACAATCCCTGGATGGGGACCTAGTAACATTGCCGGGATAAGTCCCGGAATGAGCCCCTTGTGAACAACAAAAGGGTTTGTCATAGTAATAATGCACATTTTTAAAGGCAAATCAATGTTCACAATGAAAAAATATTTGCAAACTGGAATAAAGGAGAGATCAGGGAGCTCCTCAATATCCGCGCTGCAGCTGAGATCATTCGCCAGTTAGTGAAACTGTACGTGTGAAATTACACAACATATCCTAATGTCTTGTGTGTTTTTGGGATCTTTACGGGATAGCACAGATTCCGGAAAATTACTGGCTTTGTGAATGGACCAAAATCAAATCGAAGATATATCTATGGACACATTTTGCGAGTCTCTGTTGGAAAGAGGCTTGAGACATTTTTTCAAAACATCTTTTATGTTCCACAGAAAATAAAGGTTTGAAGTTACATGAGGGTGAGTAAATGGTGACATAATTATGTGTCTCTTGGTATGATACAAAACCAAAAACAAAAAAAAATCTATTTAAAATAAATGCTATTCTTTTGAGCTTTCTAGCTTTCTAAGAATCCTAAAAAAATATATTACAGTTTCCACAAAAATATGAAGTAGCACAGCTGTTTTCAACATATGTAACAAGAAATGTTTCTTGAGCAGCAAATCAGCATATTAGAATTATTTCTGAAGGATAATGTGACGATAAAATCTAGAGAAATAATGCTGAAAATTCAGCTTTGCCCTCACAATAGTATATAACATTTAAAAAATATATTTTATTAGAAAGAATTTGCTGTTTGTCTGATGTTGCAGGCTTTCTCTGATCTTGTCCTGAGGACCTTTTCTATAGACTGTAAGAAAATGTCTGTCGAGATTTTTGAGCAAACCATGCCACCAGCAAAGCACTGGAGGATCAATCACAAAACTGGTACAGATCGAATTAACGCATATTGTACAGTGGGTTGTGGCTGCTTATAGTCTGCTAAATCCTCCTAAATATGTTTTAAAAGCTGTACATTATTTTTAGAGCTGCCCAGCAGTCCTAGTGATTATGCAGCCTCTGCGGCTCAGAGTGTGATTGGTCAGGTGCTGGAGGGTGTTCAGCCTCTGCCTGATGATGCTCGTATTCCTGCTCTCACTGAAGCTATGACAGCTTTCATGGAGGCCTGGATGGAGCATATCCTCAAAGAGAAGATCAGGTTTAGGTTAGTAAACGTGGTGGAGCAATAGTCTTACTGTAGTGGTTCATGTTCCATTCTTACTTTCACTCTTTTCTTACTAGTATTCAGGGAGCTCTGCAGCTGAAGCAGGACTTCGACTTGATTAGAGAATTCATTCGTTCAGAGGAATACAGCCTCTCAGAGGAGCTGCACCATAAACTGCTGTCATTACCTGTTTTTCATCAGGTGGATAATGCAATTGTGTGCCTACTTCAGCAGCCTATGGCCAAACCTTACCTGCCCTCTCGCAGCTGGGAGCCTTTCAGACACTGCTGTGAGTTCATTCGAAAGAAATATGAAATAATTAAAAATGCAGTTCATGACTTGTTTCCTGAGTTTTTTTTGTTTGTTAGTTGTTGTTGTTGTTGTTGTTGTTTCCAAATTACATAAAATTGGCATAGTTTACAGTGTTTCCCATAGACCACTATATTTGTGGTGGCACTTTCCTCTGGGAAATATACTGGGATTTATAACTTTGATACTATACAAATTTTGATATTCAAAACCATTTTTGATACCATGGGAAAAAACTGCCACAACAAGAGCATCAAATTTTAGAATTTTATTGAAAGATAAATATAACAAGGCTAGAACATGACAGTGAGGTATATTTTCCATTAATGAAAACTTCTTGAGGTAGTAAAACAGTGGAGAAAAACTTATGGATTTACATATATTTGCTTCAGTTTTTCTTTAGAGGGAATTATTGTTTTACCCAAAAATAGGATGGTGTTAGCATTAGTGAGTACACTCATGTAATGTATGTTTTATTCATACTGGAAGCCGGAGTGTGGCCTCGCATTAAACTCCAAGTATGCCTCACAGATGTAATAGACTTATTTCAAGAAATCCCTAATATGGACAAAAGCATCCAGCTATCGCTGTAGCTCAATAAAAAGAAGATAGAAAAGCTGTAACTGACTGAACATGAAGGCAATAAAAACACAACTATGGCAATATAAGAATAAAGTACTTTTATAATGTAATGGTAATTGACATAGCCTTTATTACAGTATGGAATACTGTTAAATTGATTCTATGATAAGAAGCCAAATCAGATCACAAAAGGAAGTTATTTCAAACACTTGACAGATGTTATGAAGTGAGTTTGAATAAAAATATGTTACTAAATGTGTAAATGTTGCACAACATATTTATACATTTTCACATTACACTGCATAACTTACTGTCGGTGAGAAAGAGAAAGAGAAAGCGCACCTGTAGTATTGGTGTATAGATACTGTGGGGAAAAAAAGAGAAAGAATTTAGATATTTCAGATATTTTGATATTCTATCATTATGATATGTATTGAAAAATCCATATTTTTGACAACCATACAAGTGGCCGCGTTCATGATATTAACCATTACTGAAATAAGTTTTTACAAAAAAAAAGGTATTTTTATTTATTTTTTGTCGTTTATTTATACAGCGCTTTTAACAAAACAAGTTTACAGTACAGTATTAAATAGGAGAATAATGTGTCAATAATGCAAAAGTTCCATGGTGCAGTAAATTCAGATTTTAGAGGACTCATCTGGTTCCTGTCAAGGGGATGAGGCTTTCACTGGGGATCTTTCTCTGGGCTCATTTTGTGGTGGGAAACACTGATTCAGAAATAAATTTTAGCCTTCTGATTTGCATGACTGCTGTGAGTATTCAATGTAACCACCCACTGCTATAATTGACTACAATCTTTGCATATCAGAGATCACCAAAAATAAAATAAAATAAAATCTTTCATAGCTACAATATATGCATCTTGATTTTATGTTTATTTTTAGAATTTTATGTAATTTTGATTAGAGTTCAATCATTTTAATGTTTTAATAATAAATTATTTCTTAATATACTAAAAGTCATCCTGTGTCCTGCTTGGACATTTGCTGAGGCCCTCTGGTTATTAAAATTATTAATTTGCTTTTATTTTTATATTTTCAGTTTTTATTTTAATTTTAGTGTTTGTTGTTTTTTTTGTTTTTTTGCCGTTTTTATTAGCTTTTGTTGCTGTTTTTGTTGTGGAAATGTCTTATTTGCTGTCAGCCAGAACTAAAGTGTCTCATAACAGTAGTTCTAGCAAGATAAATGGAGTAGTATTTAACTTGTCATGTGACAGGTTACCAACTTTATATAAAATAAAACACGTCACATGAGTCTTTGTCTGGAATGAACAGACTGCAGCCGCTTTAACACCTGTCTGCCTTGTTTCCTCAGGTCCAAGCAGTGCACAGGTCATGGATCAGGCAGCAGGGAGTCTTAATAATCTGGAGAGTATGGACATACAGGCAGCGTGCCAGCAGGCCCTGACACAAGCTGAGAGATCAGTGACCCCTGAGCTGCTCTCCTCCACCCTACCTGAGTCCTACTTGGTCATGGCTCAGCAGGAATGGCTGGACCTGCGGATACACAGCGGCTCACGCTGGAAACTCCCAGTGCTGCGTTGTTTCACTAAATCTGAACCTTAGTCAAGTGACCAAAGCAGTTACTGGCCCACCTAAAGATCTGTCATTCATTCGATTATATGTTGTTGAATTTGTTACAAGTATGTAATCGGATGGCCCACCAAACTGTTCAGGTTTCTTGCAAGACAGCAATACGCTGTAAGGAAATAAGGAAACCCTGTAGTTTGTACCATTCAAAACTGAATCCAATGTGTGTACCATTCATATTTTCTATGAAAATTTGTTTATCGCCAGATAAACAATGTATCTTTTCCTTGATTCCTTTCTGAATAAACTGTGAAAATAGTAAAACTGTTTGTATACATTTTATTTATTTTTAAAACGATTAATTGCCATTGGCCTTAATTGTGGTGTTTGATAGAGACTTTAACCACAGATTTATTGATTTATTTATTAAGTCATTTATAGTATCAAGGCCAGATTATAACTGCAGTGTAAAATAAAAGCAAATGTTTGGATTAGCCATTATAGACCACCTGCTCCCCCCCCCCCCCCCTTGATTATATTACGATTACAATAATTATCCAATCTTAAACTCTTAAATATTTGCTTATTTAAATCCAAATGTGACTTTTTGGGCCAGGCAGTGAACTTGATTTTTCCTGTGAAATTCAGTTTATATTGTATTTGGGGAATGGGAGAATATGACATCCAGACCAGGCAATCACCATAGAATGTCACAGACGTCTGATAACATACATAAAGCATTTTGATTAAATTTATTTATTTTTATTAATTTCAGGTTCAGCCTCACAACATTTATGTCCCAGAGCTTTATGAAGCGCGGTTATATCTCGTATGACCAAAAGGTGGTGACAAAACATCATGGATTAAACACGTCAGTTGTAAGAGCTTCGTGGGGTTGATCATTAAAACAATTTCTTGTATTAAATGCAGGATGTTTAATACGCCCGTCATCTTATTCACTTTTTAAGTGTTTATATTTGGTGTTCATTAATGAAAAAAGGATATGAATGATCACACGTAAGTTTACGTGCTGTTTTTGTTGGTTTCTCATCGTTGTTTGCTTGAACCTCATATAAATTAAATGTGGCAGCAAATGAATTTTAATTTTACTTTCATTCTGACTAGTCATTGAAGAATATAACAAATAATTAATTAATATGCATTAAATATATATATATTTTTTTATTAAAGTTTAACATATAAACTATTTAAATGCGTTTTAACTGATTATTTGTTAAGTATTACGTATTACGAACAGTCAAAGTCATTAAGTTACTATTCTGAATCCAAAATATTGAACCCAAACACAGGCAATGTTTGCAAGCACTAGTCTAAGTACAGAAACATCTAAACATTCTAAATATGCGGCAACACACCAACTGCTTCAGCTGTTTCTGTGTGTGGCTTTACGTCAGTGCAGTAGTGCTGCACAGACTGACCCGTCCCATGCAACCCTTCACTTGTAATTAATTTAAATTGACCATTAGGGCTGCAAGAGAGACTTATGATGAAATTTTCCAATATCATTTGCTCCCCAGAAGGCCTGTCGCACACCTGGGAAATGTATGATAATGTCTGATTGGCAAGGAGGGGGCTGTGGCCATTGTTGAGTTCCCTCCCCTGCATGCACAGTGACTGAGTTATGGCTGCATGGCCCACCTTACTGTTTGGTGGCATGTAATTTGAATACAGATTAGTTGGCCCCAGTGTTCCAGTGCTTTGGCATTACCATTACTGGGGACAGTAATTTGACTGATGAACACAAGGGTTATCACAAGGTCATCACCTTCAGCAAGGTAAGAGGAGGATGGTGTGCCAGCCAACCCACTTTTGGAGGCACCAGCCAAGAAGTCTTTCGATAGCATAATTAGTTCCTTTAATTAAGAGGTGAGCTAGCTGATTGAATAAATCCGCTGCTAATGGAGCATCCGATTTCCCATTCCAATAGCTCATGTGTACTTCTGTCGCCATTTACTCCCTCAGGATGTAGTAAAAATGTTTGCGGATGCATTGTTTGTTTATTGTGTCTGCTATTTGGCTGCTTTAAACTTGTACACTTAATCCATCCTTATCTTTAAATCTAATTTTAATTACATTTATTTTCAATGGCTTTTTAGTATTGAATTTTCATGGATTGTGATTTTATTATTTTTTGATATGTTTAATTATTAGACTATTTTATTAGAATTGTGGTTTGAGACACTAACAAACATTGTTTCTTTCCAGAATGGGCAGATTCTGACAGATTTATTATGACAGGCTGTGAATATTTGACTGCAAAATTGTGAAGGTAAGTCAGAAATGTTTGTCATTGTCTGATCCAGTTTTATAATAATGGTGTAATTTTAGCAGCTCTTTAAGTGAAAGTGACATGACATGGTGACCTCGGAATTTGTGCTCTGCATTTAACCCATCCAAGTGCACACACACAGTAGTGAACACACACACACACCGTGAACATACACCCGGAGCAGTGGGCAGCCATATTGCTATCGCTGCAGCGCCCGGGGAGCAGTTTGGGGGGTTCGGTGCCTTGCTCAAGGGTCTCACCTCAGTCGTGGTATTGAGGGTGGAGAGAGCGCTGAATAATCACTCACCCCACCAACAATCCCTGCCAGACCTGGGACTCGAACCTGCAACCTTTCAGTTACAAGTCCGACTCCCTAACCATTAGGCCACGGCTGCCCCCCAAAAATAGTGGGTCATTATTGGTCATTATTACTATTTAGTACATTTAATGACAAGAAAAATGCACTTTTTTAAATTTAATATTTTATTACCCTGCTGGAAGCATTGTAATAGTTTATCACAGTTAAGTGAACATCATTTCACTATTTTGGTGATAGTGGATATTTCTTAAGATAAAATCTAATAAATTTTTAAGAATGTTCCTAAGTTCAAATTCCTCTCAAATCACTTCAAAACATTCCATATGTAAAATGATAGAAATCAGTATGATCATATCTATATATTTTTTTTTATCTAAATTAATTTCAGCTAGCTTGCAATACCATACTAAGCGAACAGATAATGAAACTTAAATGCTAATACTTAATGCTAATAGCTAAAAGATTAGTCCTTGAGCTTCTGCTGTGTATCTTTTATACAAAGTTTTCCTTAAATTGCATAATTGTGTAAATATCTTAATATATAAATTCAAAAGGCACTGCAGGACAGGAATTACCCTGTCCTGAATATCATATTATAGCTAGAGCACATGCTCTCAATTATGTGTTGAGTGCTGCATGAGGTATATCTAGCCTAATCATTTCTCTATTTTATGGTGTTTAACACACCTCTTGACTCGTGATCTTTTAATCCCTTTGGGCTATTATTATTGCCATGAGCCTCTCATCTACCCCCACCCCCCAATATATTTAATCATGGGCTTTATCTGTTTAAAGAGTAAATGCACCTGTGGTTATAGACACACAAAAATATGTCACATAGACCATTTTCAAAACATTTTTCATGCTTTCTTTGACTCTTTTTCTGCGGAAGATTAAATATTTAGAAAAAAAAAAAACAGAAAACATTACAATATATGAACAGCAAGCATGTGTGCTGGAATAGGAATTATCTTTCTGATATCCTTTCTAGCCCTCTCACTGGGAGATAACAGCATGTTATCTACTCCAAAATCCACCTGACATAATTAAACAGCAATGATCAACTGATAGCTATAAAAAAAAAATAAAAGTGCCCTCCTTCAGCAGTCCTTCAGGTCACTAAAGTGAGACATTTCCTCAACATGACTGAATCAAAGACATTTTACAATTGCTAGATTTATTTGTGTACCATATTAAACAGTAATAACACTGATTTAAAATAAATATTTTGTTGCCAAAATTTGTTTGTGACACAATTTTTAGATTTCCTTAAAGGTGCGTAAAGTGTGATTTCTGCACTAGCAGTGGCATTAAACCAGGAGCCAAATTTCCAAGGAAGCTGTAGGATGACTTGAATATATTATTATTAATACCGTTAATATTAGATATATCCATAAACAAAAAGTTTAAAAATAAAAATTTCCTTTCTAAGTAACTATTGTTTCTGTTTTGTTGTTCCCCACTTTTTGTTTATAAAAAGCAGCTTTGTCATAATTTTTGCAGTAATACAGAAATATCTTACCTAAAATTGAGTTTGGTTACCACTACACTAAACAGAATTAGCAAAAAAATATAACTATTGGTTGGAAAAATGTATAGTCCCACCTCAAAACCACCTGAGTTGTTGTGTCTGGTTGTTATGATTAAACAGATCAATGTTTTGATCATAGCGCATTTTAGGCTCTGCAGATTAAACCACAATGCACAGATTGTCATATTGCATGAATATTACACATTTTAGCGAAATACTTAAAGATGACTTTATTTCCCCCATGCTGTCTGTACAGATCAATTTTGTAATGTTTATAATGTTTGTGTATAATTGTATGAAGCCTTTTGGCACCACTGCAGGTGAATACCCATCAGTAAGTGTTGAACGTAAAGATTGAAAGACGTTGCCTTATAAGAGTTATGTTCCTTTTCTTTGGCTGTGTAAAATGCATATGTGATTTATTTAACAGCATCTTATTGTATTGAAAATCTCATTTCAATCATACATGGCAGTGCATGATTTAAGAATGCATTGTTTAATAGGCTTGCCATGCCTAAATTTAAACTAATTCAATTAATCAGCAAAGCATTCAGTGTGCCTGTCTGAAACTCACTTAGGCAAACAAAGGTCTTTTAATATAAATTTTCCACAAGATTTCTTTATTGATTTGGTGCAAAATGATTTGTGTGATACACTCACAGCAATCAATAAAGGCTAAGTCAATAGTGTTTATAAAAAAATCATAGCACCATAGATGAAGTGTCAAGCAACTTCAGCTTAGCATTGACCCACAGCGTAGACTACATTGGAAAATACACTCATAAAAATCCACTTGGCACATCATTTCCCGAATGACCTGTTTGATGGCTCTGACCAATGCAATGTCTTTATTGGTTAACTGATAAAGCAAACTTTTTATACCTGTAATGATTATGGTAGTAAAGTTATAAAACTCCAGCTACACAGCGGAAGTAGCGAAAGTTTTTGTTATAAACAGAGCAGTTTATTTATTTTTTTGGCTTTATGCTATTATGGAAGACAGGATGGTATGTTTTCTCTGTGGTAGCAGATTCCTAAATGTATGTAGGTTAGTGATTCTCAATCAGGTCCCATCTTGCAAGTTTGCTGAGGCCCGGTAACACTTTAAGGGGCCTCAGCAAACTTGCAAGATGGCCTAAAATGATTAAAATGTATATATTATTACGAATACAATCAATATGATTAATATGATATTATCTGAGACAAAGTTGACAATTAAATGAAAAACTATTAGGAACGCCATGCTATAGACCTGGAGTGTCTGGAGCTGTAAAAGTGAGCAAGACCTCTGAGGAACCAATTTTCTTACAGTAAGCAGAATTTCATAACACTTCTGTCTTGTATTTACCAGTGTTTCCCACCACCAATTTACTCTTACCTTTTAGAAAATGTTCTAAATATTTACATAGTATATAATAGGGCTGTGCAATATTGAAGAAAAATGCCATATGCAATAACTCATTAAATAATGCAATATTTGATATGCGATACGATAATGCCTCATGCTCGGATGCAACAGTTTTACTCAGATGTTACTGAGTCAGTTCTGTAAACTTCTATAACTATGTTGTGTCATATATATATATATATATATATATATATATATATATATATATACAGGTGCAGCTCAAAAAATTGTAATATCGTGAAAAAAGTTTTTTTATTGTAACTTATTTTATATATTATTATTATTACTTATTATTATATATATTCTAGATTTATTACATGTAAAGCATTTCAAATGTTGCAAAGTTGACTGGAAGGAAGGAATTCGGTAGGCAAAGGTGCACAAGCAACATGGATAACCGCAAACTTGAGAATACTGTCAAGTAAAGCCGATTCAAACACTTGGGAGAGCTTTACAAGGAGTAGAATAAGGCCAGAGTCAACGCATCAAGAGTCACCACACTCAGACGTCTTAAGGAAAAGGACTACCAAGACACTTCTGAAACAACGTCAGAAGCATTTTTCCTGGGCTAAAGAGAAAAAAGAACTGGACTGTTGCTCAGTGGTCCAAAGTCCTCTTTTCAGATAAAAGTAAATTTTGCATTTCATGTTGAAATCATGGTCCCAGAGTCTGAAGGAAGACTGGAGAGACAGAATCCAAGCTGCTTGAAGTTTAGAGTTAAGGTTCTGAAGTCAGTAATGATTTGGAGTGCCATGACGTCTGCTGGTGTTGGTCCATTGTGTTTTATCAAGTGCAAAGTCAATGCAGCCATCTACCAGGAGATTTTGGAGCACTCTATGCTTTATTTATTTTTATAGCTTTATGGAGATGCTGATTTCCTTTTTCAGCAGGACCTGCCCAAAGTGCAACAACCATTTGCAAGTGGTTTGCTGTCCATGATATTACTGTGATATTTATTGGCCAGCCAACATGCCTGACCTGAACCCCATTAAGAATATATGGGATATTTTCAAGAGAAATATGAGAAACAGACGATCTGAAGGCTCAATAGTGCCGTAGCAGTGTCATAGGCTGATCACTTCCATGTCACACTTCATATATATATATATATATATATATATATGTGGTTATTTATATGTATATATGTATCAAGAGCTCCTGTAAAACCACAACAAATTCCTTGAATTTGCACACACTAGCATACATGTTTCACTTTTTGTGAGAAGAAAGCACCTCTACAACAACTTCTGAAAGTGAACAGTAGTGTTTTATTTTAGCATTAAATAAAATGGTCATTTTAACATCAGTTTAGGAAGTAAATAATAAAAAGGAAAAATAAAACACTGCTTAGTCTTCACTCTATGAATTTAATATGCAGTGATTCTTATTTAAGCTACAAAAGTTGTTTATGCATGAGCAGTTTCTCATGAGCAGTGATTTTCTCTTTGTCTTTTGTTCGTGGCCCCAAATGTTGCAAGCTGTAGCAATATTGCTATATATACATTTGCAATATTTCGATAATTTTTGATATATTGCACAGCCCTAGTATATAATGTTTAAATAGTATATTTTTACAGCATATATGCCAAAAGTTAATTCTTGTTTCTATCTGAGGAAATAGACAGTGTTGAAATGTGGACAGAGGATTGTGGGAGCCTCTTTTTGGGTCAGAGACTGGCCACACAGCCAATTGCACTGTGCCTGCTTGACTGGGTTTGGTAGGGTAAAGTAATGTCAGCGTCAGGAGGATGATAAATTGTGTTTGTTTAAGCCATCATTACATTGTACTTTTCTTCATGGAGGTCACTATTTAATAACACTTGAAGTTGATTGAGGCATGGGCGTGACCCACCGGGTGTCCCCACTGGTCAGCTGGGGTGACAGGCCATGACTGCAAACATGGAGATATTACAGAGCCGACGCTGCTCCGGGATGTTGTCGTAATCTCACACAATCTGCTGCCTGCTCTAGTGTGTAATGTCCTGCTGAAAACTTTCGCTCAGGGAAACCCATGAAGGTTGGGGGAAAAAGCGGACAGAAATTTAAGGGCTAGTTGTTTTAAATTACAGCCGGCCAGTGCACTAAGTGAATAACCTCTCACCTCAGCACTTTATAAAGTTGTCAGGATTATTCAGCTCTGTCTGAGAGAATTGTAGCCATCACTGCTTCAGGCATTTCTTAACATACCCAAAGCCACGAAGAGTTTTAAAATGCTAATTGACTATTAAAGCAAATAAAATGGTATAGTAGGGATTGTGTTTCATTAGTGCTGTTTGATTTGCTCAGCTCAATAGGGGTTAAAGGGTTCGTATGATGCGATTTCTTGTTTTCCTTTGTCTTTAGAGTGTTACAAGCTGTTTGTGAATACAGTTGTGCTCATCAATTTACATACCCCTTGCAGAATATGCTAAATGTTATTAATTTTAACAAAATATGAGGGATCACGAAAACTGTATGTTATTTTTTATTTAGTACTGTCCTGAATAAACTATTTACCATAACAGATGTGTGTATATATATATATACTCCATAAGACAAAATAATAACTGAATTTATATAAATGACCCTGTTTAAAAGTTTACAATCTCTTGAATCTTAATACAGTATGTCATTTCTTGGATGATTCATGACTGTTTTTATCTTTTCACACTGAGAACAATTGAGGAACTCATACATAACTGTTACAAAATGTAAAACATTTACTGATGCTTAAGAAGGCAACACAAGAGCCAAGGGGTGAAAACTCTTGAATTTTTCTTATTTTGTTCACATATGTTCTCATATATATATGTGATGCGATCTGGGAAAACCCGTCGGATGTCCCGCTGGGACATTTTCAGGAAATTCGAAAAATAGGTTGAATGTAAAAAATGTTTTGTCAAAATTAGGTTTTCATTAAATTATTATTCTATAACATCTTGTCTATCATCTCTGAAAATATCTTGGCAAAATTCACTTGTTTAGTGCAGTAAAATTGCGATTTATTGCAGCAAGCAAAAAGTTTATTTTCTCTAATGTTAAGAACGTGCTGCGGAGGTGCTTTCTCTAAACACCACAAAACAGTTAACCTATCAAAATAAATCACGTAACTTAATAAAGGTGTATCACCAACTCTTAAAATAACCAAACTCATACAACTAATTCAATACTACAAATTCAACAAACTCTATACCCTGCCTCCATTTTGGTATTGAGTCCCCAATTTTCATGGTCCAGATTTTTTTCTTGTTGAATGTCCTGTTTTGCTTGAAAAAGGACAAAATGGTTTGCGTGCCATTTCATGTTGACTAAATGTAGAATGAAAAGATAAATTAACAAATCTACCTTCGCAAAGTTCCATTTGCCTTGACTTTCAGAACTGAAGTAGTGAGCAAAGTGTGCACCATACAAATTTTTTATGCCAAGGCCAAATGGAGCAATGCTTCTTTCTCTGATACACCAAATGTATAAGGGAATCTTAACAGCTCTGGTTATGTTACATGAGGATGCACTGACATAGTTAGGCTGACAGTACCATTACTTATACTCGACTGTAGCAATGCATACACAAGTTAAGAGGTAACAGGGGACTAATAGAGGCTTCTCTCCAGGAAATGGCTGTCAGTGGCCTGTCACCTGTTCCCTATCCCATCACCATCTAAACAGTGTACTTCTGCTAGGGACATATTCTCCACTTGAGTGGAGGGTGATGGAGATCTAAGCGAGTCATCAACCTCTCTCAAATTATGTGACCTGTGAGATATCCTTTAGCTTTTTCACCACCAAAGGGTCTCACACAATGGTCATCTACCAGCTACAAAATAAACAAACAGATATCAGCCTGTGTTAAGGGAGTTTTAGGTCAGGAAAGTGATTCTTTTGAGCTGTCAGATGAAATCATACGTTTTTCTCTGCTGGCCAGACACTCAACAAATGTAAAGAATAGAGCTTTCTTTGTAATGTAAATGTCAAGTCATCTTTATTTACAGTGGGTACGGAAAGTATTCAGACCCCCTTAAATATTTCACTCTTTGTTATATTGCAGCCATTTGCTAAAATCATTTAAGTTCATTTTTTTTCCTCATTAATGTACACACAGCACCCCATAGTGACAGAAACACACAGAATTGTTGACATTTTTGCAGATTTTTAAAAAAGAAAAACTGAAATATCACATAGTCCTAAGTATTCAGACCCTTTGCTGTGACTCTCATATATTTAACTCAGGTGCTGTCCATTTCTTCTGATCATCCTTGAGATGGTTCTACACCTTCATTTGAGTCCAGCTGTGTTTGATTATACTGATTGGACTTGATTAGGAAAGCCACACACCTGTCTATATAAGACCTTACAGCTCACAGTGCATGTCAGAGCAAATGAGAATCATGAGGTCAAAGGAACTGCCTGAAGAGCTCAAGAGACAGAATTGTGGCAAGGCACAGATCTGGCCAAGGTTACAAAACAATTTCTGCTGCACTTAAGGTTCCTAAGAGCACAGTGGCCTCCATAATCCTTAAATGGAAGACGTTTGGGACGACCAGAACCCTTCCTAGAGCTGGCCGTCCGGCCAAACTGAGCTATCGGGGGGGAAGAGCCTTTGTGAGAGAGGTAAAGAAGAACCCAAAGATTACTGTGGCTGAGCTCCAGAGATGCAGTCAGGAGATGGGAGAAAGTTGTAGAAAGTCAACCATCACTGCAGCCCTCCACCAGTCGGGGCTTTATGGCAGAGTGGCCCGACAGAAGCCTCTCCTCAGTGCAAGACACATTAAAGCCCGCAGGGAGTTTGCTAAAAAACACCTGAAAGATTCTCTGGTCTGATGAGACCAAGATAGAACTTTTTGGCCTTAAATCTAAGCGGTATGTGTGGAGAAAACCAGGTACTGCTCATCACCTGTCCAATACAGTCCCAACAGTGAAGCATGGTGGTGGCAGCATCATGCTGTGGGGGTGTTTTTCAGCTGCAGGGACAGGACAACTGGTTGCAATTGAGGGAAAGATGAATGCGGCCAAGTACAGGGATATCCTGGACGAAAACTTTCTCCAGAGTCCTCAGGACCTCAGACTGGGCCGAAGGTTCACCTTCCAACAAGACAATGACCCTAAGCACACAGCTAAAATAACGAAGGAGTGGCTTCACAACAACTCTGTGGCCCAGCCAGAGCCCTGACTCAAACCCAATTGAGCATCTCTGGAGAGTTTACCATCCAACCTGACAGAACTGGAAAGGATCTGCAAGGAGGAATGGCAGAGGATCCCCAAATCCAGGTGTGAAAAACTTGTTGTCCATGGCTGTATTAGATCAAAAGGGTGCTTCTACTAAATACTGAGCAAAGGATCTGAATACGTAGGACCATGTGATATTTCAGTTTTTCTTTTTTAATAAATCTGCAAAAATGTCAACAATTCTGTGTTTTTCTGTCAATATGGGGTGCTGTGTGTACATTAATGAGGAAAAAAAATGAACTTAAATGATTTTAGCAAGTGGCTGCAATATAACAAAGAGTGAAAAATTTAAGGGGGTCTAAATACTTTCCGTACTCACTGTATATAGCACTTTTTACAATACAGACTGAGTCAAAGCAGCTTTACAGTATTGAACAGGAAACTAGTGTGTTGATAATGCAAAAGGGCAATTGTAAACACTCCGTTTTCAGTGTAAGTCAGTTTATCATTGATTCAGTGATGTCATCGTCCAGCTCAGCTCAGTTCAAACAGTTCAGTTTTGTTGTTGTGCAATCGTTGCAAAGCAGCTTTACAGAAAATTACAGTGTCTACAATATATTTAGTAATAGCTTGCTAGTGGTGCTATGTCAAAAAATCAGTTAATATTGACGTAATCAAATGAACGATGAACACTATTAACAGTAATGATTAATGATGATGTAACAATCAAACTTACAGCAACATTTGGTAGTGCTGTATGTTGTTTCAGGGTTGGCATCATCTGAGGTCCTCTGAGGTGTTCTGGATTCAGACTGAAGCTTGGGTAATTCCTAGTTACCACGGGATGTCAATCCAAAGTGGCAGAGAAACAAATAGAGAAATAATTAGCGTAGCTGGTGTTCCAACAAACAAAAATTGTGGTCAACTCAAGCTAAAGAATGTTAATGTGCATTTGCTCAGATGTAACCGAAGTACAAGGTTATGAGATACATCATGTGAATGCTTGGCTGAAGAGATGTCTTTAATCTAGATTTAAACAGAGAGAGAGAGTGTGTTTGAACCCCGAACGTTATCAGGAAGGCTATTCCAGAGTTTGGGAGCCAAATGTAAAAAAGCTCTACCTCCTTTAGTGGGCTTTGCTATCCTAGGTACTACCAAAAGTCCAGAGTTTTGCGACCTTAGGGAGCGTGATGGATTGTAGCGTGGTAGAAGACTAGTTAGGTACGCAGGAGCTAAACCATTAAGTGCCTTATAGGTAAGTAGTAATATTTTGTAACTGATACGGAACCTAATAGGTAGCCAGTATAGAGACTGTAAAATTGGGGTAATATGATCATATTTTCTTGACCTGGTAAGGACTCTAGCAGCTGCATTTTGGACTAGCTTGTTGTAGCTTGTTTATTGAAGATGCAGGACATTACAATAGGCCATTCTAGAGGTCATGAATGTATGAACTAACTTTTCTGCATCAGAAACAGGTAACATGTTCCGTAGCTTGGCAATGTTTCTAAGATGGAAGAACATAGGAAATATGATTTTCAAAAGACAAGATGCTGTCTAATATAACACCCATATTTTTCTCTGGAGAGAAGTAACAGAACATCCATCTAGCTGCAAATTGTAATCCAAAAGATTCTGTGTGCTGTTTTTTGGTCCAATAAATAATATCTTGGTCTTAGCTGAATTTAATAGAAGAAAATTATTGGTAATTTTTAACACACTCTGTTAGCTTAGATAATTTAGAATTTTCATCTGGTCTTGTTGAGATGTATATTTGAGTATCATTAGCATAACATTGGAAACTAATCCCGTATATTCTAATAATATTACCAATATTACCAACATGCTCACAGAGAAAATCAACTACAAGAAAGCAAAACAGCGTTGGATGAATGGATATTCATGATTAAACATAAATAAATAAAATCTGCTGGTCTAAATGGCCGCGTATTGATGACACATCTTAATTTTCTCAAAGTTAGAGCTCCAAAGTTAGACGGGCACACAGGGCATGCGGTTAATTTTGGTTAATTTTCCTGACTGACAACTGTCATTTGTTAACCAATCATTAACCATTAAACGACAAAATTAGAATGTTAAATTAGATTTAAATTAGAATGTAGTGCATGCACAAATAGCAGCACAAACATCAGAATTATAAGGATTCACACATTGTCACACCACGCACATGCAGCACTTCTGTGTAGGGCAAAAAACTGAATAAAACAAAATAAAAGGAATAAAATAAATAGTCCTAAACTAAATATATTATATACATTTATATGCCAAAACGGTGTATCATTACCACGCCAAATTCAATTAAATACAAAATAGAAAACACTCAATTCAGGTTAATACAAATACATATAACCAAAAATATAAATACACAAAAGTGAGAAAAAAAAAAAAAAAGCAAACAAAGCAATTGTAACAATGACGGGACGTGGACAGGTGGATCCAAGTGCAAGCTTTATTAATAGAAATAATCGTGGTCGACAAACAGGGTCAGGCAGGAACAAACATGGGCAACGTAGGACAAGACAACAGAGCTGCCAAAGATGCTTAGGAGACCACCGAGATCAGGGCGGAACGGGATCCCCCCAGGGCGGAGCAGACAGGACAGGAACCCTCCAGGGCAGAACGGGATTCCCCGAGGGCGGAGCAGACAGGACAGGAGCCCTCCAGGGCGGAACGGGATCCCCCAGGGCAGAGCAGACGGGTCTGTAACACAGAACATAGACAGATACACAGAGAGAGAGAGAGAGAGAATCAGATGCCCTCCAAGGCGGATCAAACAGGACATGAGCCCTCCAGGGCAGAGCGGAATCCCCCCAGGGCGGAGCAGACAGGACAGGGACCCTCCAGGGCGGCGCAGAAGCCCCCCAGGGCGGAGCAGACAGGACAGGAGCCCTCCAGGGCGGAACGGAGTCCCCCCAGGGCGGAGCAGACAGGTCTGTAACATAAAGCATAGACGGACACACACACACACACACACAGGTTCTGAGCCCAAGCTCCTGGCCAGGTTGGGCTGGATACCCAGCATAAAGAGGGCCTCAGCAGCCAAATTGGGACTGGGTGAGAGCTCAGAGTGGTGTGGGTTGCTGGACGCTACCACCGTGCAGGGAGCAGGTGCGACCTCCCCCTCGGCTTGAGGATCCGTGGCCTCGGCCACCTCCTCGGGGGAGGCCACCCTCAGAGGTTCTGTGGAGAGAGCCGCCACCTCTGAGGACTCGGTGGTGGTATACGCGGCCCAGACAACCCAAAGAGCAGTTCTCAGGAGGAGCATGGCCTCAGTGAAGGTCAGTACAGGAGTGGTGCCAGTGATGGGGCTGGGCTCAGGAACAACTTCTGTGACTTGGCTTGGTACTGGAGCAATAGCTGAGACTTGACTGGGCGCCGGAGCAGTGGCTGTGGCTTGGCTTGGTGTGTGTGCAGCTGTGTTGAGACAGGATTCAGGAGCAGCGGCGACGAGGCTTGACTCTGGAGGAGCGGTAGCGATGAGGCTTGACTCTGGAGGAGGAAGACCTGCGACGACTACGCTTGACGCTGAAGGCGGAGCAGCTGCGACGACGACGCTTGACTCTGGAGGCGGAGCAGCTGCGACGACGACGCTTGACTCTGGAGGCGGAGCAGCTGCGACGACGACGCTTGACTCTGGAGGCGGAGCAGCTGCGACGACGACGCTTGACTCTGGAGGCGGAGCAGCTGCGAAGACGCTTGACTCTGGAGGCGGGGCAGCTGTGACGACAATGCTTGACTCAGGAGTGACAGCTGTGACATCACTTGACTCTGGAGAGACAGCTGCTACATCACTTGACTCTGGAGGGACAGCACTTGACTCTGGAGTGACAGTTGCGACATCACTTGACTCTTGAGTGGCAATTGCGACATCACTTGGCTCTGGAGAAGTGACTGCGACGACTTGGCTTGACTCTGGAGGTACAGCAGTGACTTGACTTAGCTTTGAGGGAACTGCTGTGACTTTACTTGACTCTGGAAGAACGGCTGTGACTTGACTTGGCTTTGAGGGATTTGCTGTGACTTCACTTGACTCTGGAGGAACAACTGTGACTTGATTTAGCTCTGAGGGGACTGCTGTGGCTTGACTTGGCATGGGAGGAGCTGCGGCTTGTTGTAATTCGCGGAGTGCAGCAAGGATGTTATCCAACCAGTCGAGTGTTGTAGTGAAATGAGAAAACTGACTAGACTGTGGAGGAATGGCTGTGTCTGGATTTGACTCTGGAACATCAGTTGATCTTGACACTGGAACCATGGCTGTGACAGGACTTGACACTGAACAGGCAGTTGTGGTTTGACATGACTCTTGAGGAACAGCTGTGACTTGACTTGGCTCTGGAGGAACAGCTGTGACTTGACTTGGCCTTGAAACGACAGCTGTAACTTGACTTGGAACAACAGCTGCCACTGGACTTGACACTGAAACAACGGCTGGGCTTGACACTGGATGGACAGCTGTGACTGGACTTGACTCTGGATTTGGCTCTGGAATGGCTGCCATCTTGACTTGAGAAAGCTGTGGTTTGGCAGCCATCTTGACTGACTTGGGGTTTTGGGCAGACTGGATACTAGTGAGCATGGACTTGACAGACAGGATTGGTGGGTCTTCCAGACAAGAAATAAGTCTATTGTAACTGGTTGGGCTGAAAAAGTGTGCTAGGAAGTCCGCCATCTTGTGATCGCGCCGTGCCGTGGCCGCCATTTCGTGATTGCGCGCTGGCGCGGCCGTCATTTTGAGACCGCACACCGGCGCGGACGCCATTTTTGTGGTTTCGCGATCCTCCTCCGTGAAATCCACAGAGTCTAACAAGTCCCCGTATTGCAGTGCGTAATCCAAAGAGTCAGAAAAACAGGAGCAGGAACAGAGAATGAACCCCCACACTACAATGCAAAGTCCACATAATCAGAAAAACAGGTGCGGGGGCACTCAAATCGCAGCCTCGATTTGAGAGGCTCATTGAGAGCCAAACGGAAAATGTCCATGAAATATTGTTCATCATAGAATGACAGTTTGTACATCTGATTATAAAAAGTCCTCAATGGGCATACCGTTCTGTTTGAGAGTGAGTAGCTGGTCGATGGGGTCCATGGTTGAGCTGGTGGGTGAATAAAGCTGCTGGATCCGGGTATGGCGAAGTCTCCTGTAACAATGACGGGACGTGGACGGGTGGATCCAAGTGCAAGCTTTATTAATAGAAATAATCGTGGTTGACAAACAGGGTCAGGCAGGAACAAACATGGGCAACGTAGGACAAGACAAAGAAGTGTCAGTATCCGAGCATGAAGGTCTGGGGCCGGCAGCGAGCAGGGTAATCCTGGGCAGGCAAGGGGTCGAAAGGCGGGCGGAGAACAGTCACGGGAACCAGGAACAAAGGAGCTCGGCAACGGGAGGGCAACCAGGAAATAACGCTCGGAATTGACAGTATTAACAAATCAAGACTTCACCATCTGACTGTTGGTGAACCGGTCCTTAAATACTGTGAGAAGCAAGATGGCCGACAGGGGTGAGAGGTGAGAGGACACAGGAAGTTCATGAGAATGGGATTATGAGAAATGTAGTGAATGAATGGAGTGAGTTAAAGTCCATAACAGAAGTGAAGGCTCCCTCTAGGGGTGAAAGGAGGGAGCCACAGCGGGACAGTTCATGACAGCAATGTACAATTGTAGGATTTCATCATGTGAAAATGTACGTTCATCATGTGAAAGTTGATTATTTAAATCCATATTCAAACTGGACCATGATGTGGTGACCTCACCAATAAAGAGTCCTTCTAAAATGCATACAAATACACTGTCGTAAACTCTTAGTATCCATCCAAACATAGGCCTTACATACAGTTGAAGTCAAAATTTTACATACACCTTGCAGAATCTGCAAAATGTTAATTCTTTTAGCAAAATAAGAGCGATCATACAAAATGCATGTTATTTTTTATTTAGTACTGACCTGAATAAGATATTTCACATAAAATACATTTACATATAGTCCACAAGAGAAAATAATAGTTACATTTATAAAAATCATCCTGTACAAAAGTTTACATACACTTGATTCTTAATACTGTGTTGTTACCTGAATGAGCCACAGCTGTTTTTTTTTTTTAGTTTAGTGATAGTTGTTCATGAGTCCTTTGTTTGTCCTGAACAGTTAAACTGCCTGCTGTTCGTCAGAAAAACCTTCAGGTTCCACAAATTCTTTGGTTTTTCAGCATTTTTGTGTATATGAACCCTTTCCAACAATGACTGTATGATTTTGAGATCCATCTTTTCACACTGAGGACAGCTGATGGACTCATATGCAACTATTACAGAAGGTTATTGTTTTTTATTTTTGTGCAATGTAATATTGTTATCATAAAAGAGAGCCTGTGGGCCTTGTCTGGGTTTGGTGTGGGCTGGCCCTAGCACACTGTGCCCGAAAAAAGCCAGCATGGGCCCCGCAAGGTCATGTTTGCAGTGTGGTTATTAATGAATGGAACGCATTTGTCTGTTTCACCTCGTCTTGAATCACGCTCATGAAAAATGCTTGAGATACAGTGTCTCTTTTTGCAGCTAGGTATGCTTTCCAGTGGCGTACCTTTGTTTTAAAAAGTGAGTGAGACACTTTCTTATTTCGTTTTTTTTTTTTTTTTTTTCGTTTTTACCTTTATTATTAAAGGACAATATTAGGCCCAAAATTCTTTACGTCATTGAATATATGCATAACAATAAACTGATCATCACTTTTTTGTGTGTAACACACAATAAATATAGATAACTTTATTGTAAAGAAAAACAAATGAAGATACTTATATTGTATGACAAAAATACTATTATAAACTAGGTTAGTGGATAATTCAGTAGCAAAAAATAAATTATGAGTGCACAATAATTTAATAAAATCTAAAATTAGTGAAAAACATTTAATGGGGAACAAGTAAAAGTCAATAAGTATAGAGCTAAATCTGGTAACATGATACACATTGCTCTTTGTATTGTTGTAAAATACATTCATGAAAAAAGTCATATATGTATATATATATTATAAAATTAATAGACATTTAATTTAAATGCATAGCACAGTAATGAGGCAGCACCATATGATAGAAGAGACGAACAACAAAAGGCTATTAATAATCTTTCATTGCGCAAAAGGTAACACGATTTAGAAACAGCACTAAAGCAAGATAAAGTCTTATTCAAAACCACTGATCTTTATTTACAGATCAAGCATAATAATAGGAACAGTAAATTATCTTGGAGAGAGTTTTATCACCTTGACTGTCGTAACCAAATGCGACACGCATAAAAAAATATAGAAATATAGAGCTGAGTATCATCAGCATAACAGTGAAAGCTAACGCCATGTTTCCTGATGATATCTTCCAAGGGTAGCATGTAAAGTGTGAAAAGTAACGGTGCCAGTACTGAGCCTTGTGGTATTCCATACTGCGCTTGTGATTGTACCTCATCATTCACTGCTACAAATTCATGACATAATCATGATTAATCATTTTTACAATATCCATCAATTGTGTCACTTTAGTGTACTTGTTATCACATGTAGCCTGTTATTTGTACTATTTTGTAATTATGTAGATGTAACAGGCAGCTACTGTTACACATATCTAACAGACCAAGTCTGTTAGACAGCTACTTGTACGCTTAAGTACAATCTTGAAACACTTTATTTTAAGTAGCTTATGCCAGTGTAATATTCTGTAATTGTAATGTAATCACAAAGGTATTGCATGTATTTAAGCTGTGTACTGGTGGGTTAAATCAAAGGTGCAGCTGGATGTGTACAGTATAGATACACATGAAGTACACTTTAAGAAAAATCTTGATACACTTTAAGTAGTTTATGTTTGTGTACCTTTACATTTATAATTACGTTGTATAAAGTCTGCAGCACATATCAAACTTTTGATTACATAAGTAGCTAGCTGTGTAACAGACTCGTCTATTACATATGTGTAACAGTGTAACGTAAAAGAAAACCAAACTGGACACAAGAACAGCTGTTACTTCTTGCCCAACTTGTTAATGAAAACAAGGATATAATCAAAGGAAAATTTTGATTTGGGATAACCTCCAAAACCAAAAAAGGATGTGTGGGAAAAAATGTGTGCAAATAAATGCACTGTGTTTCTAAAATGATTTGGTCTTAGTGGCTTAGGAGTCCTCTTCACTGCTCCTAATGTTCCACAAATTTAAACCCTCTTACAGCAAAAAATTACGAGTCCTAAATTTAGGATTGACACAATCATTATTTATAAGATTTTCTCCTAAATCTGCAAGTTATTTGCTACTTTTAGCCTTAAGATGTTTTGTGAATACAGGCCCTGTGAGGCTACATGCGTTTCTTCGTGACTTTAATCCATTCAAGTAAAAGCATGTCTTAGTAAATGTATACAGAATCGCTTGCAATAATTTTTTTTTTGAGAAATTCTAGTCATCTTAATGAAATAATTTTAATATCTCTATAATAATTTATTTCAAATCTATAGTGCCTTTAATGTTTATTTTAATGAGTTAGTTTACGGTTACAACATGGGGCAAGTGAGAATGAGATCTACAGGGGAACAATAATGAAACATTTATACCTTGTGTTGTCAGCAGCTTACGCATGGAACGCAAATGACACCGCAATCTGATGGTACAAATGGTTTAAGTATTTTAAGTCATAGTAATACAATTATAGCAATGTATGTTATGATTGCCAGGCTCACATTTATCACTAGTGCATTGAATGAGGTTATGTCAAAGACTAGGCACTGAAACTTTGACACTTCATTAAATGCCGTCCATAGCGGGGTGCTCAATCCCAATTCACAAGAGACTGCACGATTTTATCAAAAGCCCTGGAAATTGAAGCCATCACTATAAGGTGTCTGGGAATTAAAGCAGTTCAGCCAGCCAGGGAGATAGACCTTTTACTACACAGATCTGGGATTTGTGTTAAAGGCATTATGCAGTGAAGGAAAGGTATCATATCTGAAAATATATTATTGTGTTTAGAATTTTTTTTTTTTTTTTTTTTTTTTTTGAGAAATGGCCATTCCAGAAATGGTTAGAAGAGACAACACTGTGATAATGCACACTGCTGTTCCTAGTGTGACAAATGTGCCTGAATGATCATAGACTGTGATTTGAAAACTTTTGATTTATATTATCATTTGAAATGTATCTTTGTTTTCCATGGATTTAGGCTATACATATATATATATAATTTTTTTTTATTTGTATGCATTTCTTGTGTTTTCTTGTTCTACATATCTTCCAAAAATGTGTGAAATCCTAACTGAACAATCTTCCTTACAGTATAAGAAATGATGGCAATGGCAATACCGAATGTGGCTTAGCAGATAAAATGAGCATATCATCAGGAGCTTGTGCTGGTCCCCTGATTCTGAAGAATTCAGGTTAAAACAAATTACACAAATGGAAAACAAGCCTTTTATTTACCTTAGCCCAGTGCAACAAGGGCCCATTTTAATGCGTCATAATGTGTCACTTGTCTTGGTGGGGAAGGTTACACTGTACTCCATTGATTTAACTACCTCAGCCAAATGAATATAGCCATAACCCAGGACATACATGTAAATTGAAATCAAGCAGGTGATGCATAAAACCACCATGCAGAACGCAAATCACCCCGGAGCCCCTTTGTGGGTGATGAGGTCCTCTCTTTGGAACAATGGCAAGGAAAATTTTTAAAATGAAAAGTATTATATTGCTCATCCAATTGAAGGATCTCCAGAGATGCATATAGACGGTGGCAACAATTCATGTTTGAAAATACACATCAGAATATTTAGATTTATGGCTCATCACTAATTGCTGGCTTTTACTTATTATTTTATGGGGCGGAAAAATAATAACCTAATATGTTTTATCTGTCTGCCACTAAGGTCAGACACATCTGGGTTGTGAGACTTGGTTGCAGCCAGCTGCTTTGAGAATTTAAATTGCGTGTCTAAAAAAAAAATAAAGATAAACGTCTTACAAGGCAATCACCACTATCACTACTGGATTTGAAAAATCCTTACCCTGCATATTAAATGTGAAGGAAAGAGCCGAGTCATATTTAGAGACCATAATATTATACAGTCCTTTTAATGTCATGTAAATGAAAGTATACCAGATGATTTTTCCAAAGTCGTTTTGCCTCAGCAAATGCGAACTTGCTCCAAAATAAATGCTTTGTTGTATATTTGTATATAATGTTGTGTATTGTATATTATGCTTTATTGTAATTATGATTTAAATGTACATGTAAACAGACTTGGGACAATAAGCAACCAGAAGTCCCTCACATTTTCTTCATTGACCTAATAAATATGCTCTGATCTACCACCTTTAGATATTTTTTTGCAACCCCTACGTTGTAGCTTTTGTATCCCATGTTATTAGCATTGTCTTAAAACTTTCTGTTGGTCTTTTTGAGTTTTGCAGGGCTATACCTTTGAGTTGTTTGTGGGTAGATATTCCTCCAGAGGTTGAGAGTTATCCTGAGCCCTTATATTGTCTGGGGAATTTAATTGTTCCATCTCCTTTGCCCCCACCCATCTTAAACAGATTGCTAAAACTGTTAATTTGATCAATACTTAATTTTTTTCACCTGCCTCTTTTTTCTCTGTTAAGCAGTGATAAGCGATGGTAGGGTGGCAGGTGGAGTGAATTGTCAGATTTTTTTCCCGCTCTCTGCGGGCCCTTCTGCCATTTGGAGTGATGTAATTTATACCACAGTAGTGGCTCTGCAATTACCCTGTCTATTGCTGTCGACAGTATCTCACTATCTTTTAAATGGATCCAGCTTGACTCGTCCAGCCAGGCAAACAGTACAAATGATGCCATTCCTCATGCTGCAAGTCCTAAAGAGATAAGTTCCTTAAAGAGCGGCCCATTTATCAGTTGATACAAGCAGGATACTTACAAGCCCACTCTATTGTTTAGCTGTTTTGACAGTCAGCCTTTTTCGTCTGGGAAGGTTGTCGGGATAGTGGTGGTGTGAAGATCCGTTTTTTCTTGTAATCATTCCACTGGGGGTGTCAATAATGGGGCTGATTTGTTTCTTAAGGCTGGAGTAGATAGGACATCTCTGGCCCTGTTTGTTTTCTTTTTTTTCCAGAGCCTGGAAGACAGGAATTACAATTTGTAAGGCACCAAAATAGATTTATATTTTCATTTTATTCCAGTGCATACCAAAACATCTACAGAGTTTTGGTTTCCCTTCACCAAAAAGAAAAATGTAGGGAAATTCACAGCTGCTTCCTAAAATGGAGCCCTTCCAAATTAAGGCCAAACAATCTCAAGGTTCATTTCTTTCTACATTACTTCTTGAATTGTGTTTAAAGATCACTAAAGCACTGTAATTTAAGCACTTAGACACACAGACCACCATTTATGTCTTCCCATTAACTTGATTATTACACTAATTAATTAAAGGGAGGAATTTCACAACCAGTTAACAATCAGATGGCTTACCTTAAGTGAGAGCAATCATTTTAAAGTAGTGGTAGAAAACTAATCAGTGCTGGAATATAGGAACAGCTTGTCCTTGAAGTATTAAGAGTTAGGTATAAAGAAATACAATTTGCAGTAACAGGTTTACTTTTTACCAACATATATGAAGCGGACATTTTACTTGCATTTTACTTGATCTTTAAGATTCCTCTCAGTAGCAAATGATTGTGCTTAACCAAATAAGGTTCTTTTGAGCCAGCTGACTATTTTCTTTGTAAAGGGAACTTAGCACTTAAAGAGTGGATGAAAAAAGTTATTGCTATAAACAATGTGATTTTAATTATTATAATTAAAAATAAAATAAAAAGTATTGTTAATGTACATGTTATACCTTATAACAGATATTATATATATATATATATATACTAAATTGTGTTTTTTTTTCTTTCTGTTTTTTTTTTTTTTTTAAATGCACAACGTTTTCTGTGACAGTTTAGGGGTTTAACGGTAGGGTTGGGGTTGGTGTATGGCAGGGGTTTTCAACTCCAGTCCTCAGGCCTCCCTGCACATAATGTTTTAGATGTCTCTCTATTAAACACGTTAATAAGTAAGATAATGAAGTGATGATTGAGTCATTAATGATAAAATTAATAATAACATTTATTGGGATATTAGTAGCTTGTTTTGTGATGTTGAGATATGTTTATCTGATTAGTTTGTTGATTGTCACCATTGTTGAGATTCATACACTGATCTTTGATTTGTGTTTGGCCAACTATCAGTGGTTGATGTTCTTGAGATATATATATAAACAGCACTGTTTAGGAGCACTAAATTGAGTTCAACATAGACAAAACACAATACACCATATCCAAACATAAACACATAACTAACATAATCTGATGTTAAAGTATTTTGGCAGTGCTCTTCTGTAATAAAAAGTCTTCGAAAACATTATTACAGCAGCCCAATAAACAGTGTAAAGTGTAAAGAGGTTTTTGTTAATGTCAGGTGACTCAATCTTCACTTCATTATCTCATATTTCACTAGAGTTGAAAACTCCTGGTGTAGAGCAATAGAAAATACAGTTTATACAAGTCAGGTCACCTTTATTTATATAGTAATTTAAACAATACATATTCTGCCAAAGCCGCTTTATAGTGTGTCAATAATGCAAAGTAACAATAGTAAACACTCAAAGTCAGTTCATCATTGATTCAGTTATGTCATTATCCAGCTCAGTTCAGTTTAAGTGGTTATCTGTGCAATCAAGTCAACGATATCGCTGGAAATTAAGTGTCCACTGAAATGGAGAAAAAACCTTGGGAGAAACCAGCAGTTCATTCCAGGCTGCACCAAAGTCAGATTGTGCATAGGACTCATCTGGTTCCCATGGTCTTGTGCCAGTGGCCATCTAGGTGATGAGGTCTTTGCTGGGGATCTGTCTCTGGGTCTAATCTAGTCTGACATTTAGGGCTGTAGAGGTTGTCTCTAAGTCCTAAACCACCATCTGAGATAGAAACGGACTAGAACCGGGGGACTGCAGTGGCCATCTGATCTGAAAACAGACTGGATCCGGATGGCTACGGTGACCTTGGAATAAGAACAAAATACACTAATATTACCGTAGATGCCATTCCTCTAATGATGTAACAAGTACATTGGGTGTTATGGGACGTGGTTCTGGTTGACCTAATTAATGCGGCCTAACAATCCTTTTAACGGATTTGAATTATGGAATTGTGTTAGCGTGTTATGTGTAAGCCAGGTTAAAGAGATGGGTCTTTAATTTAAACTGACAAACTAAGTGTGTCTGCCTCCCAAACAACACTAGGTAGATTGTTCTTGAGTTTGGGCGCTAAATAGGAAATAGATCTGCCACCTGCAATTGATTTTGATATTCTAGGTGTCACAAATGCGGTCTCTGTGGCTCCCTCTAACCGTCGCCAGCGGGAACCCTCTCCGGACTTCTAATATTCGGACTCCATTACCCACAATCCTGTACCTGGGACTCACTTCCTGTTCCGGGTCGCTCCGGTCACTTCCTCATTGGCGGCCATTTATAGAGCGTTTGTTTGGTCTTTCCCTCGCGAAGTTTTGCTAGTCTACCTACCAATCCTGAGCGTTTTTCCTGTGTTTGTCTTGCTGTTGCCAACCGGACTGTTTAACTGTGTGTGAACGATATCTGCCTGCCTTTTCGACCCCTCGCTTGCCTCTGGATTATCCCCTTTGATCGCCGCCCGCCCTTGACTATTTGCCTGGACTCTCGTTTGTGTTTTTGGATTATCTTCACCACTACAGTCTGCCGTTGTCGACCCCTGCCTGTCTACTCTGAGTTTTTCATTAAAAATGTCGCACTTGGATCCAACGTCTCCTGAGCATTTATTGACAGCGTCACAGAAAACTTCGCCGCCTTCGGATCCAGCGACTGTACAGCAGATCACGTCGGAGTTAACTGCTCAGGCCTCTGTGCTGTCGATCCACCAGCAACAACTGGATCGCCTCACTGCTCTCACTGAACAGCTGGTGAGATCTCTACAGGGGCTTCAAGTTGTTCCTCCACCTGCCGTTTCTCCAGCGACTATGCCTCCTCCTCCAGCTCAACCCGCCGCTACCAGTCCGCGGCTCGCCTTCCCGGAGAAGTTTGATGGAACACCAACTAAATGTAAGGGCTTTCTTCTCCAATGCTCGCTCTTTGTTAACCAACAGCCTCACTTATATCCTAACGATGATAGCAAGATAGCATTCGTGTGCTCTTTACTTTCCGGGAGGGCGTTAGACTGGGCCACCGCCGTGTGGAATCTAGACAGACCAACATTCCCTTCATTCTCTGCTTTCCTTCACCGCTTTAAAGAGGTTTTTCAGCCTAGCACTGAGAGCGGAGAGGCCGGGGAACAACTCATGGCTTTGCGGCAGGGCAGGAGGACGGCCGCTGACTATGCTCTTTCCTTCCGCACGCTAGCGGCCCAAAGCGGATGGAACGACGAGCCCCTCAAGCTCCACTATCGCAAGGGACTGCATCCTGACCTTCAAGTGGAGCTGGCGTGCCGGGATGAGGGCGTCACACTCGACCAATACATCGACCTGTCCATTCGTGTTGATAATGTGATGCGGGCACGCAAACCGACCAGGCCTACCATGTTCACTCAACTATCTACCTCCGCAGCTGAATCGACTCCCGAACCCATGCAGCTGGGGGCCACCAAGCTCACTCTGGAGGAGAGGGAGAGACGGCTCAAGGGAAACTTGTGTCTCTACTGTGGACTGTCAGGACATATTCGGGCTAACTGTCCCACTCGACCACCTCGCCCACCTACATCGGTGAGTCAAAGAGAATCTAGTCTCAATCGTTGTGAAATATCTGTATCTCTGCTGGTTAATGATGTTACCATAGATGCCACAGCTCTAATTGACTCCGGCGCTGCCGGGAATTTTATCGATGCTGATTTTGTTTCTACTCACCACTTACCCATCCTCTCCTGTACCCCGCATGTGGCAGTGGCAGCACTCGACGGGCGACCGTTAGGATCTGGAAGGATCTACCACACCACCAATGATATCACCCTCTGCATTGAGCCGTCACACCAGGAAACCATCCGATTCTTCATCATTTCAACCCCACAGACCCCGATCATTCTGGGCTATCCCTGGCTCAACCAACATGGACCGGCCATCTCCTGGGCTCAACGTACAATCACGCACTGGTCTTCCTACTGCAAACAGCACTGCTCACAGCCCATAAAGGTTTCATCTGCCATCTGTTCATCCATCCCTACGGAAAGAGTCATCCCAGACGAATATCAAGATCAACTTGAGGCCTTCAGTCGCCAAAAAGCCACACAACTCCCTCCGCATCGCTCAGGGGACTGCGCCATCGACCTCATTCCTGGCTCCAGTCCACCTAGGGGGCGTGTCTTCCCCCTCTCACAACCAGAATCTGAAGCCATGAACACCTACATCCACGAGGAACTGGCTAAGGGCTTCATTAGACCATCAACATCACCTGCCTCGGCGGGATTCTTCTTCGTGAAGAAAAAAGATGGAGGACTGCGACCGTGTATCGATTATCGAGGTCTCAACGAGGTGACTATTAAATACCGCTACCCATTACCACTCGTCCCTTCAGCCTTGGAACAACTACGCTCCGCCCGAATCTTCACCAAGCTGGACTTACGCAGTGCCTACAACCTGGTTAGGATCCGCGAAGGAGATGAGTGGAAGACGGCCTTTTCCACCACCACTGGCCACTACGAATACCGGGTCATGCCCTTTGGCCTAGCCAACAGCCCATCGTATTTCCAAGCATTCATCAACGAGGTATTCAGAGACATGCTGAACCGTTGGGTTATTGTCTACATTGATGATATCCTCATTTTCTCCAATTCCTACGAGGAACATGTCAAGCACGTCAGGGCCGTTCTCAGGCGTCTCATTCAACATAAGCTCTATGCGAAGGAGGAGAAATGTGAATTTCATCGAAGCAAGATCGCTTTCCTGGGTTACATCATCAGTCCTGAAGGAGTTGCCATGGATGAGAAGAAAGTCAATGCCGTCCTCAATTGGCCACGTCCCTCAACACTCAAAGAACTTCAGCGCTTCCTCGGGTTCTCCAACTTCTATCGACGTTTTATCCGGCATTTCAGCACCGTCGCGGCACCACTCACTGCCATGGTAAAGAAAAGTAACTACCGACTCACCTGGACTCCGCCGGCCATCCACGCCTTTAACAATCTCCGACGTCGATTCACCACAGCTCCCATCCTCCATCATCCAGACCCCGACAAGCCTTTCATCGTGGAAGTCGACGCTTCAAGCACTGGCATAGGAGCAGTTTTGTCACAGCGGCACGGAGAACCACCGAAGATGTTCCCCTGCGCTTACTATTCTCACAAACTGAATCCTGCCGAAAAAAATTATGATGTGGGCAATCGTGAGCTCTTGGCTATCAAGCTAGCCCTGGAGGAGTGGCGGCACTGGCTCGAGGGCGCCAAACACCAATTCACAGTTCTAACAGATCATAAGAACTTGGAATACCTTCGCTCCGCGAAAACCCTCAATCATCGCCAAGCGAGATGGGCACTCTTTTTCACTCGTTTCCAGTTCCAAGTCACCTACCGTCCAGGCTCCCAGAATACTAAAGCCGACGCTCTTTCACGCATTCACGAAACCGACACACCGACCCTCTCTCCAGAGACCATTCTGCCCTCCTCCATTGTCATCGCTCCGGTTACCTGGGACCTAATGACTGAGATCTCTGAGGCTCAGCTCCAAGACCCCGCTCCAGCCAATTGCCCAGTCAACCAAACTTATGTCCCTGTCGCGCTACGTCAAAGAGTTCTAACTGAGGTCCATACCACTCCTAGCTCAGGACATCCAGGAATTACGGCCACCATACACATACTCTCCAATCGTTTCTGGTGGCCTACCCTCCGCTCTGACACTGTTCGCTTCATTAAAACCTGCTCCATCTGCAACACTGCCAAGGTACCTCGCCGTTTGCCCGCCGGTCTACTCCAACCACTTCCAGTGCCCCAACGACCTTGGTCCCATCTGTCAGTCGATTTCATCACCGACCTTCCCCTCTCCAACGGTCACACCACTATTCTCTCCGTAATCGACCGATTCTCCAAGGGCTGCCGTCTCATCCCTCTCCCTAAACTCCCCACTGCTATGGAAACCGCAGAAGCTCTGTGCAATTCTGTCTTCAGATTCTACGGCCTACCTGAGGATATCGTCTCCGACCGGGGGCCTCAATTCACCTCTCGACTTTGGTCTAGCTTTTGCCGCCTGCTGGGAATCAACGTGAGCCTTACGTCAGGCTATCATCCTCAAGCCAACGGACAGGCGGAGAGGTTGAACCAGGAGTTGACCCGCTTCCTACGCTCTTATTGTCAGAACCATCAGGAGGACTGGAGCCGCTTTTTACTCTGGGCAGAATATGCTCAGAATTCGTTACTAAAACCATCCACTAACCTCACCCCCTTCCAGTGTACCCTAGGTTACCAACCACCACTCTTTCCCTGGTCTGGGGAACCCTCCGATTTGCCAGCGGTCAACTCCTGGTTCCAACGCAGCGAGGAAACGTGGAACCGGGCCCACGTCCACCTCCAGCGGGCCGTCCACCGAACGCAAATCCAGGCTAACCGCCGACGCAGGCTCCAACCTCCTTACGCTCCAGGACAATGGGTCTGGCTCTCGACCCGGGACCTACGTCTCCGTCTACCATGCAGAAAACTCAGTCCCAGGTACGTGGGTCCCTTCAAGATCATTAAACAAATAACTCCTGTTTCATTCAGACTTGATCTGCCTGCTCACTATCGTATCTCACCCACATTCCATGTCTCTCTGTTTAAGCCCGCTGGTGATCCGGGAGGAGCGGAGGTCCTAGATGAGGCCGCACCCCAGGGACCTCCCCCCTTAATTATCGACGGCGAGGAGGCCTACCGAGTCAACAGCATTCTAGACTCCCGACGCCGAAGGGGTCGCCTCCAGTATTTGGTCGACTGGGAGGGCTTCGGCCCTGAGGAGAGATCCTGGGTCAATTCTGACGACATCCTTGACCCCTCTCTCACCTCCGATTTCCACTCATCTCATCCAGATCGACCAGCCCCCCGTGGAAGAGGCAGACCTCGGCGTCGGGCTCCTCCTCGCGCCAGGAGTCGCTCGCAGGGGGGGGGCTCTGTCACAAATGCGGTCTCTGTGGCTCCCTCTAACCGTCGCCAGCGGGAACCCTCTCCGGACTTCTAATATTCGGACTCCATTACCCACAATCCTGTACCTGGGACTCACTTCCTGTTCCGGGTCGCTCCGGTCACTTCCTCATTGGCGGCCATTTATAGAGCGTTTGTTTGGTCTTTCCCTCGCGAAGTTTTGCTAGTCTACCTACCAATCCTGAGCGTTTTTCCTGTGTTTGTCTTGCTGTTGCCAACCGGACTGTTTAACTGTGTGTGAACGATATCTGCCTGCCTTTTCGACCCCTCGCTTGCCTCTGGATTATCCCCTTTGATCGCCGCCCGCCCTTGACTATTTGCCTGGACTCTCGTTTGTGTTTTTGGATTATCTTCACCACTACAGTCTGCCGTTGTCGACCCCTGCCTGTCTACTCTGAGTTTTTCATTAAAAATGTCGCACTTGGATCCAACGTCTCCTGAGCATTTATTGACAGCGTCACACTAGGTATTATCAAATTGTGTGATAATCATATTTCACAATATTACTGTTTTTACAGTATTTTGATTAAAAAAAAAAATGCAGCCTTTGTGAGCATAAGAGAGTTTCATTTAAAAACATTTAACGACCCCAAACTTTTGAATGGTAATATAATATCTTAAATAAGATAAGATCATGCATGGTTAAAATTTAATGCATAAATGAATTATGGCTGACACACATTTTTTATTTTTTTACGTGTGTTATCTATATTTAAAATTTTTCACTTTTGCACTTGCATTTTGTTTTATGGTTAATGGAAATGTCCGTAAAATTACTGGATAAATATACTGGCAGAAAATTAGCAATACATTTTCCTTTCTTTTTAGCAGTGCAGAGATTGATAATAATAATAATATGTGTTACATGTATGATATTAGTTGAGACCGTGGGAGTTTAGCAACAGGTTAATGCAATGATATAGCATATGATATAACATAATTTGTTGCATTGGACAAGGCTTTGTGAAGAAGTGGTAACAGTAGGTTTTGAGCAGATGCCATCTACCTCTGATTATCTGCTTCACACTGTTGATCAGTGATGACTGTCTGTGGCACTACAGTGTTTTCCCAGCGTTCTGCCAGCTTGACCTGCTTTCTTTATCCGGCCTGCTCTCTTTATCCTTTTGCTCAACAAAAGTGCTTGAGTTACTCCGCCAAGATGGTTTGTATTCAACTTCAAATTAAACTGTGGCCATGAGGCATTTAATCCACAGATTAGGATATTTTTCATTGATAGCCTTTGATTCAGCTTGTCTCTGTTGTCTCCCATGCTTTCAGCAGGTTTTAAGATCTCTCTGAGCACGAAAACTGAATTCTGTAGCCATCCATCAACAGAGAGCTGAAATGGCCTCTCTCCATTATAGTTAATTGAGTTTGTCCCTCCATGTCATCGAATGGGCTTTCTTATCGGAGTCAACAGGGATGTGAGAGTAGACTACCTCTGCTCCAATCCCACACTCCTAATCTCACATGTCAGTCTCAGCGCCGGGCTAATACGGCATGCTGCAACTGTAGCGCTTTGCAAAAAATGTCAGTTTTCCTACTTAATATTCTGAAAAACGAATAGTATTTTGTTTATGCATGGCTGTGGGTATTTGGACGTTTGGACGAGTAAATAATGACAGAATTTCTATTTTTGGATGAACTATTCCTTCAAGTTATCTGTAACAAAGTAATTAAACATGGTGCAATTTAAAAGACAGGTTGAACAGTTACAGCATCTGAAACACTTTCCCATTCACTTTTATATAAATTGTAACCATTTTATCAATGAGGTTTGTCAGTAAGCCATAACACTTTTTTAAAGGTGTCCTTGTTACATATGTTACATGTACTTATTATTATAATGACAATAAATTATGCATAATTACATGCAAGTAACGCTAAGCCAAACCCTAATTCTAACCCTAACCATAAAGTAATGTAGTTAATTAATATTACTCAGTACTTAATTACAGTGTAACAAGGACACCTTACAATAAAATGTAACCACCATTTGTATTTCAGAAAGCTTGGATGATCTGGCTCATCTCCATAGCTCCTTTCCACCTCCAGCAATGGCATCCACAATTTGCATGCCATGTTTGTCTTTGCTAATCATGCCGTGCTTCTCCAACAAGACTTGCAACATCAGAACATGGCTGTTCATCTAATTAAGGTGCTAATTGAATTAAATGACTCTGGTAATGAGTAGACGAGTAGCATAAAAAGCAAAGAGTCAGAACAGGCTAATTAACAAAAGAGCCTGGCTTAATTATAACACTTAAAATACATGCAGCACTGCCCTCCCATATTGTTAATTGCTGCACAGGGAAATTTATGATAATTGGGGTAATGATAGTTGCGTGAGGGGCCGTTCCCAAGCCTGAAGACTCATGTGTGCTGGTGTTAATTAGTGCTCAGAATATTATAGTGCTTGAATTAATTATTTCTGGTGATATTTGATTTTGTCTTGTTTTGTTCTTTTTTTCTGCTTGACAACTAAGAACATACCTTTTGTTATTTATTATATATTTTTAAAATCATGGATATAGGCAGAATGTTTTAGGATTACGACATGTTTTCATAAAAAAAAAAAAAAAAATACACTGGGTCTCAACTCCAGTCCTGGGGACCCTCTGCACGTTGCATTTACACAAGGGGGTGGCCTGCAGCCATTGCCCCTCTGCCCTCATCAGCTGAGGTGCCCTTCTCAGTGTGCAATCTCTGAAAAATGTGTGTTTTGGTTGTTTTTTATATCAGTTATTTTATGCATTTTGACGGCGCAGAGAAGATAAGTTATGGCAATAATGGTCTCCACTGGTGCATTCTACAATAGTCCACAGCAAACGGCTCCTTTCGGCTGGATCGCTGTAATTTACCTGAGCTTTTGAATACAGCCAACACGCTCAGCCCTGTAATGTCCCTTTATATTTGCATACTGCAAGATAAAAATCCCTAATGCCTCCGTATTAAAAGAGCTTGCCTCATTTACAAATGTAATTTGAATTGAGGATAGTCTTCCAATATCCCTCTCATTTGGGTAGCAATTGAATCTCTCTCTATTTGGAAAGCTCTCCTTTTCTCTTGTGGACTCTGGTGGCTGATGGAGTGATTAGAGGTGCTGGGAGCTGTTAGAGATTAGTCAAGCAGAGAGAGTATAAATTGCCAAGGATGTTTTATCAGCGCGTGTCACAATATATGAAAGCAGATGTGCATGCGTGAAGCTGCTCTCCCACATTACACTCAGCGAATAATTGAGATCTTTTTTATTCCTGCAGATTACCGCTCTCACTGATCACGCTGTCACGTCAAAGTGAGCACTTCATTCGCCTTGTATGCACGCCAGATCTATTTTGCTTTGGTAATGGGCTGATATTACCGCTGCACAAAGACGATGAAGACATCAGCGTGATAGATAGGCGAAAGATTAAATGGGATCTTTATGACTTCTTTGATCATCAGTTATGACTGCATGATAAGATGAGCCAAGTTGGGTGCTGATTTGTTCTTTATTGGATGCAAACATTAGCCAGGGGCAGCCAAGCTTGTGCTGATGCTCTCATTTAAGGTGGAACAGAGCCTCTACATGTTTCATCCAAAGTGAAGGGGGTGGGGGTGAGGATAAAGGATCCCGGCCAACAGATTCACAACACATATCGTTTACTTGGTACTTGAAAAAAAAGGTTTATAACAGTAAATGGAGCGTCTTGTTTTAGAACTGCTTTTTCTTGAGCTTGATTTAAATTATTAAAAAATAGATACTCATTCCTGTTTTTTTTTTCTGCAAAAATGGTAAGACAGCATCATTTAGTAACAATTCTCATTTTGCAGAAAAGGGTACTTGTTAAAGTGCCTTTTTGTTGGTCTCTGGACGATTCATTTTTGTTTTGTTTTGCTGAGATTTTTTTTTACTTCATTGTAGATTTTTTACTGTTTATTTTTGTTTTTGAAATTGACTTTTAGGTGAAAATCTGTGGTATTTATACACAGTGGATTTGTCCATAGTAAAATGTGTTATTCACACTCTTATTGGTAGCTGAAACCACAATCAGATTATATTATTCACAACTGTGACATCAACATAAGGCAATAGGCTATTTCGAGGTGATGTACATAGAAGATTTTAAAAAGAAAACAAACAGCATGCAACTGTATTGTTTTTCTGAAATCTGGACAGCTGTCTATTTATTTTCATACACAGTCAAATAAATAGAAGGCCAGAGTCTAGTCCATACCTTAAACACATTCATGCGGTTTCCACCTTAAATCTGATAGATTAAACAAGATTTTATTTTTTTCTGCTATGCAGATCAAGGCTTGGGCACTCAGCGATGACAGATACTAATGTCTAAATCAGTGTCCCAGACCAGACTGGGCTGTTGCTCGTGTTCTCCGTTGAAATGTCACCTGTTCCCATCCACCGATTTGCATAATGCAAAGTTTCTCACTCGTAAAATACAGATTAAGAGGAGAGATGGGGAGCCATTCGTAAAAAGCGGAGAGTCATTTCATAGCACTGGCTCCCCTGGTGATTAACTTACTCACCAACATGGCCAGCGCCGTTGAAATGTTAACGCTACAGTATTAATTACATGCCTGCAAACTGCTCAGCCACGCCGTAATGACCTCTCAACACACTGGTGCATGAATGCATGTGTTATAATCAAGGTGTGAAATCTTTTAGCACCAGTTAGATGTACCTACTGAGCACTGTGCTACATTCATGACCATCCATTTAGAAGTGCTACTCTGCATGCTTTCAAGGACTTTATACTAATATGAGCCAAAACATATCAGGATCAGCACTTCAGTTGTTACTTTAAAGAGATATTACTACCTGATTTAACTCATATATAAAGCAGCTGATTAATGTAATTAAGTTGATTCATCAATATTAATATTTTGACCTGAATAAAACAAGATCATTTAAATCTTACCATTTTTAGATTACCATTTTTTCAGTGATCTCCATTACATATTGTACATACAAGATTGGTGACTTATAGTATAGTAGCATATTCATGTATATTAAATACTCTGTGATGGCTACCCATTTTTAAAGACCATAAACTTAAACATAAACCAATAAAGACTGAAAATTCCAAAAAATAATAATATTAATTATAATAGTACAACATTTGAAAAAACTGAAAACTCTGATGCAGAACATCAGTTGGTGGTTTTGTTTCATTATTATTATTTATAAATTTGCTACCTTAGAGTAGGGTGAAATTCTTGTCTGGTTTTTGATCATTTTATTGACACTGTCAGATCAAATTCTAAAACGTTTAAGTGGCGTCATCCCAGTGGTGTTGTGGTGGGACCTCACTTGTCTTCTTGACAGCCTAACAATAAACGTCATCTTTGGGCCCCTAAATACCGTATACACAGAATGACTGGATTCTTGAATTGCTTTGTGCTTGATAGAGGCGTACTGTGAACATTTTCTCCTTAATTTGTAAGCCTGTTGCTGCAGTGGGTGAGAATTGTCTTAACGCAGCTAACTCTAGCATAAAGTGACATCTGACCGAGGACTTCTGAAACACTAGCTTTATTAAGGCACGCAGGGACACCTTTCATCCCCTGCACTGCATGCAAGGATTGCTGCTGCTGCGCCGATAACGCTGGGTGGCTGATAAAGTCGACGAGTAATGGATTTTTACTAATGAGAAAAGTGCCGCTGATTATGACGAATAGCCTTGGACCAACAGGCTAAGCTGCTACACAAGCCTCCAATTGTTAGCTGCACAGGTTTTGCATTTCATTATGTACAGCTCCACTTATGTGCAAACCCTGCTCACATTGTGCTGCATGGACAAACTCAAAATACAGTTTTCTAGTATATAGAATTTTTTTAGTTTGGCCTCAGAAGTTATTGTTATCCAACCTGGCATTTACAAAATTTGTATCATTAAACAAAAATATGTTTAAAACATTGCTGCCAGATAGAAGGCTGAGTTCTCATATATTTGTTTCCTTTAACAGACTTGAAAGAATGTTATTGTCATGTTGTGTTTTGTTTTGTGTTCATGTTTCCATGTCTTTTATTTCATAATTTTGCTTTAGCCATGTTTCTTCCTTGTCCAGTTGTGTTCCTTTAGTCCATGTGTCATGTTCCCATTGGTTCATTGTCTTGTCATGTGGTTATCGTTTCTGTTTATTCATTGGTTCCTATTCTTTACTTCTGTTTGTTCATTGGTTGGTTTTGTCATGTGTTCCCCTTATCTAAGTATTTAGGTGCGTTCGACTCAGCGCTGCACAGCTCGATCAAATTCTGACTTGAAGCAGTGCATGCCGGTTAGAAATTTTGTCAGACTTGAGACGGCGCCCGACAGCACGTGACTGTCATGAGTGGCATCAAAGTACTGCAATAGCAATTCGAGACCAGCCAGCTAACTCAGCCACTGCAGTTTCTCAAGAGCGACTGCACAAGCTTTGATGACATAACAGCTGTTTCACGATTGGTCAAATTCATCGCATGACAACGATCACGTGTGTTTCGTGTTTTCAGAACAGTAAGCTTTTTTACCATAATCACGTACTTTATTAGTATTTAAATAGTATATGATTATGCTGAGCTATATAAAAGGTGTTTCTGTTGCTCATGAAAATGTTTCTGAAACATCTGTGTATTTGACAATTAGTGCATTTTATTCACTTCATCTGTGATAGTACGCAAACACCGTGTGAGCATCACTACCGAGAGCAGAAAGTGTCTGATGTGACATGGCTGATCTCGTTGACTGCCGTCTATAGCCGTGCTTCAAGTCAAACACACCTTTTATGCTGCCTTCACGTGCCTTTATCAGAATTTGGACATGAACAGCCTCTCAAATCATATTTACAATTGGAAAACTCTAAGATTAATTTGATATCTGAGTTTCCAAGTTGGGCAGGCCATAAACTTAAAACATGGTGGAGGGGACAACGATTGCTGCTGTCAGTGCTATTCTTTATTAGCTTTTTTTTTTTCAACAACAACTACATAACCTTGTTTTGACATTAAAGTAGTGCCTATTTGTATATATGAGCAATTTTGAACATTTGAAGAATTTTGTATGTTTTATAAACAGTGAAACAAACATGTATTCAACCGAAATTCCAGAATGGTGAATGTATCACATCAGAAAAACAGAAAAACATTTATTTTCAATAAAAATTAAGAAAATAATTTAAAAAATTTGAAAATGGTAAAGCACATGTTGTAGTCTCTTTGAATCCGCCCTTTGTCCGAACTTTTTTCTCCCTTTTTAAATCTCATATCACGATGGAAAAGCATTTATTTTTAATAAAAATGAAGGAAATAATCAACAAGCTGAAAATACTGCACTTTGCAAATTTGCACATTGTGTAGTATCCATCGCTATTTACACTTCATGAGTTTGCACTTACATATAATCGGATTGAGAAAATAGTAAGCGTATTTGGCGTGCTGTCTTTAGGGAAAGCTCCGAGCTCTGAATATAGCCCGAACCTAAAGAACTCCCCTAAAAAAGCAAATAATTTTAAGAAAGCAAATTTTAGTAGCCCTCCCCAAAATATGCGTGCTCAGAAGAGAAACGGGTTAGAGCTTGTAAAAAGGAGGCAGGGCGACTTGGAGAGCCCGTGCAGCACTCGGCGAGAGCTTGTGGCTTGCATCGTTGAACTGGCGAGCCCTACCTGCACTATAAGGAGCACTATACAAGACAGCACGATACAGTAGCTCACTGCATTGGAGTCCCGTCCACCGCCAAATAAGCAACCTGAATCAAAATGACAGATGGAGGGCTCACACTGCAAACCAAAGGAAGCAGCAGCTCATTGCATCAAAAGGGAGAGCCCCGTCCGCCACCAAGTAAGCAGCACGACGCAAAACAACAGATGGAAGGCTCACTCTGTGACCAAAGGGAGCAGAAGCTCACTGCATTGGAAAGGAGAGCCCTGTCCACCGCCGAATAAGCAGCACATCTCGAAACAACAGATGGAGGTGAGCAGCAGGTCACTGCATCGGACCCCCATCCACCGACGTATAAGCAACGTGAATCAAAATGAAACAATGGATGGAGGGCTCATACTGCGTCTGAAGAGTGCAGCTCACTGCATCAGAAGGGAATGGCATTGGGAGAACAGATAATTAGAATAGATGCCTTGAATCTGGGTGAATAGGCATCACCTTAAAAGCAGAAGTGATGTCTACTTTAGCCAGCCAAGCACCACAACCTTTTTTGATAATAGTGATTGTTTGATCTACTTTTTGCTTGATGCACTACTGTGGTAGTGCAGAAAATATTCCTCAAGATATGAGGCTGTTTATGCTAGAACAGCTGACAGATCGATTATCAAGCATATTTTCCTGGAAATTTTCTGATGCAAAAAGAGTGGAGCTTCCAAAGGACTGACCATAAAACCTGACTTTTTTTTTTAAATCATATTTTCTACTATATCTGGCTCTGTGTGTGCGAATTGCAGATTGTCACAAATGATGGTTCTTCCCCTAGAGTCTGAATCTGCATTAGTGGTTGCAAAGCATGAAACGTAGCTGGTGGACTTGATTTGAAACGTGTCTGGGCAGGCTGGGATTGTGGGATTATTTTGAGAGCATGAAATGGTAGAATGACCTACTGACTTGCAGGCTGTGCATGATACAAAAAATAAAATATCAGCCGAATGTGATAGCAAATGGGAATGAAAGAATGCAGGATGAACTGGGCACTGGATTTCTTTAGTGTTATGGAGAAATCCCTGCAATTTGTTTACCGATGAGATTTGGTGTAGGGGAAAGGAGAAAGGAGAGATGAAAGATCAATTTCCGCATCCGCAAGGATCTGAGACCTGATGTTATTAGCCATAGGGGGTGGCTCTAAAGTTAAAGCTCTTGGTGGGGCAGGTAATGGAACTGTGGTGAATATGGAAGAGGTAGAAGGAAATGAGGAAGGAAACAAGTAGGCTTGCATCACTGGCTACATCCTATGCCGGGGTCTGCAACGGGAGCTGCAGGCCATTGAGAGGGAAAAGGAGCAGAGATAGCAGAAGGGAAGTGGTAGGGTAAACACCGGCAAAGACTGAGCTCCTTGTCTTTTCTGTTCAGCATGACTTCACCATCTGGTTAGGTTCATCAACAATTACCCCATTAAGTTCGGCCAGAAATCTTGGTGTAGCCTTTGATGACCAGCTGACTTTCAAAGACCACATCAGAAAGATCAGGCCCTTCCTAACAGAGCATGCTACACAACTTCTTGTCCAGGTCCTGGTCATTTCTAGGCTGGACTACTGCAGTCCTCTTCTAGCTGGACTTCCATCATGCGCAATCAAACCTCTACAAATGATTCAGAATTGACACAGAGTTGCACAAAATCACTTTCCAGAACATTTCCTTTCTCTACTTCTGGCTGGTGAAATGATCTTCCAACCAGCTTTCCAAAAACGTTGTTCCATTTCAGTCGGTCTTGTTCGACGTACGCTGGAACTGACCGACAAATTGGGGATCGTTTTGGGAGACCAATCTACTTTGAGTTTAAGAAAACGAGCCAGTGTCTATTGGCATGCGATAATTGCACCTGTCTATTGGTGCGTCACATATTCACTTTTCGCTTCGGGCCGAGAACATGTGCTGTTTGGTGCGTGTACTTTTTTCCTCAACTGGATTGGCAGAGAATGAGCTCGTGGGAGGACTCCCTGGGTGTCAGTGCGGGTGTGACGGCGCAGACAGCGTGGGTTGTGAGAACGAGTGCTAGCACTCACAGCAGACTTACGAACTGTGGGGAGCATTCCCAAAATAGAGCACACACGGTCTGATGCTGTGTCTGACATTCACGTGCCTCACTGCCTCAAGTGTTTGGGCCTCGGACATGTTAAGATAGCACTCATGAATGGTACATGTTTCCAATGTGACAGCGCGGACAGTGTGGGTCGTGAGAACGAGTGCTAGCGCTCACAACAGGCTTGCACTTATGAACTGTGGGGAGCATTCCCTAATAGAGCACACATGGTCTGGTGCTGTGTCTGACATTCACGTGCCTCACTGCCTCAAGTGTTTGGACCTCGGACATGTTTAGATAGCACTCATGAATGGTACATGTTTTCACTGTGGAAACATGACCCGCCGCATTGTTAAAGTGGAGACTCCAGTATCTGGATTGTGTATATTCCCCAATCTAGGTCTTCTTCTGGGCCAGCTCAGAAAAAGCCTACTTTGGTTAATAATCCAGGTGACCTGAGGGCTACAGTGAGGAACCCCCTGCCGAGTCAACGTCTTCGGTCTCCTCACTCCTCCATTGATAATCGGTTTGTGGCGATGCAGCTGTGTTCCAAGACCGCTACCTCTTGGTGGGGTAATCCATGTCTCCCCTCCACGGGAATGTAAGTTCTCGTCCTCCCTGGCAGGCAAGGCTCACACAGCCTGTGGAAAGCCCGCCTCTGCCCTGCATGCCATGGCACTCCTGCAGGTCTACCAGGCCAAAGCGCTCAAGGAATCTCTGGGTCACAAGAGGGTGTGGTTGGCAGTGTGTGGTTAGAGGATGCCACCGAGCCTTCTCACACAACCCTTGCCCCACTCTAGAACCAGGTAAGTGTGGAGAGACACACACACACTCCACCTCGGGCCGCTTCAGTGCCTTCCAGGTCAGGTCCCTGTGTTCCACCTCACTGCCGCACCCGGGTATGTCTGTGGTACCGTTGATCCTGCTCGCATGGTATCTGGGAGCCTGACTAGAGCTTCCCAGGCCATCTCGCTCGCTCATCCGTACCATAAGACTCGGCTATGCAATACAGTTTGCCCGGCATCCCCCCAAGTTCAGGGACATTCACTTCACCTGTGTGCAGTGCAGTGATGCCCCTGTCTTGCAAACAGAGATCGGCGTCCTGCTGGCAAAGGACACGATCGAGCCGGTTTCTCCATACGATATGAATGAATTGGAATGTCCTAAGTTTTTGATCACTTGATCCCCTTTGATGCAGCATTTTTAATGTAAATACATATGCTTTGGCTGTTATAAATGTAAAAAAAAAAATATATATACAGGGGTTGGACAATGAAACTGAAACACTGGCCAATATAGTGTTTATATGAGGTTTCATGGCTATATTTGCGCAGTCTGGTGGCCAATCTTCACTTATTGCACATTCCACCAGTAAGAGCAAAGTGTGAAGGTTGACTATGTGCACCCAGTGGTTCAGACATTGTACCCTAAAGGTGGTGCCATGTATAAGGATGATAATGCACTAATACACACAGCAAGACTGGCGACAGAGGAGTTTGATGAACATGAAAGTAAAGTTGAACATCTCCCATGGCCTGCACAGTCACCAGATCTGAATATTTTTGAGGCACTGTGGGATGTTTTGGAAGAGCGAGTCAGGAAATTTTTTCCTACACCAGAATCACATAGTGACCTGGCCACTGTTCTATAAAAGGAATGGCTCAAAATCCCTCTGGCTACTATGCATGACATGTATTTGTCAATCCCAAAACGAAATGATGCTGTATTGGCCACAAAAGGAGACCCAACACCGTACTAATTGTGGTCTAAAACCAAGTGCTTCAGTTTCATTATCCAACCCCTGTATATTACACAGTTGTTTGGGGCTAGGGATAAATTAAATGTGATCTGCATGACATCATGTTGCATTGTGGTCTCTGTCAAAATCGAGGGCTCAAGGGTTTGTCCATATAAACTTACCTCGCACACTTCACGAAGTGGAGCACACTTCAAAATGGTAGCGGGGATTACCCTGAGGGTAAGTGTTTGCGAGTGTGAAGTTTGCGAGTGTGTGTCTAAAAGTGAAATGGAACGCAGCCTTGGTCTGCTAAGCTTTCGTCATGACAAGGCTAAGCTATTTGCTTTGAGCCCAATGGTGGTGGTGTTTCCACTAGGTCGGGTAAGCTTCACTGTTGTGTGTCTAGTACCGGAGAGATACCATCATGAGGTATGTGCATCTTTGATTGAATCAAATTGGTTCTGAGATGAGGGAATGAGACGTTGTGTTTCATGCTGTGTTACTTTTATGCTTAGGGTTTTTGTGGAGCCTTGCTCTATTCAGTCAAAAAATTCAGAGAAAAGACTCTTAGCGCCCCCTTATATAGGCTGAAGGTGCAGACCAACTCAACTGCATGGATCATGGTTGCGGAATGTTTTTTCAGTTGTAGCGCCCCCTATTGGCTGAATTTGACGAAACTTGCTCTTTGTGCTCGGAAAATCCTGTTGTCTATGTGTGTCAAATAGAGTTGTTTTGATAGCTTTTTGTCATGAGTGTCTTATTTTCTTGATTTTCATAAAATATATGAAATCAGAATCAAGGATTCATAGTTATGATCCTTAATAAGAAAATACATGCGCAGAGCATGTAGACGCAATTATGGCTCATAATGTAATGATTGAGAGGGATTTTTTTTTTCATAGTCCTACTTTATTTAAGACTTATTTTAATAATTTATTTTTATGAAAAATTCTGCATAGTGAACCTTTAATAACATTTAGCGTTTGGTAACCTATACTTACTTGGTATTTGACTTCTTATCTAGTTTACCGTAAAATAATAAATGAGTTGTGTGAAATTTGTCATAAATCAATTAATCAAACAAAGCCATACTTCAATTAATCATTTGGATGGGTCACGGTCTGTTTTGCAGTATAAATCATATACATATGCATATTTATGCATTTTGTCTGTTTGTATGGCTCACTTATTCTAAACTAATTTGGATACTGAAAAAAGAAGTGCAAATATGTTAACACCTAAAGTACAATGTATTACTCTAATCAGTGTTTTATTTTAATTACACAAATATTCTGATTTCACTGTAATTGTATTATTTACGAGAATCATCAAGAATCATATTTACTAACAGCTTGTACCAAACCCTCTTTTTTGTACCTTCCAAAAAACATTCCAGGATTTACTAAAAACACACAGTGCAAAAGTAGCAATGAAAATGTTTGGATATTTATTTTTGAGGCTGATCTGATTGCATATTGCAAAATTTATGGGAGGAGAGTATTTAAATAATTCATGCAACATGATTTACTAAGGTTTGCAGTAGTCAGTTTACTGGTATTTGCCAGTAAAACCTTCTTAACCCATTTTGCGCATGACATGCCTCCAATAGTTGCTAATTTACACTGGTCATGGTAGATTGCATTGGTCTTTATGGAAATGAGCTGACTCTGTCTGTGTTCTTTCATTTTCAAAGATCTTTTGTAAAGTAAAAGATGCCAACAACAATATACTGCATTTCCTTTCGGTTTGCTTGTGTCTTCAGTTTATATTATAAAATTAGCCTTCATTTTTTTTTTATGCAAAATAATATTTGTCTTCTGATGTTAGGGTGATATATGACCTGGACATGTTATTCACAGGTTTAGTGACATTCCCCCATATAGACCACCACCAGAGACCCAGCAACTATGAGTGTCTTGTGTTTCTTTGAGCTGAATACCCCTGCTGGAGTGCCTATTAAATCCTAGGGTTAAACAACTGGTCTATAAACTGAGCTCTAGGAAAATACTCGGCAGTTAAGCAAAGCATACATTACGTCGCCATGAAGAGTGTGTGCTTGTCACTGTCATCACAGACTTGTGCTTTGGGTAATGTGTGAAATGGGAGGGTCAGAGGAGAGGGCAAAGCTCATAAACGGTCCTGAAAGGAGCCAAATAATGGGATCCCTGATGTGGAACGACCATTGAAAAGCTTGGTTATGTAAATAAGGGTGAGATGTTGAAATCCATTATGAGGCTCATTTACATAAAGGACTTCAAAATGGGATGTACAGAATGGCCCAATCTACAAGTCCCTGCCCCCAAATGCGGACCCCTTCTCGCACCCTCAACCCTAAAGAGAAGAATGGAGCATATACTCCAAACATGTACAGACCCACAAGTCTCAGAAGATATCATCAATGTCATTGTTATTCACTCGTAGACCAGCGAAAGGTTTCAACTCTGCATCCTCTTCTGATCTCCATATCACCCCTAACAGGCCGACACTGTATTAGCCAATCATCTTTGATAGATGAAGCATGGAAATTAGCGGCAGACTTAAAGTGATAACCACAAGCAGAGCTAACATCCCATTATGGCAGACTTAATTGATGAGCTCATTAGGATCATTATTAGAGAAATTGATTTCAAATAGGCACTTAAATCCTGCCTGCTAAAAAGGTGGAGGAGAAACACTCCACAATGCTCTCTGAATCTCTAAAATACATAATGGAGCAAATAATTTAATCGGCTTTCTTTAATTAATTATTTGAGATGGCATAATGTGATCGCGTAACGCGTAAGCCGCATAAGCCGTTAAAACATTTATGTATCAAATCAACCCTCTTGGTAACATTAATGACTGCTCATTGTGCGTTCTCCTGTAATTTATTAATTAACCGTAATCTTAGGCATTCAATTACTCGTGTGCAATGGGTAATTTAGAGGTGTACAAAGTACTTCTTGATTGGAGCCCTAAAAGAGAGCACTCCTTACATAAATTTTCAAATCTATTTTTAGAAAATGTCTATCTTTTAGAAATACATACAAAACATTTATCTACCTGCCTTTGACTTTTTTTTTTTTGGCATCTAACAACATAAATATTTCTTCTGCTAAGGATTCATTCAGTTATACAGGTTCTCTAAATTGAAGTTTTAATAAACTGTTAAAAGTTGGTCACTGTCCATAAACTGTTACTGAAGCTTTTCAGTGGCTTTTAAATCTTCTTAGGGGCCTGAATTTGTGATTAGGTTGTCTTAAGCCTGATTAGGTTTAAGATTAGGTTGTCTTAATCACACTGCACGATTTTTGGCTGTCCCAGACAAAAGATTGGCACTGTGAAACAATCGTGGCTGTTCTTGAAATTAAGCTGATCTCCATGAGTCTAACATCAGTGTTAATTTAAACAGATTATTTTTATTTGAATTATATTTTTGAATATTTAAAACAGCTTTACACTGTTTTATGTCTGGTTTGGAATTCCTGCTGTATATATTTATTCATATTTATACAATTTTAGGTCTGTCTGCTATCTGCCCAAACTCTGTGAAGTCATACACATTGATGCAGTGGTGCACTTTTTCACATACCGGTAAGGTACAGTAGGACATTGTAGAATGTTACAGTCTGATGTTTTACTTGAGTTGTATTCCAGAAGCTTTCCTCTTTGGTGTTTGGTTTTTATGCCCTCAAGGAGCTCCAAATAATTGTGCATGAAGAAAATTACAAGATGGTTTCACAATATGGTAACTCCTTTAACATTAGCAAAAGCCAGCAACTCACTAAGACATATTGCAGTTATTTATAATTGTAACTGGCATCAGGTTGTGCTGCCCATAGATTGCTTTATTACAATATTTTAGTGTTAAAATACTTGGACAACTGTAAGGTTTTTGAGTAGTCTGAAACCCAGTTGAAAATACAGTGTTACAGTGTGTTTGCTGTATCATATGTTGATGTTGGTTGTGTAAAAATTACATTATTTAGCTTTGAGGCAGTGGTATATTAGTATAATTTAGATAGTATTCGAGTGTTTTTGTCTTTTTATTTTAAATATATCTATATAGTTTTTTTATTGAAATTATTTGCGACCCTGGACCACAAAACCAGTCATAAGTAGCACAGGTATATTTGTAGCAATAGCCAACAATACATTGTATGGGTCAAAAAATTATCTAATTTTTATTGCCAAAAATCATTAGGATATTAAGTAAATGTAAAAAGTAAAAATGTTCCATGAAGATATTTTGTAAATTTCCTACGGTAAATATATCAAAACGTAATTTTTGACTAGTAATATGCATTGCAAAGAACTTCATTTGGGCAAGTTTAAAGGTGAATTTCCCAATATTTAGATTTTTTTTTTTTTTTGCACCCTAAGATTCCAGTTTTTCAAATAGTTGTATTTCGGCCAAATATTGTCCTATCCCAACAAACCATGCATCAATGAAAATTGATTTTTTTATTAAGTTTTCAGATGATGTATAAATCTCAATTTCATAAAATTGACCCTTATGATAAGGTTTTGTGGTCCAGGGCCACATTTAGTTATTTTAAAACATTAAGTTGTTGTACATGAAAATGTTGCCTTGGAAATAAAAAAGGTTTTGCAGTTTTGCAGTTAAAATGTATTTAATTTCAAGTAAGTATTTTAATGCTTTTAGTTTTAACTATAATAACCCTGCTTTGAGGTAAATGTGACATATACAGTACTCCCTTCAAATCCTGGAGACTTCCTTCTTATATTTTCAGAAGCTGTCTTTACAAGGTGATGTGTGCTCAAGTGATTTTTAAATGATGCTCTATCTGTGTGTCTGTCAATTTAATGCAAACCTGCCATCCCATCATCTAAATGAGTAGTATTTTCTGGAAAGCTTTTCTGCTAAAAACAACAACAACAACAACAACAACAAAAACTGTAAACAATGCATGCAAACGAAACTATACATTCAAATGGACAATAAAACAATAATTATGTGAGGTTCCATTTGTTTCCCCTATTTAGTTGGATACTTTAAATGACACCCCCAAACAAGTCAAGTTTTCCACTTTTAATTGCAACACTGTGGCAGCATTTGTGTGTGTTTGTCTCTTAAAAATGATCATTAAACACCAACACCCACTTGTGTCCAGTGCACTGTTTTTAAAATATTCATGCCACTGTAAATCAGTGCATTGCTAGTTCTTTGCCATTTTAAAACCACTTAAATTTTGTGTTTATCCCTGAATGCTTTTATTAACAGTGAGTGATAGCAATTGATTCTTAGACATATATGCTGGAAATGTAAAATTTTCCTTAACAGGTACTTGGCTTTAAAAATGAAGGACAATACAAAATCCTCTATTGAGGGGAATAATACATACTGTTTGCCACTAGTGGGACATGGACCATTATCAAGGCTCTATTCAGCAAGAGACGTTAAAGCTTGTGTGGCTGCTCTCTAAGCCACAGGAAGTCCATCCTCAACTATCCCCCTCACTTGATTCAATATGTTTAAATTGGTTCCCCAGCGCATTGATATTTCAGCTATCCATATTGTGCTTCGAGTAAGGATTACACGTTTAGAGGGAACAGATCGTTTGCTGGCATAAAGGTGGTCTTAGCTCACTGAAGCCCTTATCAGCTGTGCAAAGACTCTCATGCATTCAGAACGCTAAAATCCCATTTAATTGAATTTCTTTTTAGACACAGCTTAGAGTTTTTTGGCATTCAATTTTACTTGGCCTATCGGGATGCTTAAATTCTTGATGTCGTTTTACCCATGTCAAAAAAGGAACTTGCAAATACTGTATTTATCAAACTGCCTTTTTTACTCCGTCTACCCTCTTGCTTGTTCTGAGAAAGGGGCTATCATATATATATGCTTCTTTTGAGGACTGATTTAGTGTCTTTAAAAAACCTCACCAGTGGGAGGCTATTCGGGGAGATGTTACCATGCCGACAGGCAACACATCAGGAATGAGCACTATAAGCGATGCTATCTCTGCGCTCTGATGTATTTAATGCGTTGGCGTGTGGACAGCCCCTGCACTGAATGTATGGCTCTTACAGATGTAGAGCGGGTCACAACGTGCTGCAGATTGTGTCAGCCAAAGCTGTTTATTAAGCCAGGCAACACTATTCATAATCTATATCTCTCGTTCACATGCTTTAGGGGAGGAATGTCATATTTTTCTGGCTATAACATGATAAAGAACGATCAGAAGTGGTGGTCCGGCCACTGCCCTACATGTGAAATAGGCTGCAGAAATCTACACTTGCATTTAAGCATGCCATAAAGGGTCCAAACAAAACAATAGCAAATAAATACATAATTTATTGGTCACACCCCTTAAAGTTGCAGTGTATAATTTCTAGTTGTACCAAATGGGATTTTGTTTGTAAGTGTTCATAAGACTCTTTTTCACCTTAATCTGTCTTTTGTCAGTAAAAGAAATAGCCCCGTCCCAAACTTACACCATTGGTTGAATCTTTGTTGCTGTGTTTCACACTTTTCAAGATGTCAAAATACAAATTGGGCTGCATCTAAGCCCTTGCTGGTTACAGTAAGATGAGTTAACTATATTATTAAAAATGATGTAAAAAAAAATAAATAATAATAATTGCATAACCTTTAAATGTTTAGTGTTTTTAAGTTGTTTAAAATTGATAAAACAGTTTTAAGTCAATTGTCGTCAAATCTAAAGAATGTAACAAAAACTATAATGCATTTGTACTGGTTTTGTTGACGTGTCACCTCCCTCCATTCTGAAAGTATTTGTCTTGCTGAGTGACTCATGCTTTAATGAAACCCTTGACTGCTTTAGTGTGCAGTGTGATTTAAGCGCTGTATATGAGGCTATGATTCAAAAACTTGGATCTGCATCAGCACTGCGTGTTATCTGGGGCTCTTCATGCACAGTTGCCCAAATGACACTTTAATGGCCCACTGTAAGGGCTACTTATTTTGTATCTGTATCCAGTGGCTAATGATGATAAGGTGGGGGACTGTGGGAAGGTTTGCTGGCAGGCACACACTATGTCTTCAATGGTCCTTGAGTTTACAATTTCATGTTAAAGGTTTTCTCATTTTACCTCATTACGCACATTTGCCGTAGTGTTTTTGGGTAACTGTGCACGTTCAATCTCTTTTTGCAACTTGAAGGACAGGGATGTGCATAAGATGCAAGTCCCCTTTTAGTTAAAGGAAAATAAAGCATGCACTTTCTCAAACCTCTAATACATCAATAATAATAATCTCTTATTATATACATATATATAATAATAATAATAGCATATTTGTTTCTGTTTGTCCTATATCCTTACTGTTAATGTATAAATAGCTTTCACAGGTTTTATTTATTTATTTGTTTGTTTGTTTGTTTGTTTGTTTGTTTGTGCTCAGTCCAGGCTAATCAGCCCTGGAGTGACAGAAAAGAGAATTTAAAATGTGGTGTGATCTGCTTTCTTTGTTAATGGTATTACAGTGGCAGTTCTTTCTTTTGCTGCATGTGCCACATGTTCTCTATGGTATATGCAGCTGAAGTCAAGGACAAGAGTTTGTTTAATGCAATATTGCATGCTTTTCCGTTTTCATGCCCCAATCATACAACTTGATGTGAGCTCATGCGTTCATGAGTACTCCCGCCGAGCCGGCCAAGTGACATTCACATCACCCAGAACTTCTATTCAGCATCAGGTCACTGCCTGGCTGAACTGACCACATGCAGCACACATGGAGGCTGATGCTCAACACTGGAGCCAAGTGGCCATTTCATCAGAGCTTAATGCAGTCGCTCACTTCTGGAGAGTGAAGCCCCAAAGTCTATGAATTATTACAATCCCAGTCAATCTTGGCATGCTGGCAGAGGGCCCTGGAGTGTGAAGGCTTTTGTCTGCTGTTTAAGTTACCATGGAAGATGAAATAGTTACAGTGCCACCGTATCCTGGCCCGGTGCTCCCTTATCGGCCTCCGTGTGTATCTTCTATCTTTAGAGAATGTTTTCTCTTTTTACTTGCTATCAACATTGTATAAATGGAAAAAAAGGAATCTCATTTCTCTTACTTTGGCAAGGCTTTTCTCAACATTATAGAGGAGATGCCACCAGCGTGTGGCACTGAGCCATAAGCACAACAGGAGAGCATGCTGAAGCTTTGTCAGTGTCTTACACCAGCTTTGAAAAAGAAATGGGCTGTATAATAATCAGAGCACATTTGCTTTAGAGATTCCTTTAAAGTCAACATAGAAAAAAAAAGCCACTAAGTGCATTTTAAATAGTTGCTCTACAACTATTGCATGTAACTTTTGGGCGTTTAATAATTTTTTCTTTTTTCTTTTTTATCAGCTGCGTCCTCAGAATCACTTAAAACGTGTATTAATTCATTTTTTTATAGTTTACTGATACCTTGGTTGAATAGTTGTCATAATATTTTGTTTACAGCAGCAGAATGTCTTGCAGATGAAGGGGGTTAAGTAACTTTGATTGCAACTTATTGTGAACAATTCATATGTACGTCACAATGTGGAACAAAAGATCTGTTGCTAACTTCTGTTTTATTGCAACTAAATGTGGGGTTAACCTGGATGTGCCAGTAGCTGGCTATAACCATGTTGATAGATCAACTTTTCAACCTTTAATTTGCAAAATTCCCTTCAAACTTATGCGTTGCATGAGAGTAGTTGTGGCTGTAAGGACACCCTCTAGCACCACTTGCGGTGGTACTTACAAAGGAGCACATATTTGTGTTGTGTTTTTGAATTACGGTCTGACGCTTTTCAGAATGCAACAATGGCAAAACTGCATGTGTGGACAAAAATGTTTTACTCATGCTTTCTCCATCTAGTGAAGTACAGGTAATTGCTATATAATGGGATAATATAATATAACATAATAGGAAATAAGTGAGAAGTTTGGGAAATAAAACAAAATGGCAGTGCTGGACAGTCAATCATAACAATCAGATTTAAACAACAGATCAGAATTAGGATCAGTGTGTGAACAAAGCCTTAAGACATGGTCACATTTACCATTGCTCTGTGAACCTTCGTGGACAAAATCCAGTCAAAATGCCTTCACGTCATATGACTTAATAGAGTTCACCAAACTTGAACATTGAAAAGCAGTGAAATGTCGTTGAGCTTATAAATGTATATAAATGCATATAAATAGAAGGCAGTGAAATAGTAGTAGTGACCATAATTTCCAAGTTTGCAAATACACGCATGCGAACATTGTGCACATTGTATTTGTAAAAAAAAAAAAAAAAAAGATTTGCAGTACCACATGCTTACACACACAAACACACATAGATAATTTCTTTTTTCATCTTTGCACTGATATTCTTCATGTAGAATAATCTCAAATTGGATCTTCACTGGGATTTTTTTAATTATCTGTGAAGCCTTATGAAGCAAAAATAATGGCCCTCATAGCTGCTGAGGTTCTATATCTCAGTGTGGTTTTAATGTTATCTCTTCCTGTAAGTGCTTGACGTTTTCTGACCTTCAGCCAGAGTGTAAAGAAAGCTTGCTATTAATCTACTGTCCACAGCACTGTTTTTATGCACTAGTTCTGGCAGGTGCATCACTTTGGATAGAACGATATTTACATAGAAATTTAGGACACATGTTTCCAAGAAAAAGCCATACCAGCTAGGAATGTTATTGTTCTAAGAATGTTTAGAGAACATTATGCTATGTTATGGTAATGTTTTCAGTGACAAGTTTTATTTTAGTTCCCAGAATATTATCCTAAAAGGAAGTATAACAGTCTCTAAAAACATTCTAAAAATGTTTATTGATAACATTATCCTCTAACATTCTAAAAAAACATTTAAGTGTGAAGCTTCCCATTGGACATTGGACGTGGACTCAAATGTTGCTGAGATGTACAATTTTGAAAGTAAAAACCCAACCTTTGATGAAGCTCCAACTTCATTAAATAACTCCAAAAACAGCATTACCAGCTTCAGAGATTAACAGAGGTTTAAATGTTGATGTCTGGTTTGATGTCACAATTATGGAGATAAGTGCTTTAGTTGGGCAAAGACCTCTCCAGCTGTCTTAAATAATTTAGGAGCTGAGACCAAGTCTTAACACTTAGGAACCTTTATGAATCACTCTTATTCTTAAGTCTAGGAATAAGAGTAAAATGATGTCATTCTTAGAATTTTGACACACTTAAGACTAAAATTTTACTCTGAGTGGCTTTATACATACGGCCCCAGCCACTTTGGAAAAATGCAGCAATGCACCGGTGATGACACAGTAAGCAGGGTCTTAAATATTGTGACACTAACCCCACCAAACACAACAGTGGCCAGTGATGTGTGGAGGGTTTTAATGACCTCACATTTCACTTAAACCATCAAAATATATATAAAAAAAAAAGAGTGTTGCTAACTGCATGTCTTCAATTGAAAGTAGCTAAAACAATCGCTAAATGTAGCTGATGAGGTCATAATGGTGAGTTCACTGATCTATATAAATATAAATATATCAGTGGGAGAGTGTTCTAAATAAGGTTTGTCCAAGAAATTGATTTTGTTGCTAGGCCTTTGAATACATCTCAAAAAAATCTAGTGACAAAATCACTAAATTGGCAACATTGACATTGACTACAGCATAATCAGTTATTAATATTTTGTTGGTCCTCTCTTGTTTTTGCATGTGCTCATAATTTCTTTGTATGGCAGCATGACCAAACATTATAATGCCACAATTTGGCATGTTTCTTTGCATAATTATCAGAAATAAAACAATTGACTCCAAGCAAATTTACAATATGCTTACAAAATCAGTAACACGTTGATTGGCACATGATTGGTGTTGTGCTGCTGTGACTTCACATGAGCAAGCTCACTATTGGCTGTTTCAGAGGTCAAGGGCGGCCATTTTGGTTAGTAGTCCTTAGTTCACAACACTTAAGTGTCCCCTCAGTCAACACTTAAGAATCAGTGTTAGGGCCCTATTTTAACGATCTAAACGCAAAGTGCAAAGCGCACAGCGCAGGTGCGCTCAGGGCATGTCCAGATCCACTTTTGCTAATTTAACGACGGGAAAAAGGTCAGTGCGCCCGGGCGCATAGTTGAAATGGGTTGTCTCTATTCTCTTAATAAGTAAGGGGTGTTTTTTGGGTGTAACGTGCAATAAACCAATCAGAGTCTCGTCTCCCATTCTCTTCAAGAGCGAGTTGCGCTCCTCAGTAAACTGAGGAGTTCAACGAGTGATGTTTTGCTGAAATTACCTGTTAAGTGGCCAGTCAATATTTTGTTCGTCTGCGTTGGATGCAGGCTTTCAAATAGCTCCGTGCAAGGAGTCAGTTAATATATATGTGTGTGTGTATTGACACGATTGTTCAATTAATTAGCCAATTTCATTCATCATTCATAATAGGCTGAACTGCAAATAGGTAGCCTAATTCTACTACACGCAGTGGCTATCCATCATTACATTTTTATATTTATGTAGCCTACACAATAATATTGTTTTACACTGTAATCCTTTTGTTTTTAATATTTGGAATGTTTGTATGATGCGCATCCCTGTGTGTAATAAGCAAAGTGAACGCGTGTTGTGGACCTGCCCAGAGGCGCATTATCTACCAATGCGCTCTTTGAATAACAAAAAAAAAAATATTGTGCCATTGACTTTAGACTTTAGACCAGGTTTGAGTTGGTCTATGGCGCAGTCTATTTTCAGTTCCTCAAAATAGCAACGCGCCAACAATGTGCCCGAACACACCTCTTTTTTAGACCAGCACGCCCATGGGTGCACAAACGGGCACAAATGCATTTGCTAATTAAACGACACGGCGCTGGACAGGAAAATGCGAATTGTGTCGGACTTAAACTAGCAAACACACTTGCGCTGCGCCTTGCGCCACATTGCGGCGGGTGTATGATAGGGCCCTTAGACTTTACTGAAAGTTGCTTTTAGCTTCTTTATAAAAGACTCCTACTCTTATAAAATTCTTTTTACTAAGAATTTTATGACACTTAAGTCAAAGTTTAAGACTATTCTTAAGAGCATTGGTCCTGAATTACTTTTAAGCCTAGACTCCTACGTAGAATTTTTTAAGCTAAATTAGGAGCTTTCTGAGAGGATGCTTAGGATTCCCAGCACCATATGTATAAAACTTCTCAGAATGCTCTTAAGAATAGTCATAAACTTTAAAAGTGTCAAAAAATTCTTAGTAAAAAGTAGGACTTTTCTAAGAGTATGAGACTTATTTACCTTATTTAGATTACAACACTCTCCCACTGAAATATTTATATAGATCAGTGAACTTGCCATTATGACCTCATCTTCATCAGCTACATTTAGAGACTGTTTTAGCTACTTTCAATTGAACGCAGTTAGCAACACTGATCAGTGTTTTTTTCCCTTCATATTTTGATATATTTGAAAATTTAAGACCCTGCTTACAGTGTCATCACCAGTGCTATGCTGCATTTTTCCAATTTTCCAGCGAAAAATTACTACTCTTATTTCTGCAGTTAGAGCATTGTTTTGTAGTGGAATAAGTTATTAAGTTTCTTACTTGGTCAGTTATAAAAAAATACTTGATGACAAGTTTGTATTCTTTTATCAATTCCATATCAATATATCTTATGTTTATTGGAAAGAGTATGTCACCTCCTCTTTGGTGCCATCTTGTTACTCCTAAGACCTCTTCAGCTCTCTTAAATAATTTAGGAGCTGAGACCTAGTGATGTCTGGCCTGGGAAATTTGACATCTTAAACCTTAATTATAAAAATGTGTTAAAGATTTTGTAAACATAGTTGCTTAGAGTCAATTTTTTTTTTGTGATAATAAGAATCAAACATGCCCAAATGTGTGGTCATAATTTTTGGCTGTCATACAAATAAATTATTAGCGCATGTAAAAACAAGAGGACCAAAAAAATATTAATAACGGATTTTTTTGTACTCAGTGTGACAGTGTTGCCAATTTAGTGATTTTGTCACTAGATTTAGTGACTTCTTTAAACCTTTGAAGCCTTTTTTTTTTCAAACGCCTAGCAACAAAATCAGCTTTTTGAAAAAAATGATAGATTCCAAGGCTCTCCCACTGATTTATATTTATATTTATATAGATCAGTGAACTCGCCATTATGATGTCATCTAGCAACATTTAAGGACTATTTGATGATTGGTATCTGGGCAGGGACCGTGGTCCTCGGCTGCATTCTACCCCAGTTCCTTTCTTCCCGGAAGTGCATGAAGAACTGACTAAATCGTGGAAGGCTCCTATTTCAGCCAGAATGTGATATAGTGGTTCTTCCTCTCTCACCACCCTCGATGGAGGTCCAGTGAAGGGGTATACAGGAGGTTCCCCAGGTTGAGCGGGCGATCGCGGTGCATCTCTGCCTGCAGACTGCCGCCAGGAGGCATGTAAGGCTTCTTCCGGTCTCGTGGGGAAGAAGCTATGGCTGTCCTGCAGGTCTATCAGGCCCAGGTTCTTAGCGAGATAGACGAGGGTGCTCCCAAACCAGAGCTGTTGCAGGATCTGCGCTCGGCGACTGACTATGCACTTCGGGCTACGAAAGTCACGGCGCAGGCTCTAGGGAGGGCGATGTCCACTATGGTGGTCCAGGAGTGCCACCTTTGGCTGAATCTGGCAGAGATGAAGGACGCTGAGAAGGTTCGCTTTCTTGACACCCCCATTTCTCAGGCTGGCCTCTTCGGCCACTGTGGAAGAGTTCGTTTAGCAATTCTCCACAGTAAAGAAGCAGACGAAGGCCATCAAACACATCCTGCCTCGTCGGGCGCCGGTTTCCAGTCCTGCTCCCCAGAAGCAGCAGCCACCCCCTGCTCCACGCCGAGGATGGCCGCCTTCCAAACCGGCTCAGGGCCCGCCGCAGACCGGTCCTGCACCTAAACCAGCCTTGCGGTCGAGTTCTCGCAAGAAGGTGGCGCCGTCAGCTCTCCCTCAAGATGCTAAGAACCCTCATCAGGCATTGAAGTGCTCCTGAAAGGAGCAGCCTAGAGGAGAGTGATCTGCTGACCTGCCTGGATCAAAACAAACTCAATCTCTACGAGCCACCTACATACCGGGCGAACTCAATCGGACGCGCTCTCCCAACAGACTTCGCTCCGGGGCGAGTGGAGACTTCACCCTCAGATGGTTCAGCTGATTTGGAACCTTTTCAGTCAGGCTCAGATCGACCTGTTTGCCTCGGTAGAAACCACTCACAAAGCTGGCCCAACGGCCTACTCAAGTATGCGTTTCCCCCAGTGAGCCTCATTGCACAAACCCTGTGCAAAGTCAGGGAGGACAGAGAACGGATCCTGTTGGTGGCCCCCACCGGCCCAACAGGGTTTGATTCTCGGATCTGGTGCTCCTCTCCCCCATTCCTCCCTGGCGCATTCCCCTGAGGAAGGACCTCCTTTCACAGGGGAAGGGCATAATCTGGCCCCTGGTCCCTGGACGCAACCAGGAGGACTTCAGAGATCTCCCACTGGCAGTGGTAAACACTCTGTTGCCCTCCACGAGGCGGCTGTACGACCTCAAATGGTGCAAATTCACGAACTGGTGTTCTTCCCAGGGGGAAGTGCTTTCCTTCCTCCAAGGAGGGCCAGATAGGCACCTTTCTGCTTCAACGTTCAAGGTCCAGGTGGCCGCTATATCTGCTAACCACAACGCTAGTAAACGGGACCTCTCTTATCATCCGACCATGGTTGTATCTCTCTATTAGTGCTACTAGATCTTAGTGCTGCGTTTGATACTATTGACCACAACATTCTTCTGAATAGACTCGAAAATTACGTTGGCATTAATGGTAGTGCATTGGCATGGTTTAAATCATACTTATCTGACTGCCATTAATTCGTGGCAATGAATGAAGAGGTATCATATCGATCACAAGTGCAGTATGGAGTACCTCAAGGCTCAGTACTAGGGCCATTACTTTTTACGCTTTACATGTTACCCTTTGGAGATATCATCAGGAAACATGGTGCTAGCTTTCACTTATGCTAAAGATACTCTACATGCTCTACATTTCTTCACGGCCCGGCGAATCATACAAATTTGAAAAACTAATGGAATGCATAGTCGACATAAAAAACTGGATGACAAGTAATTTCTTACTGCTAAATTCTGAAAAAACTGAGGTGTTAATTATTGGGCCTAAAACCTCAGCAAGTAATAACTTAAAACACAGTCTAATACTCGATGGCTGCTCTGTAAATTCATCGTCATCAGTTAGGAACCTAGGTGTGCTATTTGATAGCAATCTTTCCTTCGAAAACGTCTTGGTTACGTATGGTAACCCTCGTTCCCTGATGGAGGGAACGGAGACGTTGTGTCGAAGTGACGACACTAGGGGTCGCTCTAGGGAGCCTGAACACCTCTGACAGCTTTGAGAGAAGGCCAATGAGAATTGGTGTGCAGTATTTGCATAGCCAGCTCGACCCCGGACAGGGCGTGAGGGTAGCGGGGAATTACCCAGCGAATCACTCACTCCCTCCCGTTCTTCACCAACACGCACCGCAGCGGCCTCGTACCCAGAAGTAGAAGGACCAACAGCGGAAGTGGTTGGTACGAGCCGCGGTCTTTTAGTAAAGAACGTGACCTGTGAACGGAGTGTGCTGAGGGGCATGTCCTCGCAAGCAGGACATCCCCCTTCAGCGAACGCTGCTTCAGCATGCTCACGAGCTTGTGCTGATCGCTCTGGAAGAGATACGCAACCGGAAGGACACGGAAGGAAAGGCATAGTAAACACACAAACCAACCGTTCTGACTCTTTTAGAGAAATTTGCTCTTTTAGTTTTAATAAGAGGAAATCTGCTCTTCAAGATTCGCCGTCAAAGCACCCAGGGGACTCTCACTGCTGCCGCGTCTGAGAAGGAAGAGACCGCTGCCCGTGCCATAGATCCAACGACGAAGAGGTGAATAACGCTGCTTCTCAACAAAGAGATGCTGCATTCAGCTCAGAAGAAATAGAACAATGAGTGTTGCTTAGCCCCTCCTCTTATACCCGGATGTCCGGGGCGGAGATGGCTATGCAAATACTGCACACCAATTCTCATTGGCCTTTTCTCAAAGCTGTCAGAGGTGTTCGGGCTCCCTAGAGCGACCCCTAGTGTCGTCACTTCGACACAACGTCGAACGTGAACGACAGACGGGGAACCACATCTCTAACATTTGCAAATCAGCATTTTTCCATCTCAAAAACATATCGAAGTTACAACCTATGCTCTCAAAGTCAAATGCAGAAGTGCATCCCTCCATCAGGGAACGAGGGTTACCATACATAACTAAGACGTTTTTTTTTCCCTCGTATTTTCATGGTTGTGAAAATTTTTCACATCATATCTTTATTGTAAAGTGTTTGTCTTTGCTGCCATCTTGTTACTCCTAACTAGGTTAGGAGACCTCTCCAGCTGTTTTAAATAATTTAGGAGCTAAGTCCAAGTCTTAACAGTTAGGAACCTTTATGAATCACTCTTATTCTTAAGTCTAGGAATAAGAGTAAAATTACACCATTCTTAGAATTTTGACACACTTAAGACTAAAATTTTACTCTGAGCAGCTTTATACATACAGCCCCAGATCTTTAACATCAGCAAGTAGCCAGCCTGATCTGATCACATTTTCTCTCGCTGTTTTTGCCATAATAAACACAATTACAGCAGCCAACCAAAAAAATAACATGGAAAAGTTTGAGTCAAACTGCCCACTGCCCACTACTGATCACCATAATTGTAACTTCTAACTAGGGCTGTCAGTCAGTGAAAAAATCTTATTAATTACATAATGTGTTGATTAATTAATCAAATTAATCTCAAAATAAATTTGACTGAAAATACCCACAAAATATTATTTAGAGCTATTTTTGTGTTAAATGAGAAAGTATCAAGTAGACATTACAAACTGTAGAATTAGAAATAAATATTTTATTTAATTTAACATAAAATGTATTGTACATAAACGTTAGGCTACGACCTAACGTAAACATAAAAGAAGATCATTTAAAAAACATCTTCAGAAGTCACTGGTAACCAAAACAGCTTTGTTACAACAGTCTTCAAAATACTTTATTTAATGTTCCACAAATTCAAAGGTTTGAATGGACCTTTGAATTATTGATTTAAACGTTTTGTGTAAATTCGCGATTCATTTCAGATCTAAACACTGGGTAGCTGGGTAATAACTGATTACATGTAATCTGAATTATGTAATCAGATTCCAAAAATTAAGTACTTGTAATCAGAGTAAATTACATTTTAAAATACTCGTAATCAGACTACAGTTACTTTTTCATGGATTACATGATTACATATTATTGACACGATAGCAATTAAAATTAAATAATTATTCATAATTGATCATAGTTTTTTAACCATGTATTGTTATGTCTTTGAATTATTTTGTCTTTCAAACTCATTAAAATGCACATATTCACATTATTTCTTATTTACATGTAATGCAGGCATTCCAAAACTTTTTGTCATCTAAACCTTATTCAGCAAATATATTTATTTTAAGTACCCCTCATATTTTAAACTAAATATTTCAATAATTAAGTATCACATTTGCATGTTCACAGTTTTTTATGTTGACTAATTGGACTAATAGTTTTTTTTTTTTAAACAAAGACTTTAGAAATACAAAGATGGTTCACTCCTTTACTTATTAATGGGAGTAACTGCAACGCACAATATAGAAGGATAGTCCCACCTTCTAAATGGAAGAGCCAATCACTGATCGGTAAAGTCATTGTATCACTGCAGTTGTCGTTAGAAGCTCCGGTTCCCATAGAAACCTAAGGCTAGACCAGCCAATGTGCACGTGCAGTCATAAGCATGTGCATACACTTGGCTTGTCTAGCCTGAAAAATGCTTAATCACTATCTGAGCATAAGAAACAACATTCATGGGGCAATTATTTTCAGATTTTTGTTGTTGATTTGACATATGTAATTTAATTGTGAGTTCAGCAAGCTGTTTTTGAGATTTCAGGATTCTCCCATTGGACTTGGTCTTGTAAGCCGAATGCAGACTTTTCTTGTTTTAAATTGATTTATTTAAATTTATTTTAAATTTATTTTTCAATGTGATAAACAAGTTAAGTCAAAAGTAATCTAAAAGTGATCTGGTTATATCACCTAAAATGTGTACTACAATTTTTGTCATGTAATCTGGAATCAGTAACAGAATACATTTTGTAAGCAATCTACCCAGCTCTGTTTAGATGTTATTTATACAAATAAACATAAATAAATATACTCATTGGGAAAAATCAGATTCAAACTATTTTTCTTGTCAAAAGATATATGCACTATTCTTACTCTCTATGCCATTCTACATGGAGACTGGTTTCTTTTGTAATTTTGTCTGGCTCAACCAGAGCCGGAGCAACAGAGGACTGAGGTGGAGCTGGAGGGAAGGAGGAGCCCAACAGAGCTGGAGGGATGAGGCAAACCTGGAGGACTGCAGTCCCAAGGTGGAGGTAGAAGGCTGACTGACCAAGGTGGAGCCGGAGAGACGGGGGAGCTCGGTGGAGCTGGTGGACCGATGGGCTCCGGTGCAGATGAGGGAGCTGGAAGCCATGGTGGAGCCGCTGGGTCGCAGGACTGAGGCAGAGTCTGGGCCTCGGAGAGAGATGGATCTCTGAATGAAACTCTATTAGGTATCTTGAGTCCAGTTCTTGTTCACCCTCAGCAGTGGCGCCGTGGGCGGGGCTTTCCATAGCTCCCGCAATCTCCACAGCTGTATTCACCGTATTCAGTCTGTGGTATAAAAAGGTCACATTAGCAATTAAAAGAAAAACATTTAAGCAAAGCATGGTCAGGTCAAAGTGTCTGAATAATTTTGGTCCCAAATTTTTATAAATTGTACTGGTAGTCCACTGTATGAATTACTTTTGGGTATAATATGTCCCATATTAATTTATTTTGCTGTCCTCACTTACAGTACAGAAAAGAACTATAGTGTCCTGCACCCAATAGTAAGCTGCTAGAATGTTTTGGGTTGTGCTTACTGGCTCCAACAAAAAATGATGGCCTTGATTTAAAAAGATAGCTAGAACCGAAACATGGATCAGAGGAACCTAAAACATTTTAATTTCTAAGGAACTAACAATTTATAAACTTGAATGAATTCATATTAGGGCTGTCAAACGATTAATTGCGATTAATCGCATCCAAAATAAAAGTTTATGTTTACATACTATATGTATGTTTACTTTGTATATTAATTATGTACATATAAATACACACACATACATGTATATATTAAAACAAAATATTTATATGTATATATATGTATACCTGTATACAATTTAGATTATAAATAAATATATATATTTTATATATAAATCTAAAATATTTTTTCCTTAATATATACATGCATGTGTTTGTATTTATGTATACATAATAAATATACACAGTACACAAATATATATTATGTAAACATAAACTTTTATTTTGGATGCGATTAATCGTTTGACAGCACTAATTCATATACATAAAAAAATAATAATTTTTGGTTAACATTAATGTTAAATATCTGTGATGTTCTGAAAGTATTTTGCATACTTAAAACTTTATCCATAATTAAATTCTGTTGTATTTGAAATTGGCAAAAAAAACAAGCACTGACCAATAGCAACAGACAAGTAAAAAAACTGATCAGACAAATCCCGACAAACTTGTCTGTTGCCATTTTGTCGGCATCTGTCTGTGCGGTGTAAATTGGCCTTAAGATGCCTGTCCCCATTTGCCTTGTATTTTATGTAAAAGAACACTAATCACTGCTTCTCTTTAACATGGCAAAAAAAAAAATGTAAATCCATACCTGGTAACACTTTATTTTGATGGTCCCTTTTGAACATTCTGTTGACAATAAGTAACTTTGCACCAACATGTCAACTAACTCTCATTAGAGTATTAGTAGACTGTCTGCGTAATATCTGCTAACTCTTTAATGTGGTGGTCTCCCATAAGACATTCTACTGACTATAAGTAACTCTGCAGGTACATGTCAACTTACTCTAACCCTAACCCTACCACTCTACTAATACTCTAGTGAGAGTTAGTAGATATGTAGGTGCAACGTTACTTATAGTTAAAGGGACCATCAAAATAAAGTGAGACCTTCACCCGTTTTTTGGTAGAAGAGGTATATATATATTTCCCCGTTATACTTAGATTATTAAATCACTTCGCTTATTTATCTCACATTATGTTGATATTTTCACTTACTTTAACATTGTGAAAATTAGACGACATTATCATTAACAGCTTTTTAATCTTCTATTAAGTAAATGTGCTTACAGCGATCAAAGTGTCAGTAGTTTGGATGTTTGTTAGTTTGTTATGTCTTTCTTCCTCCCTTAAAAAAAAAGGGTAACCCCCTAGATCACCAATCCTCCACCAAATATCACAGTGGGTGTGAGACACTGTAGCTTGTAGCCCTTTCCAAAATTGGACTCATTAGAGAAGGTCTAATCTCTATGGTATTTTGCAATCCTCAGCCTGGCTCTTCTTTAGTTTTAATTGATGAAGGGCTTCTTTCTAGTTTTGCATGACTTCAGCCCTGCCCCTAGGAGCCTGTTTAGAACTGTCCTCACTGTACACTTCACCCCAGTTGCCATTTGCCATTCTTTTTGTGGGTCACTTGACCCTGTGGTTGTTGAGTGACATTTGAATGAGTTGGTCAGTGAAGAGTTGTTTTCACTTTCTGCCGGTCTAGCTTTGTTGTCCCTAATGTCTGACCTTGTTCTTATGAACCGCTGTCTTAAAAATTTTATGGATGGAAGCAACCTGACAGTGTATCCCTCTCCCAGTAAAGCCGGAAATTAAATGATAGAAAATTTATATTTTCCCAACTCAAAACTTTTCTTTTCAACTCTTTTGATGGTCTGAGGTTTTTTTGATGGTTTGAGGTACTGGACATCACCTGCTCACCTGTATACTACCACACATCAGTCTCATCGGTTGCCCCATATAAGCAAGCACCAAACACTCATTAATTTTCTGGTATTGTCTCTACTAGGACTGTTATGTCATCTTTGCCTAAGAACTGCTTACCAAAGTTCTTTCATACAAAAGGAGTTATCTATCTTCTCCAGCCCCAGTCTTCAGCCTTTTCTTTAGCCACACCAGCCTGCACCCACCAAAACACAAGGACTCTTTATCATTTAGTTAAGTTCCACATTATTTTATGAATTACCTACTCACCTGCTTGTATCTCAGCTGTCTTGAACTGCTTACAAAATAAAGTCTGTCATTTGTATTACTAGATTGTTTTCCTTTTCTGTTGTGACATAGACCAGACCTTTACAAAAATGAAGTTTGCCTCTATAAATGTAGCTCCAATGGGAAATTTTCACCAGTCTGTAGAGGCCACCACATTTATTTTTCAGACTGGCAGCAAAATGGAAGAGTATGTGCAGGAGTTTCTAAATAAATTTTTGCCATCGTGCCACCTGCAGTGACATTTGTCTTATGGAGGGGTAATTCCTGCTAGACGCTAGCTGTCTGAATACTAATAAACTTCAGCTTCTGGATAGTAGGATCCTCGTTTACAGTGGGTGAGGTAGAATAGCATCCCGCCACCAGTGTCCTGTCCTACTTACCAACCCTATCCACCCCAGAGCCAGACCCAGCAGCCACACGCATTGTGGAAAAGGAGCCCGAGTATGCTTCAGAGTCCATTCTAGAATGTCAGCCCAGTCCAGAGTCTGCTCCTGTCCAAGCTAATTAAGAATCTACTACAGAACTTATTGAAGTCCATAATTTAGCCCAGAAGCCCACTCCTTTCTGTGCATTTACTTAAAAAATCAGTCCAGTCCAGGCAGAGGAAGAAGAAACAGCCCTCTGCGAGTCCAGCACAGGCTCTCTGTTCCAGTGCCTGAGTCCAATCCTGTCCCAGAGTTCAACAATGATTCTACATTGGAGCCCACTGTAACCCCTGAATCAGCATCAGAGCCATCCCAGTCCTTGAGTCCTTACAAGTATTCCATCCAGACCAAAAGTCTGCTCCAGAACACAGCCCAGTGATGTCTCCTGCCCCTGAGTATAGGGTTGTTTCATACAAAAGAACTTACCCATCTTCTTACCTTTGATACTGTGTTCAGCCTGTCTTCAGCCTGTTCTTTAGCCATGCCAGCCAGCACCTTCCAAAACACAAGGACTCCTTATCATTTAGTTAAGTTCCACGTTATTGGAGTGTCTTCCTCTTCTGTTATTATGATAGGTACTACTAGCACTTTTTTTTGCCATCCAGCTGGTCCTATTGCAAGAGGATGGTGATGACCACAGCAGTGTTTTTTATACTTTTCCTTGTTAAATTTTGGTTTAGGTCAGGGGTGTCCAACCGTGTTCCTGGAGATATACCTTCCTGCAGAGTTCAGTTCCAACCCTGATCAAACACGCCTTCAGTTGTGTTTGATCAGAGTTAGACCTGAACTCTGCAGGAAGGTAGATCTCCAAGAACAGGGTTGGGCACCCCTGGTTTAGATCATAACATAATCGGTACATCATTAAGTAGAATGATGTGTGCCTGTGTTGAAATGCAACAGACACTGGAATGGAATGGCTGTCATGGTTTCTTCCTTTTTCCAGAGCTGTAAATGTGCAAAAATTTAATTGAGATATCAGTAATGTTTTTCAATAAGTAGGTCTGGCATATCACCTTGAAATGGCGCAAGCTGGATATTTTATGCATTTTTTTTAATCTATGTTTGATTTTCATATTTCCATGTACTGATTGGCATACTTTATTTAATTGTTTATTGCATATGCCACAACTACTGTTGTTGGAGTTTAAATGGTAGCATTCCTTTAAGTTTATCAAAACATTAAAAGGATTAGTTTACCTCTGAGTATAACCCCTGAGAATATCTTCTTTTATGTTTCACAGAAGAAAGAAATTCATACAGATTTTTTTTCATAATGATGTGTGAGTGAGTAAATGATAACAGAATTTTCATATTTGGGTAAACTATGACTTTAATTGGTGAAATTAAATTGTGCGGTTTCCATTTCCTAACCTAAAGATCTGAGTGACTCGTTGCTTTGATAGAAATGTTAAAATGAACTACGAGCAGAATCCTGCACTTTCAAGCAGTCTTTTCAGCCCATCATGTCTTCAAATGATCCGTGATATCTGCAGCTTTATGCCGGCTGTGTACCCTGCCTTCTTATCTCCATATAGGGTCTCGGTCAATAAGCAATTAGCATTTTATGACAAACTGCTCACTAACATCAGGGGAGGTTGGCAGCTTGCCATCGCAGATGAATTTTATAGAGTGGATTCAAGTCATGTCTGGGAGACAGAAGTCAATGTTTATTACCATGGAAATTACATGCCCTCTAAATGTCCATAAAAAATAATTTAACATGAGATAGGCAATTAGTCTAATGTTTACTCACTAACAAAAGAGGCTAAAGAATGACTGCTAAATGCACAAAAGCATGTGTTTTACTGGAACTATTTTCAGAACCTATTTATGTTTTTTAAAGCAGCACTCAAGCTAATATAAACAAATGCTAATGATCATGTAATCCAGCATAACTTCCAACATTAAAAGTCAGAAAATATTCAGTTTATTACCAAATGATAAAATACTTGGCTGTGTGGTCTCAGAAGCCACCTTATGGGATAAGCATGCAGTAAAAGTCCTTTTCCAAAAGCACCACTGGCTTGGAGATTGCGAGCTACCTTATTTTCTCTCTCCTGGCAAAGGCTTTAAGACCGGCCCACCCAGCTGCTAAATAGCAGACTGACAGCAAAGGAATAATTCACAAGTGGAGCTAATCAAAGGTGAAAAGGGAGAATCAGTAAACGTCGTATCCTTTTGCCACTTTCATCAATCCAGCTAACTGAATTTGAGGTAAAGCTGAGCAAATTTTACGGGGAAGGAAATTAATATGTAACACATCTGAGGTCTGGCCAGAGCCAGCGGAATTGGAAAAGTCTGCATTATATCAGAGGGGCAGATTATTGGAAAGACAATTGGGGCCGTTGGTGTAATCAGAAAACAGTGAGGTGTGTCTATCTTATGATGGCACTGTGACCTAGCAGGCTCATGGGCAAGGAAATTTTTTCTCCCTGTTTTCGATTCAATCACTGGGGCCATCCGCCCTGCTGTGTGAATCTGTTGGCCCCCACACATGACAGTATCAATTCAATTACCCTGAAAATGGATACATATTCAGGGTCTAAGAGAGCGCTTGAGGGAGCAGAGGGAAGACAAAGAAATACACTTTTACCCCTGTAATAAGTTTCATTTGGAGTCGGTTTGAAAACAATTCGCCTGTGCATTTGTCCCTGTCAGATCATATTATCCGCAAATGAAGTTTACAAAATATCAATTCAATTTCTATAACCAAAGCCTGTAGCAAAACACACAGGGCTTTGAATTGACCATATCATAACATCTGAGGGGCCCCTGGTGGCTTTCAAATATTTTCAGTCAGAGGCAATCAAAGCTAGAGCGGCTCATGCTAATCCATTCAATTTCATCCTTTAAACCATCCCTTTTCCCCCATAAACACAGTGACGGCTTACCTCCCTGGGCCAAGGAAGGGCTGACCATGTTTGCTTTGTGATCTTCTTTTTTGTTGTTTTTGGGTTCATTTAATGCCCTTTTGATCTTCATTTATCTGCACCTCTCTTTATTTAGCTTTGGCCATGATATTTGACTGAATAACACCTCTTTGCTCCATATCAAGCTTCTTACTAAAGAATGAAAAACAGGTAACACTAATGTTTTATATTAGGTAGAGGGTACAATCATGTATTTTGAAACATCGATGTGACAGATGCATACTGTAAAAAGGAACAACTAATGCTAATACAACTGTTCTATATTTGATTAAGGTATGACTAAGATTTTCACAACCCAGAAAAAAACATGAACTATTAAAAAATAACTTTTTAGTAACTCAACTGTTAGCTTGCATGCATTTTCATTCAGTTTCACCAAGACATTTTCCATAAACCAGAACACATAGTTAAGGTCATTAAATAAGATTTAACTATAGTTCTTGTGATGCATATAACGCCATGCACTCTCCATGGGTGGCGTATTATTAATCATTTGGAGAGTGATGGGCTACATTATCTTTCCATTACTTGTTTTTAGCATTATACACACTGCCACTTTTTAGGGAGGTGCTAATTTGCGAAATTAAAGATGTGAAGTTTCCTTGATACTTCTCAGTGGGAAACAGAGAGTGTTGCTGCCTCTTACTGATGTCAAAATGGGTCGTCACTTTATGAAATTATTCACAGATGCAGTCTGTAATTACGGCCGTCTCAGTCTCATGCTCCATCAGTGCAAAAATGCCTGTATGGAGTGTCTTTTAAAAATGCTGTTTAACAAATCAATTTGAAAACGCTTACCTTGTAAAACACTGCGATTGTTCCAGTCACTCCTGATCAGGCAGTGCTGAGTGTTCATCTATTAGAGCTTTAACAAACAGGTTTACAGAGCAGCAGTGTGGAAATGCGTAATTGGAAAAATATAAAGGAGTCGACATGGATGTAACATTTTTATTGATTTTTGGAACCTCTCTTTGCTTTCTGCCGAGGGCCTTGAGTTTATATCATCAACAATTCTCTTCTGTTACTTGTTCTTTTACTTTCAGGTTTAGACATAGAAATGCAAACAAATCTCAAAAAAGCAAGCTAAAATTGCATGGTTGCCTCAGCAGATGGGTTTTCATCTAGCATTTGCTGTATTCAAATTTTAGCACAAATCATCTGATATTTCATTTCCAAACTGACGCAATACATGATACATCAGCTAGTGATAAATGCTGCCAGATTTACGTTTATCTTTTTAAGGAAAAACTGAACATGCTTTTAGCGCCACTTGATGCGTGAAGTGCCATGAACTATGCAAGAAGCAATACAATATAATTTTGCAAAAATGTTGCCACATGTATGTGGGTTGTTGTTGTTTTTTTCCCTCATAAGGTCAGCAACACACTAATGTCAGGCTGTATCGGATTCAGTCATTAGTTGTGTCTCCCATTCAGAGTGCTATTTGTGTGGAATGTGGAGCTGTGCCTGTGTATCTAGTATGCCTATGTAGAGTGTTACAAAATGTATTAGGTTCCATGATGATGGGTTCCTGTGTTTGAGGAGAGCTGCCTTTGTTGTGCACTGAGGCCTGGAATAATTTACCAATGAATCTTCCTCTGACAATTTGGTTTATCAGCTGGATAGAGTTTATTGGTAATCTTATAATATTAGTGTCAACATGTGTATCCAATAAGACAGCATGTCTGACTGTATTGTAAGACTTCCTGAATCATGGCCAAATAAGAGGAGGGTGAATTTGACCTGAGAAGCATTTGCATGTTAAGTGTGGTCAATCTGAATTGATCAGGACCAAATTAAATGCAGTGGGTTTCAATATTTTCCCTGTTCACACATTAGCCTCTCACCAGCAACATATGGATCTATTGAATTCAGATTAGTAACCTAAGCATAGACTTAGACAAAGAGGAACTTATCTTTAATTAAAATCATGAAATTGGACCTTAGGTCCTATTCTGAAAGTTCTTTTGGGTTTGAATAATTACAAGGCCAGGGTTTATGCCTTTGATGCCTCTTCGGTATGTTAGTCATGTGACCAGCGAGAAAAACATGTTTTAATTGTGTCTAAAATCCTGTGTAAAAATAAAGCCTTAAAAATACTTTTCAACTTTCTGCAAACCAAGATTCTATAACATTTATAGAACTTTAGCATTCCCATAATTTTCCCCCAGGAAGTCCATAATTTAAAGTCTACCATATGGAACCATAAAAATGTTACATTAATAACTCTTGAGTTGCAGGAAAACACTGCCATAACTGCACTGATTGGATGATGGCACCACAAGAACATTCAGTCACAAACCCTCCATTAGTGACTATTCTAAGCTACTGCCAAAGGCAGCCACCCTAACTGACTTTGCTTGCAGAAATAAAGTTTGTTAGCATAAAAAGTTCAACAGGTGAGTAACATTGTTTCATATATATTTACCAACACCGTTTTTATGTGCATGCAGGAAAACAAATTAAATGTATTTTAAAACGCTTCATTTTCATTTTTATTGTTTGTGTGTGTGTGTGTGTGTGTGTAAGGCCATTTTGCAGTTTCAATCTAAAAACTTTTTTCTCTGATTTATGCAATTCAGGCATGTCATATTCTCAAGTTGGAAAATCCAAGTAAATGCAGAAGAAAATCACATCCCTGCCATATCCATTCACCAGTATCCACTATTTTATCTTTTAATAAGCTTGTCTGGACCATCCAACTGTCATCGCTCCTCCCTCTGCTCTTGAAAATTGCTCTTGAACCTTTTAAACCAATTACCACTAAGGGAAAACATGGCAAAATGTGTCTAAGAGTGTTCAGCGCAGTAATGTGACTTATTGGCATGTCTGCAAATAGGATAATTTCTGAAATTTAGCCTCAGTGAGGTTTCATTGCTTTCCTTGATTTATTGACAAGTGGGCATTGGCTTCCCGCTCAGGATAATTGGAGAAGCCATCTCATTAGATGGGAGAGTTTGTGATCTGGAGCAAATCTTGGGTAAGAATATAATTAATTATGAGTGCCAGTGCCATTGTTATGTGAAGTGCACCGTAGACAAGCTCGTGGAGTTTCCCAGGAGTCGACTCATCCTATCCCAACCGCCAAATGGTTCAGGGGAGTGCAGTCAACAGTGGCTGATTACTGACAAGTAATTAACAATGTCAACAGAATGGAGAGATGGAATTTATATTAATTATTTCATCAACATGGTGATGATCTTGTAGCAAATCCAATTGCAGAGGAAAGGTTAATTAGTTGCCATTGTGTAACATCAGAGCGCCAACTGTGCTAAACCCCACGGCTTGTTTTAACCGTTAGTCAGATAATTAATTAACAATAGGTGTGTTTGACTTCAGCTGTGTCTGGATGTAAATGATCGGCGATATTTGGTGCTTGCAGTTGGGGGAGGAGTCAGACACTTCCGCTTCTTGTAGTGATGCTGTGTTTGCACACATTTGCATACTTTATTACAGATGAAGTAGATTAGATATGATATTATTTAAATACAGACTTTTAAACACTTTTTTATTCAGTAATTTCTGGACTGCTTCATTTAGTGTTTTTACTTTAGTTTTGCAGAATTATGTTCACAATTTATCTTAGTCACAATGAAAACACTGTCACATGCTGGGTGCTCGCTGCGGCTTCAGTCGTCACATGGTAGAAATGTTCAACAAGCTAATAAAAGGTGATCTATTCCTTTTCTGGAAATGTTTAAATGTAACTTTAGTTTGTTGTGTTGTGTCCTTGCAAATATTCACTTTCCCATGGCCACGGAGACACACTGTGTTTTTTCTATATTATTTTAACACACAACAACCAAAATCAAATCCCTAGACATTTGTAAACAGTTTTCTAGTTGCTGTGTTCAAGTTCTGCTAATTCACAAAATTGTGAGAGTTTTGTCAAACTGACAAAAGCAATATTAATTATTAAACTAAACAATAAAATAAAACTTCCAAAAACAATCAGCAATGTGATTATTTTATTGAGTGATATGCAGTGGGATAATCAGAGACATTATTTGCTATCCATCGTCTTCTCATCATCTCCTCAACCAGCTTCCCTTACTGTTTTCACACATAGAAAAGGCAAGCAAAATGACATTGTCCAGTTTTCTTCACAAACAATTCTCGATGGAGCAGGAGAGATCTACAATGTCAACATTTTCACAATCACGACAGAAAATCAAAACACTGCCTTAAACTGACCAGTGTGACGTCAGCTTCACATTCTCTATTTTACACCTGACTTTGTGTCTCAAAAGCTTTATTGTTTATCTTTTCCTGGAAGTCAGGAGATATTTGCCTGATTTGTGTTCCTCTTGCCACTCTCTGTAAATACTAAATACTAATAACGTTATTTCTGATTTGATCTCGCCTTGCTGGACTGCATGAGTCCGGACTGCCGTTGCTGCTGAAATTTACCCACATTGCCTACACTTAACATGCAAATGATTCTCAGGTCAAATTCACCCTCCTCTTATTTTGCCATGATTCAAGAAGTCTTACAGTACAGTCAGACATGCTGTCTTATTGGATATACACATTCACACTAATTTTATGAGATTACCAATAGTCTCTATCCAGCTGATAAACCAACTTACCCGTTGAGTTTACAGAAATCTACTGATTTATACAGTAGTACACATTCTGACACATTGATGTTACTTATAGACCCAATGATGTTTGTGTATTGTTTCTTACATTATATGCAGAATTTGTGCCCTTTTTCTTGCATTGCACGCAGATTTAGTGAAGTTTGTGCAATGTTTTTTCTTCATCCTCTGCTGTGCTGGGTGTGTGGTTCTTCCATCATTTGTAGCCAAAATAGTTCTTGCCATGCTTGAAGAAATTTAAATTTTAATAACAAAAATTATTTAGACATTTACAATCAAAGTTTACATTCATTCATGTTGTATGGAAAGAACAACTTGCCGAGTTTTTTTGTCGTGTCATGCCAAATTCAGCTGGTATTGCTTTTTAGAATGCATTTTCAAAATGCATGCTTTACATAAAATGCTGCAGTGGTTGAATCTTCTGAGGTTGTATTTTGGATGTTTAAAAAAAGTATTTTAAATTCTTCAAACAGTGGTACAAGAGGGTGTGATTCTGGTCCTTCAAGAGTCATTCTCAACTTATCTCAAGCAAAGTCTCCGAGAACCTGACATATTGCACTTCTAAAAACTCCTGGTAGGTTGTGGTTTTGGAAAATGGCGCTGGAAACTAAATGGTTCCTGATGGTTTCACACCCAATTCTTCACCTTAATTCTTAATTCTTAATTCTTTTGCAGTTAACGTGTCTTTTCTTCTTCACCTGTTTTTTCTGACCATGCTGACCCAATGAGCATTTCGCTGTCTAATGGTCATGCCCTTAATTTTCTTAAAAATAAAGGTTCCAAAAGGGTGTTTTTGCAGTGATGCCATAGAAGAACAATTTTTGGTTCCCCAAAGAACCTTTCAGTGAACAGTTCTTAAAACAAGCGTTTTGAAGAACATTTTAAAAATCTAAAGAACCTTTTTTGTCTATAAAGAACCTTTTCTGAATTTGATGCCAAAAATAGAACCTTTTATTTTTAAGAGTGTTTTGCATCCTTATATATATATAAATAATATAGCAGAGGCTTTTAATACACATTTTACTAATGTAAGCTCTGTCACTTCTTCTGATTTCTCTGTAGATGGTAAAGAGAATATGGCTATCTCTTCAAGTTGCATAAGAGATGTTTTTAACTTTCAACTTCCCCATCTCAGGTTCATAAAGCCTTGATAAGTCTTGACTGTAAAAAGTCTGCTGGCCCTGATGAAATAGAGCCTTATTTTTATTTGTTTATTTATTTATTTTTAAATATCTGCAGACTTAATAGTGGGACCAAGTGCTTCTATTTTTAATTTAAGTTTAGGCAGTGGTCTGATACCAAGTTCTTGGAAGTCAGTAGATATTCGGCCATTACTGAAGGGTGGAGATTCCACTATGTTGGATAATTATCGGCCTATTTCACAATTATCTGTTTTAGCTAAATGTACACTTTTATGCAGATGATATTGTGTGGTGATACATATTTTTTGTAATTTTGTCCTTTGCTGCCTATCTTGACCAGGACTCCCTGGTAGAAGAGATATATCTTTCTATTCTTATTTCGTATATATCACTTATAAATGACTGAATACAAATTAATAGTAGTTATTAAGAATGTGGTTTGAAACTGGTAAAATGTGCTTATATCACCGTGTCTAAAAAATTATGCATGCATTATAGTATTTTTATGCTTTATTACAGTAAATATATATATATATATATATAGGATTTATTTGTGTGTGAGTGTGTGAGTGTCAATGCTATTTTTTATATAAAAAAAATGTAAATAAAAAATAGCATTGGCACACACACACACACACACACACACACACACACACACACAAATAAATCCTTGGATGGAAACCTGGTAAAGATAATCTAAAGATTGCTTGTACATTTTAAATGTTTTATTATATTAACTTACGCACAAGTATCACAATGGCTACCACAGGCTCTGTTAAAAAAGCTGAACTGTAATAAGTAGATATTAAATGGCTAAAGTTAATTAGCCTTTACCATTGTCCTAGCCTCCAGATAGGGGCTGTAGGTGATAATCTAGTGAGGAGCGAGAGGTGAGACCATCCATTTATTCCAGAGTTGGGTTGAATTCATGCCCCATACAACTACAACACATCAACACTGTGAAGAGTGAGCCATCCGACAAGTAATTCGCTTTATCTCTCTTGGCTGGTATGAGAGGCGCGGGTGCTAAAAATAACTAATTAGAGGAATTACTAGGAAGTAGGATGTGTCGGGAATCAGCAGACTTTTAATGTAAAAAGAAATTTGATCAATAATGAGGAGACTTGGAAATCCAGGCCTCTTAACATTAACAATTACTGTGATTAACAATGATACTCACAACTCATTTTTCATTACAGAGGAGACGAGATAAGCTTGTTTATATAGACTTGCTTTTCAACCAATGAGTAATTTATCATGGCAAAGCCCATGAAAGCACATAACAGCCCACAGCAATTAAAACCTTCCCAGTGACCTTGTGACAACCAAAGACCTGAAAGTCCATAGGAAAGTGGGGGGGTTTTGGCCTATTCACAGAAGGCTGATGGGCTGAATATATATTACAAGCCAGTTTATTGATTTTTTAATAAATAAAGTATTTTCAATAAGTGTTTTAAAATATCATTTTAAATTAAATCTCACAAGCAAATTAAAAAAAAATAAAATAATAATAATTAAAAAAATAATATATATATATATATATATATATATATATATATTATTATTATTATTATTATTATTATTATTGTTGTTGTTTTTTGTTTAAAGAAAATGAAGCCTGTTTTTGGAACATTAGCATTATTGTCATGGTAATTAATTCTATTCTCATGGGGAATTTTCATTCTCATTTAGTGTGGAAAACCTTTTAAGATAAAATGTGTTGTTTATTTATGTTAAAGATATTTAGAATACTTACCATTCATATGATTATTTATTATCATTTTAAAATAAGGTTAGTTAATGTTAGTTAATGTAATAAGTAATATTAACTAACAATGAGCAATACATTAGTTATAGTGTTTGTTAATCTTTGTTAACATTAGTTATTACACTATTTTAGTTATTAATGAATGGAACTCTTTTTTTTGTAAAATGTTACCAAGATTTTTAGTAAATGATCATCACTGTTTCTTTATATGTATGTGTGTGTATATATATATATATATATATATATAACAGCATGATTTAGTATTTCTATTTTAATAACTCTGCGCTCATCCCTAATTCGAAACCTTGTGCTACAGAGCTAAAACATGAATTGTTATCCTAATAGAGTTCCTTTACAACCATTCATTTCACTCAGTTGAGCCAGGCTGGATCTAGAAAAGGTTATCTTGCCCGTAGAATAGGTTCAATTTTAACTCCATAAGACGGACTTGGAAGAAAATGAATCTTAAGGGATTCACTCAGCTCTCTTGTTCACAAAGTCATCTCTGAGGAGAGAAAGCAACTTTAGGACTCTTTCTGGGTGCACTTTCTGGATGACTGACCAGTCCAATCCAGTAAGTGATCCCGCTACAGAGCGAGTCGTCTAAAGCCAAAATCACTGTGCAAAGGAACTGTAAAGCTAAAGCTATTTTACACTGTAACAACTGATTTAGTTTGGGCTGTTTGGTGCTCAGCTGATACAACTGCCATTTTTTACTATGCCACAAAAACTGGGAGACTTTATCTGTATTACTACAGGCTCAGCCAAAGCATTTCACATTGTTTGTACAAAAATGCTCCTTTTCTTTGGCATGGATGTGAAAAGAGTCATGTAGTCAAGATACACAATATTGAGGCTGCAGTATCTTAGTCGAACCTTTTGATGTGGATCACTGATGTGTGGGTCATAGTGTTTGCTAGCAATGTTTGCACCAAATGGTGACTGACTTTTAACATGTAAATAGCAAAAATGATAAGCTACCGTTTTATATTTCAACAATTAGAAATAAATAACATCTTAACAACGCCAACCCTAGGCACAAAGACACTCGCCTATTTGAGATTCCATTATAGACAGTCCACACCGGAAAGTAATGAGCCATAAAATTTAATTCAGAAATGATATTGCCAAAAAATGATGGAGCGATACTGGGGCACAAAGAGGCAGCACGGCCAGTGCTCATCTTTACATTTGGCTTGGTGTACTTCTATTGATCCTGCAGAATCATTTAATATGGCCAAGGATAACACTTCCTACTCTGCCTTTTCCCCTCCCACTTAGAGGCTACAGAGCTCAGGTACTTACAGCGCTGAATTGACCAATGTGTCTCCATGTAATTACAGGGATTTCCTTATCTCCCTCTATTTGCTGAAGCTATTCCGCTGAAGAAAGGCTGCTGCTAATGCTGGACCCTTCTCATATCTCATTTACATTGGCCGCTAATCCCAGCTTCATCTTGGTGTGAGATAATGACATTAGCTTCACTCACTCGCTCACTCAGAAAAGCCTAGTAAATCAAAGCTTTTGGCATGATGTCTAAGCTGAATGTTTGGGCTCAGATGCGCAAATAGCAAAGAATTTAAGGGTGTTTCTGCAACTGTGGCCAATTTTGACCCTGTGGACAAATAAACTCTTGTAGAGCACACTTTTCTCACTAGTTTATTTATTGTGTTCACCACCATTGTAAAAAACAAAACCCTAATTAAAAAAAAAAAAAAAAAAAAAAGAAAGAAAGAAAGACTGGCTTCATTTAGCTCTTTCACCCTCATGTTGTTCCAAACGTGTATGAAGAATGTGGGTCACAATCAGTTTCTGGTCCCCTTTGGATTCCATGGTATTAATTTATTTAAGAATTTATGTACTATGGAAGTTATTGGGGACCAGCAACTGTTTACTGTGTACCCAGATTCATATTTTTTTTTTCTTTTGTGTTCTGCAGAAAAAGGCATTTTATACAGGTTTGGAACAACCTGAGGGTGAGTAAATGATGACAGAATTTTCATTTGGGGGTGAACTATCCCTTTAAGAGGAGCGAGTGGAACTCAGTGGCAGTAATGACAGGATGGTGGGGTGTACTAATAATTTCTGAATTTCTGTGGAGCGTGGGCAGCAAGGAAAGCTGACCCCTGAAAATTAGATAGATGCAGTGGAGGTCCACTATCATCATGCAGCCAGCGACCAGCTCCTCTTATCAGTAGAGTGGGCTCGTTTGTTATTTATGGGGAGATATACCCCCTCATGCGTCCTCTCAGCTGCCACGAGCACCAGCGCTAATGAAAGCCCTTCTTCCTGGGCCACTTCAGATTAATATACCACTTTACATTGAATACTTCTATAATTTCGTAATTGAATCCTAAATTGTTGTGTGTTCATTAGAGATACACCTAGAAATATTCATTGCTTAAAAATGTACTCAAGCACATTTAAGAGACCAAGAAACAGAATATAAACTGTATAAAGCTTTGTTACTGTGTTCAATACAAAAGCTTTTTCTTTAACTTCAGATTAGAATTTGCATGAATGCAGAGGGAAAATTGTGTATTTCAGGTGATGTGACTGGTCATTTCTTTAAATGTTGTTACATGTTTAATAATTATTAAACAAAATATGAAATATACTTTTAAATGAAATAAAAAATAAACACAGTAGCTGTGGGTCAAGCTCTAAAAAATGATTTTTGTTAATGATTTATTTTAGATTTACAAGTCTATTAATTGATAACAGCTAATTAATGGAAATGGAAAGATAAAACACCAAGTGTATATACAAACTATTGACCATTCTCATAGCCTAAGGGCTTTCCACATGACCTTACAGAGACCTGAATGACAACCTTGTCAAACATAAGACCCAGAGGTAATATCCATAATCATGCTCATCCTGGCTGTATCTTCTTCAAACATCCCTACGAGAAAGATATTTAATGACTGAGTGAATCAGGTCATTTGAGGAAAAACTGTACAACTTGCTACTCCCACAAATATAGATTAATGAACAGTCCAAAAGATGAGAACTGCGAAGAAGCTAACAAAGGCTTTCAGATGGATTGTAGAGCTGTATTCATAAAATTCAGATGAAGCAGAACAAATGTTCATTTGTCAGATGTGAGTGCAGGTATTCTGTACTCCCATTCAAGTGTAATGTATTAAACCCCCCTCAAGCGCAGTGCACCTCGAATGGATCCTCTCAAATTATGACCTTTTTCTACACAGATGAGCCCTAAAAAGCAGTCATCATGGAGACTGATCAGGACTGTGCTTGTGAAATACCATTTGTGGCTAATGACTTTGGAGTGACGTGTGGGTTCCTTTGAAAGCTGCTAAAAAGTGCCGTTTTGAGGACAGCTGCTCAGTGCTGCCTTGAGCAATATGGATACCAGGCCAATAACATTACCCAGAATGCATTGGAAATTAAATCTAAACTATCTAATATAGCAATGCAAGAGTTTAATTATTGCTGAAACAACCCTCACTATTACTTTTGATCATGTTCAGGGTTAGTAAATTGAACAAACCCCTACCTTTAATATTAAACTTAAGTGTGTAATTCATCCTACACCATTTGTGCCACAGACATATAATTAAACATATAACTTCAGCGTTACATGATCCTTCAGAAATCATTTTAATATGCTGACTAGTTATTTAAGAAACATTTCTTACTATCAGTGTTGAAAACAGTTGTGCGTTTAAACAATTTTGTAGAAACTGACACATTTTTTCCCAGGATACTTTGATGAATGGGGTGTTTACCACAATAGCATATTAAATGTTTTTACTGATATTTCCATCAATTTAAAACTCTCGTTCACCCCAAAATTTTGAATATATTAGACAAGGGACTTAAAGGAACACTCCACTTTTTTTTTAAATAGGCTAATTTTCTAACTCCCCAGATGAGTTTAAACATTTTTGAATCCATTTAGCTGATCTCCAGGTCTGGCGTTAGCACTTTTAAGCATAGCTTAGCATAAATCATTGAGTCTGATTAGATCGTTAGCATCTTGCTCAAAAATGACCAAAGATTTTTCATATTTTTCCTATTTAAAACTTGACTCTTCTATAGTTACATTGTGTACTTGGACCGACAGAACTATTTTCAAGCTCTGCGTAACATCAATGCGCCTGCTGCACCCATGGAACGGGAGCAAAGTTCTTCGATTATTATGCCAGACTGAGAGTATAGTTCCTATCCATATCAACCTGGAAAACGCAACTTTTCATTTTCTGTCGGTCTTAGTACGCGATGTAACTACAGAAGAGCAAGATGCTAATGGTCTAATCAGATTGTTCCTTTAAGCAATACAGATTGAGTGTTCCTTTAAGCAATGCAGACAACAGAATATCATAGAGACTTTATAGAACATGTTTGCATAATGGCAGCGACTTTTGCACATTTGCATCAGAAAACATAACCTTGCTTAGATTTGCACTCTCATAACAGGACATAATGGTTATTGATGGCTAATTGAAATTGTCTAGCCACTATATTGTCTTAAGTATGAAGGGTTTGTTTTAATCCTTTGCTTGATCAGGTCTCAGAGATATATCCACTGCAATTTCTTTGAGATACTCTGAAAGGAAGGCCCAGCCTCAAAGGAGCTGGAAAGAAAATATATAGTATGTATTAAGTAGTGTCTTTTGTGCAGGAAATACTTTTATCGTCTGATCTTAATAACCCTGACCATCATTTAGGGCAAATAAGTCCTTTTTAACTCTTCTCTTTCTTTGCTCTAAAGGCATGGCTCTAGCTTTAATTATGACATATTGATTTTGTAGTTAAGCCTTGTTTGGCTTAATGAAATCTTTTGTTGGCCCTAATTCTGTCTTCCATTGTCCCCCCGAAGCGCTTTGATTTTCGTCCTTACCTTTCTTTTGCCGTTTGAAATATTTAATCTCTTTTTGGTCCTAGTCAACGTCAATGGCTCCTTAAAACAGCCACTGTTGCCATTTATCTTCAGTTTCCGAAAGCTTGTGCATTGACTCCTGGCCAATCAATTTCCTAAATGATGTAATTATCTGCTAGTCTTTTTTTGCACATTTAAAGTTGAGAGTTTATTTTAGATCAATTCAGACCACTTTGTGTGCAAATTGCACAATTGCATTGCCTTCAGATTTCTCACAAATCCAATTGGGATTAAGGCCTTTGGAGTGGAATGCTTAATGAGTGTTTTTTTTGGGGGGGGGGATCTTTGACTCTGCTTTTTCTTTCTGCTGGATGGCAAATAGGTCGTCCTCCATTTGTTGCCTAGGAAATATGCTACAGTGGCTCTGCAGTTAGGCTCAGAATAAATTGTAGAGCTTGAAAATGTTAATTTGCCAATACGGCACAATTTTTTTGTCTGGCCTGACTGTACTGCATATGCTAGTATGTTATTTAGGGGTGCTAGGATGCATTGCTGTATGGTTTCTAAGATGTTCTGAGTTGTTTTCAGCACATTGCTACATTATATGGTTTCTTGAGTTTTCTAGCAAGATGCTACAGTAGGTCAGTACTTACTGGTCCAAGTCAAAACAGTCAATCCTCAAGTATTTTTGTCAATAAGATTTTTTCCCTTTTTTTATAATCTCCTAGGTGATCTACATCTAATTGCTTAGAAAAGTAACCTCACACCTGTTCTCAATAAGCCACATCAAATGTAATATTTAGAAATAGACGTGTGTTCAAATCACAAACAGCACGACAAAGAGAAAGTCATTTCCAGCTGCAATCCCTTTAAAAAACAACTATATAAATAAAGTACTTTAAAATGAAAATGTAATTACTCAATGAGTCTGTTAAAACAAGAGCAGAGCATGGTGCTGCCTGTTATTACGTTTAAAATTATGAAGACAGTCGCTGTTTGACCGGTAAACAAAAATGTAATACGTCCATATATTGGACTTTAGATTTAGTACCCTACAAAAGGTCTTTCAACCTCATAGTCCTCACTGAAGCAATTGTACCCCTCTACTGCTCCTGTGTGGGGCAGGGGGGGCTGAAAGACGCCATGGTCCCAGAGGGAGTGTCAGTCTCTGGCTTTGGTCTGGTTGCGCTTGGGCTGGTTGCAGAGGGGTGGGCAGAGTATAGGGGGGCTCCGTAGGGAAGAGGGGACTGCAGGCCACTAAATCAGTGCACGCTTGTCAACATCCTTGGGCTGCGGGAATTACTCAAGTGAAAATAACAAATGGCTGTCATTGCAGAGCCAAAAACCTGTGATTATAATTATCACATCCCCAGTGACCTTGCATAAACTTTAATCTCTCTCCAATGGAGCATTTAAATAGCCTGTATCTACTGGCAGGGGGAGCAACGGTGCCGGGCCACTGAAACACACGGGATCAGTGATTCACGAAAGAGCTATCGCACGGGCCGGAGCTGCGTGAGGGATTGCACATGCTGGAGACAGCTACGCTGTGTATCTGTTTGTGTGCTTTTGCTGCTTCTTTGGCACTTGTGTATGTGTTTGTGTTTCACAAACCAGAGGATAATAATAAGGAAAGTAAAGTCACAAATGAGATCTCATTAAAATCTCAATTGTTTCACTTAGATAGGAGATTAAATGAAGGGCAAATTATGACTCTTGCTCCAGTACCCTGCTTTTCCAGTAATTGCACACGTGTCCTCAAGGATGCATTGATCAAAAGGGACAGTAAAGACATTTATAATGTTACAAATATTTTCTATTTCAAATAAATGCTGTTCTTTTGAACATTCCATTCATCAAAGGAAAAAAAGTAAAAATATGAAGTACCACAATCATTGCTAATAATAAGAAATGTTTCTTGAGCAGTCAATCAGCATATTAGAATTCTGAAGGATCGTGTCACACTGAATTCAGCTTTTACATCACAGGAGTTCTTTTTTTAAATATATTTGAATGGAGAGAATTATTTTAAACTGTAATAGTATTTTCACATTTTTGCTGTATTTTTTTATCAAATAAATGCAGCCTTGGTAGGTATAAAAGACTTCTTTCAAAAACATTAACAAATCTCAGTGACCCCAAACCTTTGCATGGTAGTGTATATATGAATATGAAACATTTCTTCCAAGAATAAATTATCTAAGCTGATATCCACATTCGTATTAAAGCTGTGTACTCCTGCTGTTATGGCTTTTTATTTTCTCAACAGAATTTTCTTCTAAAGCAGTACATGGTAGTGTTCTGGCACAATAAACACAATATATTTTCTTTGCATATTTTTTTATTTGGACAATACACATCTTTTATTTCACATTTGTGTAGGAACAGAATCGACCACCTGCATTCTACCACCTTAAAAATGTTTTCTCCTTCTGATATGTTGTTTTAAACAGCAACTCACTTTCTGTCTCTTTCAGCCCAGTGAGACAGATCCCAGTGCTTATGAGTGTGAATATGTCAGTCTCTCTACTGTGGCAGTCAGCTAATAAGTCTGCATTCGTGCGGCCCTTCACATTTCAGCATGGGCCCTTGTGTGTCGTCCTAATTAATAGGAATTCCTTCTGTTCCAGGCAGGCATCATTATTGCATGATTAGGTCTGATTACGAAGGTAATGACTGCTGGGATTACCAAGCATGACAAAGGCTGGTACTGGCCTTATAATGAGCAACAAGATTTTATATTCAATTACTACCAATAGTGAAATAATTCTTATCAACAGTTTAAAGTAGATTTTGTTTAAAAATTAAATGTTTGTTGTGACTATATTTTCATGGATTTTGCAGATCACGACACATTTGAAAGCAGATAAATTAAAGGTGTCAGATACCAGCATAAACTCTGCTCCACTTTGTAACTTGTTCTGGTCAAGCAATGCCTAGTTAGACAAGAAGAGAATATTTCATGGATATGTAAAGCAACCAATCATAGTTAATCATTTATGTGCAGATTTACTTAAATAGTAAAATTATTATTGTATACTACGACTTTGTTTCCATGCAGCTGATAAAAACCATTGCACACTGATTCAGACAGTCAGATAAGAGCCTGCTAGATTGTGAAACTACTTACCTTAACAGTCCTGTTTACATTATGTATCACATAGTTAGTAAACAATCTCACTCTCAGGCAGCATGCCTCTGAACCTGAAGTCCATACTTTTACCAATTAGGTTTAGTTTTCTATAGCAGCATCTTGAATGTCTCTGTAGCCTATACAAATTGAGTAACCACTCTCAGCTCTGTGTTTGTTATTACTTAAAGTTAAAAGATGACTTGTGATTTAGCAGTTTGCCTCTGGATCATGGTAACAGAACTTTATTGTGTTTACACGACAGATGTATATTTATTTATCTGGTCAGCATATTTAAACTTAATCAACAGTAAATTGCTAATTCGGACAAAAGGCTATAGTAATAAATGCCCACAATATCCAAAGCATTTGAATACATGTCAGTAAATTCTTTGGTATAACTCTTAGTCAGATGAGTGAAGTGTTTTGACATGTCCCACTAGAGGGCAGCAGACTGTACTGTAATGTAGAACTGTAAACAGTTTGAGTGTTTATCTTCATGTTAAAAATACAGTATAACCATAAATGAACTTCAGCACAGATCTCAATGAATGCAGGTAGTGATAGTGGTAGATAGTGTTGAGAGGTTTTACCACCCACCAAAAATGGAAGTCATGATAACAATTAACAGTAAAGTCCAATTAGTTAACATCATTAACTAAGAATAAGCAATTGTTGTAGTACTTGTTAATGTTTGTTATTGTTAGTCTTTTTCAGTTCATTTTAGCTCAGGTCCATTAAATATATGAACAGATGCAAAATTCATTTTAATAATGTATTAGTAAATGTTAAAAAATCATTTTAACTAAGATTTATAAATGCTTTGGATGTATTTTTCATTTTAGTTTCAGTAATGAAGTTAACAAATGTTAACAAATAGAACCTTGTTTTAAAGTTTTACCAAAACCCATAAATACCTCAGTCACATAGAAAAGCAATAGCACACTTCTCTTTAACAAGCCTGTCTGGAGATATCATACTTGTCTGTAGGACATGCCACATGTTTTATTATTTAATGGATATATTAGAATTTCTGACTATTTCTATTCTATTATTATCTGCTATGAATAGGGTAACAATTTATTTTACAGTCTTTTAACTAGTTGCTTATTAGCATGCATATTGCTAGAATATTAGCCATTTATTAGTACTAATTAAGCACATATTAATGCCTTATTCTGCATGACCTTATTCTACATCCCTAATCCTACCCTGTACCTAAACTTAACAACTACCTTACTAACTATTAATAAGCAGCAAAACAGAAATTTATTGAGGGAAAAGTCGTAGTTATTAGTGAATAAATGTTCCCTATTCTAAAGTGTTACTGGATAACTAAAAAATAAAAATAAAGTAAAATAAATAAATAAATAAATAAATAGTGTGGGTTAAAGGTTAGTACAATTAGTACAAGTAAAACCATATGTACACAGCAAATACACTGTATCAAATTATTCATTTAAATGTTAGTAGTTAAAGACACTTAATATAAAATGGGACTGGGGTTTGTTCAAATCACTAACTCCAAGGCAAAGTTCTGCATACAGAGCTTATGTTCAGTAAGGGCTTGACCCCTTCTGGCCCTTGAGATAACAGTTGTAATAATCTTACCCTGATGCTTGACTCTTGCGACACCATATTAATAATACCATGCAATAGATTCTGATGTCACTTCAGTATGAAACCTGCTACATGGTATTCATTTCACTGGCTGTGGCATCCTGTGACCTGTGCTTGCACTTATTGCATGGAAAGATACAGCAGATAGCAGCATGCTGACTTCAGACACTGTGGGTGTTGATGTTGGCACAGGCACCATTACTTATAGAAATGTATAGGTCTTAGATTTTGTTTTTTGCTGTGTTATATCTGTGTTGTCACATACCAGGTCAGTGTGTATGAGTCTATATAAATGTATTGCATGTTCATGCCACCATTTCAAGGTCTCTCACATGACAGCAAGCATGGTGGATGCAGGGTCAAGTGATTTGCCCCCAGGTCAATTGACTGCAGCTCTTCTAACTTCCAGCCATTAGCTGCAGTCCCCTGGCAGCAGGACCCGCCGCTTTGATGAGATTTAGCTAGACTCATTCTTAATGTGATATGAAGACCCTAAAATTTGTTTGTTATGAAAGCTCCTCCTTTAAAGTCAATTTATTAGCACACTAAGCAGGCCAGTTTGGAGCCTGTCTTTTTAAGGCTGAATCTGCTCTTCTCCTGTATGGATTTCCTTTCATGTTGTGTTTTTCTCTGTAGACTCACAATTAGAGGCAATAACACAATTCATTTTTCCATTTCAGTGGCATTAATACTCAGAGAATAAGTTAATTATGATATGGTAAGCAGTTTTGTACCCTTTCAAGACAATAGACTATTTAATGTAGTCTTTTATACATACAAATATATGCAGTTTATAGACGTGGGTCAGTGCAGGAAACAATTTATTATTATTATATTGCTTAGCTACAAGTGCATTTTTTTATTTTAAAAAACTGCATATAGTGAAAGGATAATGTTTTACTTTCATCAAGCATTGGGTCGATTATTTATTCTGTGTATTAAAATGCTAATAGTGTCTAATGTGGGCAAAAATGTATGAAGCAAATGAAAAATCTATAATATTTATATGTAAAAAATGTTTGTGTTAGTAAAACAAAATGTACTTGGTTGTGTAAAATACATAAAACCATAACATCGCTATATTGATCAATATACTTCTCAGTTGAATCGCATCATAATCATGTCATAGAATTTTTAAAGATTTACACCACTTGTATGATTTACATCAACTGATATATATATATATATATATATATATATATATATATATATATATATATATATATATATGAAGAGTTCAGACGCAAAAGCCTCTAAATCTATCTGACATTTTTCTTTAAAAAAAAGCATTTTTGCACGCTCTGATGTATAGGTTTCTATGTACACTGTAAAAAAATAAATAGTTGAGAAAACTTAAAAAAGTAGGGCAACTTGATGCATTAAGGCTTTTGAGTTTTCTCAACAGTAGTTTTTTAGATTTTCTTAGTAAAGATACTTTGTTTAGCCAACATAAATTTGTTTGTTCATGCAATGCTGATTGTCTTGTTTTGCTAATAGAAAAAGTCTTGTCACAGCAACTGGAACAACAATTACCGTCATTGGAGTAATTTATTTATGTATCAGTATTTTTGTGTGTTTGTCAATTTGTTTATTTACAAATAACAAACAGTGAATTGTTATAGAATCCTTCATAGATAACTTAGTCTAATATGCAGACAACATTGTCTTTGTTTGTAAAACATCTTACAAAGCTAAGATATCCAACAAACAGAAGTAAGTGGTTGAACATACTCTAGGCCTCAAAACTAGACACACAGACCTCAAGAACGGTTGCAATTAACAAATGTTAAAAAGATGAGTGACTTTAGATCACAGTACAACAAATAACTAACAATAATGACAAAATGACAACAAAAAGTTTAAATTAAGTCAGGAAACAGCAAAACAATAATCCTATAACAGTAACTGCTTAATTTATTCATGCTGCAATGCATGCTGGGAAACCACAAAGCCTTAACATTTCAACAATACGAAATTCTTTATTCAGACAACTGTGTTTGACTAGTTAGAACATTTGGGGCAATTTTGTTGGTCTGACAGGGGGTTTTACGTTGTTTCAAGAAAAGAGCATTTTTTAGTATTTGACTAAATGTTTTGTAAAGTGAAAAACATGCATTTGCATTTTTTACAGTGTAAGTACTGGTACTTCTGATTGGACTCAGGGTAGGATTTTAGCGAGTTTGAAGTAAAAGTATTTGATAGATGTACAATATGTATTGAGTGCATTCATTCAGTGTCCTTATCTCATTTTTGAGCGAGCTCAAATAGTGTGTAGAATTGCAATATACTGAATGACCTGAAAGTGAATGCACATTTTCTATTTTTACTGAAAACAGTATCATATGCTGTCTGCTCCATAATGTGTTGAAGATCACTGCGTTACACACACAGATTAACATTTGTGCAAACACAAAGATAAATGCAAACACGAACAGCACATACTGTATTACCAACACATAAATCATAATGTTTTAACAAAAGCTAAAGTCCATTTCCTCCACTGAGCTTTTATCTTGGTTCAGTGGTATATAAGGCACTTTGGCTGAGTCATTTATTACTTTTGCTGAATGGATAATGGCAGACTTAGTCTATTACCCCAAGCTTTGTTACAGTCCTGCATTTTAACCTAAATCACTCAACATGTATAACACCAACAAATGTGTGTGACTTTCTTTCCTCTTCAAAAACACAGAAGACATTTCAAAGTTGTTTTTCTATACATTGAATGTGTTTTCTTGAAAAAGAAAGAAAGAAAGAAAGAAAGAAAGAAAGAAAGAAAGAAAGAAAGAAAGAAAGAAAGAAAGAAAGAAAGATGTTGATGTTAAGAAATTTGCTGGAAATAAAAGCAGTTAAATGTGAGAGGACATTTATTTTTTGCTGTGTTTATTTTATAATGTAATTTATGCCTGTTATGGCAAAGGTTATTTTTCATCAGTTATTGATCTAGTCTTCAGTGTAACATGATCCTTCAGAAATCATTCTAATATTCTGATTTGCTCCTCAACAAACATTTCAAACACTACAAGTTATGTGATTGGATGCAACTGCTGCAGTCTTTATTTAGTTCATGAACTGAATATGCATTATGACACTGTCTCTTTGTTGGTTTTATGTGTGCAACTCTGGGGCACCTGGCAGCAGCAGGATTTGTTCAGCTTTAGAGATGAAGGTCATTTTGGGCCATCAAGAGGACACAAGGTCCTCCTTCTGACCACTGACCACATCACTCCTGAGAAACTATCAGATTTCTCTCATGTTGCACTTTCCAGTTCAGAAGCTGAACTAAAAGAAAGCAGCCAAGCATGCTCTTTTACAGCCATATCCAAGTAAATTTGCTGCGAGATTAAAGTTTCAGTCTCTGAAAAAAAGAAAAGCTATTACACGGCTCTTCTTTTGTTGGTAATATCAATGCGACATGCTCGCTGTAGGCTTTTAAGTTTGTGGTGTGGCAAAGAAATCCTTTTAAATGCAGATATGTAATTAATTCTTCATGTTTAGGGAATTAAACATATCTTAGAATGCAGAGGCCGGTGTGTAAGCGCGGTAATTTTATTATGTGGCAGATAAAAGAATGCCATTGACCCCCACCCCGCTACGCTGTATGCTAGCACCATCACAAAACACTCTGCGCCACTACAAATTCATTTCAGACAGCGAAAATGCAAAGTCCATCCTATGATAATAGAGAACAATCGCAATCAGGGGCGCTTATTCTCCAGGGTACAGTCTGCAGTCAGCATAATGCGCCCAGGCGGGCGCAGTGAACATAAAGCAGTTTTCAGAAACAAAGAGAAGGAGCAAGAGTGCATGCCAACACTTATACATCACAGACATATTATTAACCTTCACACAGCAAGGTGCTCAGGGAGAAACAGGCTACAGAGAGCGTTCCTGGCCTGTTGCGAACAGCTTTGTCATTCACTCGAGCAATATTCCCAGCTGAGCTAAATTGAATGCTGAAGAAGAATGCACTTGTGATAATTGTAGCATGTCTTATGCAGGTGTAGCTTGAGCTCAGTGCCTTTCTTTAATTAATAAAAAACAACTGAAAGGGTGAACCTTTTTTTCCCCCATTTGCTAGCTCTGGCTAATGTGTTGTAATTGACTCTGCAATTTTCTAATTGTGATTGCCATTTTAATTTTACTCTTGACTGTGCAACTAACAGTGTATAATAATTAAAATGGATTGCATATGGTGTACCTGTATGATTCAGCCAGGCTTGAACTTAAACCATAAGTTAACTATTAGGAAACTAAGAGCCTATAATCATCATACATGGGTAGTTAAAAACGATTTTATATAAAATTGTACAAGGAAAATTTTCTTCCATTTTTAAATAAAAATTAATTTTTAGAAGTACAAATATTCTATATAGTCTCTCAGATTATTGTGAGGTTATAATGAATGCATAATAATTATAAAATGATTAGCAAAAAAATTGTTTTAGATGAAGTAGAACGTATCATTTCGCAGGACTATATATATATTTTATTTTCATTCCAATATAAGTTATGTCGGCTATTTTAATACAATAAAACCTACTGTATCATAATTTCATCGTTTTTTTCTCTAAAAGTTTAATAAATAAATAAATAAATAAGTGAAGAAATATTATATATATAGTCCTGCGAAATTATACATTCTACTTTTTAATTATAATATAATTATTAAATATATATATATATATAGTGTTATTTGTCAGGTTTTATACACTATATGCACAATATCTTTCTTTTCTGTTGTGTTTTCCTCAGTGGCAAATACCTGTTTGCCTTGGATTCCCTCGGGATGTGTGCCTCTGTAATGAAAAAGGTTCCTGCTCAGATTTTTAAGTGTATGGTCCAAGTGGTGCAGACACTTTCTAATTTAGAGGAAATTTGGTAAAATGGCTAGAATCTTTTTTTTTTTTTTCTCCACTCAGCCTGAAGCATCTTGTTGCAGTTTGTGTTTTCCACCCTGGAGTGCAGACAAATGTGGGTCGTTTCCAACCCAACTGTAGAAATTAGCTGATAGACATCAAGGCAGATAACTGAGACCTGCAGCATTAGAACGGGAAAGGACATTAATCTTTCCAAAATTAAAATCTGTGCTGCTGCATTTAGGATTGAGGCCACCACCATACGCCAGCCGCCCGACCGCCAGTTTTGATAAAACTGTTTAAGGAGAGGGGAGATTTAGATAAATTGCCCATGGTGCTACTATAAGTGCAGTGGAACAGAGGAGGGGGTCCCTGTTAACCACGAACACGTGGATATGAGCTGGCTGTTTACAGCGACCCCAGTGAGGCCGTCAAGACCACCAAACTGATAACCTGCTGTTATTGATGTCAGGGAGCCAAAAGCCAAAGCTATCTGCATGTGTTGCATACAATGCAGTGTTTGTGAATGATGGGGTGGGTGCATGTTTGTGCTTGCGAGTGCATGGGGTTTTCTTCGCTTTCTTGTTGGAGGTCAACACTAGCGGTGGATGTTCTGGCACAGCCATGTATTGCTTCAGTTGCTTTGGGGTTCGGAGAACACAAAGTATTCTTTGCTTTGAATGATCCCTAAGAGCCCAGAACTCCAGCAACAAGATCATAGGGGGCCTGCCCGCTTCACGCTCTGGCAAACGCATGAAGAGTGTATATGTCAATGTAGCCAACCATCAAGTTGTTCAAGATTAGAGATCTGTCATGCAGCTACCTGCTGTTAATGTGCTGAGACTTGTATTGGTATGATATGAGAATTAGAAAATATATACAATATCCCTATGTTTCATTCCCCTGCTGCAAAGACAGCACTTGTTTTTTTTTGTTTTTTTTTTGTTTTTTTTTGTTTTGTTTTGTTTGTTGTTGTTTTTATGTTTGTTCCTAAAACGGGACAGTTATGTGCTGGTGTTGTCTGGAATAAATCAACCCAAAATTCGTAAATGTTTCATGTTTCAAATGTGGTTGGGATTTTTACTTGCTCTGTCAAAGTGTTTACTGGTTTCCTTTTTTTTTTTTTTTTTTTTGAGAAAAAATAATAGCTTACTTTTCAATCTTTCAAGCATAGTTTTCAGAGTTATTGTGTTACTTCAGAAGACTTGAAATGCATTAATGTAGAATAATATTAAGCTATCAATAAAACCACATGAATTTGGAATGGTATGAAGTCGAGTAAGTGAACAAAATTTTTTTTGGGGGGGTTGGGTCATAACAGGTCTTTAAAATTACAAAAATGAATCATGTTTATTCAAAACAATTCATTTATGTTTCTGTTGTGAACATACACAAAAAAAGTTGTTGAACGAACGTATCTAAATTATGTAAAACTTTTCCTGTAACTGAATTGTCTTTTTCCAACAAAATCTAACCAGTTTGAAATTATTTGTTGTAATCTTGTTATATAAACATAACTTAATTTAACCTAAACAGCTAAAAAAAACTGGTCATTCCAACTAGATTTCAATTGTTCATTTTGAGTGGGACACTCCAGAACAGATGGTGGCGCTATTTACACATAGCCATCTTGTTCAAAAGATCAAACAGAATCACTGAAGAAGACAATTACATTTTTAGTTTACCATGACAGTGGTCAGTGTTTGCTTTAGTTGGGATCTTAACACTTATATCTTTAATATTAGATTTTGTTTGGCTGCTGTATCTGTTAAAAGACACACAAGCCAAAAACAGAAGTCATCAAGTGTTCATGATTATGTTTTAACATAATCATTATTTCATCTAGAGTCTAATCTATTATTTTTATCTTTACTGACTATAACAGCCTTGTAAACCAACGGCAATAGATTCTAAAATTTATATACATTTTGAAAATATTTTTTCAGGCAGTTCTGATGTTTTAAAAAAAAAAAACCACATATTGTTCAGGCACACACAGACATCAAGAACCAGTGTATGTATCGCAACAACGGTGATCATCAAATCATCATGTTGTAGCCAATCAAAACTCATCCACGGTTCAAATCATGCATTGCCACATGAATAAATTATGAGCTGAATTGTCTTTCTATTTGTTTTGCGATGCTCAGTTGATCTGTCTTTCTGAATATGCTATTTGTCACCATTGTTGAGATTCATACGCTCGTTCTTGATGTCTGTGCGTGCCTAAACAAAATTTATAGGTAACACTTTATAATAACGTTCAGTTGTAAGTCTTTTATAAGTGATTAGTTAGTGATGAAGTAATCATTTACAAAACATTTAGAAACCTTTAATAAGTGATATGCTAACAATTTATGTATGTTTTGTCTATTCATTTACAAGTAATTAGTTAATGATGAACCAATTATTTACAAAACATGACTATGCATTCATAAATGATTAATAAATTATATGCTAACAATTTACAAAACTGTCATGTTATCTTAAAAAATAACATCATGAAATAATCAAACAGATCCTTAGTAAATGGTTAATAAGTTACTAGTCAATATATTATTAAATAATTATAAATAATTGAAATGTCAGTCATTGAAATGTTTATCCTCAATTGAAGATCACATAATGAATAAATCATTTACAAATCTTTCTGCATCCCCTATTCTAAAGTGTAAACAAATCATCAGTTGTAAATGTTTTACTCATCATTTGTAGATCTTTCCCCCCAGTGTGTATACCCACACAACCTGTAAACAGCAGGTTTATAAAACATTTACAACTAATGAGTAGTTTACACTTTAGATTAGGGGATGCAGAAAGTGTTGTAAATGCCTTGTATCCACCAGATCATTTTTAACATGTAAGAAAGATCTACAAATGATGTGTAGCACATTTACAAGTGATGAACTGTTTACACTTTAGATTAGGGGATGCAGAAAGATTAGTAAATTATTTACTTATGCATTTACACAACAGGTTTTGAATAATTTGTAGTGTGTAATGCAATGTAAGGGCTGACTGGTGAGAGTAAAGATATCTTCTGTGACACACATGGAGTAATTTGGCACTGTCCACCTGGTGTGATCTTCATTGGAGGGTAAACTGGTTTACATTATCACTAGATCCAAGACACTCCACACAGAAAGTCTGTGCTGATGAGAGAAAGGGTTTACATGTTTATTCACTTGACAGCAAATAATTTATTATTATTTAAAAAAGAAAATAGTTTTAGAATAATTGCATTTTTGCACTTTTTAACATAGCACTTATTAATCATTTATAAACACATAGTCATGTTTTGTAAATGATTAGTTTATCATTAAGTAATTACTTGTAAATGAACTTGTAATTGACTTGCAAATGAATTAACAAAACATACACAAATTGTTAGCATATCAGTTATTAATCATTTGTGAATGTTTTGTAAAAGATTATTTCATTATTTTAATTATGAATTTCCCAATTTCCACTTTGGATCGACCACAGTATAAGTGTCATTGTCTAAAAACACCTAATTATCCAACTATCCTTGCATATAGGCAGAAAAATGCATGGATGCTTCGTCTGTCTGCTTCCATGTAATCATAATCTCCCCAACAGACCTCCATGAAATTGACATTTAGGAATAACTGGACAAGTGGAAAATAATAACATTCTGCAAGATATATTTAAGGTGTACAAACAGTATTTGTGGCCAGTGTTTGTCTGGATGTTAGGGGTAGGTTACGATGCCGATGGCAAAAAGTGGCAGATTACCAGGCTTATGGCAGTGAGATAGAGCCACCAACCCAGCTGAGTGTCTTATCTCCGACGGCCAGCTCTGGTCCGGGACCTGTCTGCCAGCCCTCCACACCTGTCCCACAGCCCACCGTTGACCAGCTCCCCTCTCCTCCAATAAACAAGCAATTACTGACCCAAACAACTGTCAGGGACTATGATCAAATAATTTAGCCAGAGTGAGAGGACCTTAATACAGGTCAATTTCACTCTGTTAGGCATGGTGGCTGAGGAAAACCGAGGGACAGCGTTTCCAGCCTGTCAGGGGAATGCTATTGTCACTGCTGAATTTAAAGGTTACGATCTGCGGTCCTGAAATATTCTATTCCACACAAGGGCTGGATTTTTCATTAGAACCAAAAGCCACTGCACCAGACCTTCATTACATGGTGATGTGTATATATATGAAGAAAAGTAAATATGATGTTCATTATTACAGTTATTGTTAAAATATTTAAAATATATTTCATTGGGGAAACTTGTTTTAGTATGTAGTATTTACTAGCAGGGTCCAAAAGTCTTAGACCACTAAAAAAAGTTATTGTTATTATTATATTTTTTAGTTTGTTTTCTTTTACATTTTTTCTCTTAATAAGACTGCCAAGCCATTTATGATGCCCCATCAGATTTCTCTCAGGTTCTGCAGGTGTTGCGATTGAGGAGGACAAACATTAGCTTTGTCCAGATTCAACTAATCTTGCTCAGCCTTCTCCAAAGTACAATCTCAGCTGCCATCTAACCTTGGTCCAGACTATTATCAGATCTGGATCTAATTGAACCTTCATGGAATAAACCTTGTCCAGTCACAGGGCACAGAAATCTTGATATACTCCACAAGAGTCGACCATGACATGGGGTCTCCAGCTGCTAACTTTATATCTTTACAGTTTACCACTTTCTTTGTGGTCTACATCAGCGTTTGTGTGCACAATACCAAACACTGTAAAATGTTGTTGTGTGGTAAAAAGTACCAAACCAAATTTATAGGCTTTAAAAAAAAGAGTAAATAATTTTTTTTGATAATAAACAGTTTTGTAAGTGCTTGTTGATGGCTTTATCCTCCTCTTCCTCCTAGTGATTTCTCTTTAAATAGAAAAGCCAAGGCCTGAAGCCTTTCGCAAGCTTATTATGGTAATAATTAGGAGACTGATTTTATCTCAGCCTGTACAATCACAGTGAGAGGCAATGGCTAAATAAACAGCCAAAGTCCTTGTGTCCCCAAGGGCTGTTCAGTGTAATTAAAATCAATAGGTTTTTCCTCCCAGGGCCTCTTTAACCCAGCCAGCTAAGCCAAGGTTCTTTTATTGTTAAGCAGTTCTCATTCAGTTCTTCCACCATGACATAGAGCTCCCATTACGTTAAATTGATGTATTAAGACTTAAAAATGAGAATGTTGTTGCGGATCCATGGTAGGCAACCATAGGATAAGTGAGATGGCTTTATCAGCGATCAGTGTCCAGCTACTTTGGTAAGGATGAACAAGGTTAGGTGACCTTGACTAGGAATCACCACTCATTCAAGGATTTGCCGTAGCTCATTATTTAACCCAAGTTTGTGACTCCGGCTACATTGCTCCAGTTTCCAGCTGAAATGAACACTAGTGGCAGTAATCTATAAATATTGTTTTTTTACTTGCAAGTGTGACATATCCCAATCGGTATCCATACCGTGGAGAAGGAGAACTGGTTCCCTGACTAAGCCTGGTTTCTCCTAAGGTTTTTTTCCCTCCATTTCTGTCACCTGATAAAGTGTGACTTTCTTGCCACAGTCACCTTTTCTTGCTTAGTTGAGGTTTAAAAGACATTTAATATTCAGTATTATCATCAATATGACGACACTGACCATATTGGATGAGACAAAACTTGTACTGAATTGAGCTAAATGACACTACTGACTTCTTTACAGCTTTATAGCTGTAAAGACCAATTTTTGTTACTTGCACAATGCAACGTTATAATCTTCAAATGCTTCTACCATTTTGATTTGCTAACTAATATTTTTCAACATTTGCATCACATTATAAACTCCATACTGCCACAGTCACATTTAACTGTTTCATAAAAAAATGTACATGCTTTTTAGCACCAATGTGGTATTTTTTTAAAGAATACAGAATTTACAGAATACAGTTTTTTTCAGACACTGACTGTTTAATAAACCCTTAGAACAGCTTAGCAACCATTTAGAAATGTGTTGACAACTAACAATAATGCCTTAATTATTTAAGCATATTTAAGTCAAAGTTCAAACCAATGTAAATTTTAAACTTTCAAATGTCTTTAAACTTTTTTTTTTCATGTCATGGCAAAAAAATGTTTTCTTTTTTTAATTTCTTTATGTGATGATAGTCATTTCACATAGCTTTCACTGTTTTTAGCCATACACATCGGTTACATGGTTTTTGTGAGCAGCGCATTTAATCAAATGTCTTTAGACGATCATTTGCCATCGGTTAGCAGAAGCGCTAGTGAGCAATTTTGGTGAAACGATTTCCTGCTTGACAAATGAGACATCATCGGTTGTATGAAGCTCAACGCGAGCCGTCCTTCCTGTTCCTGCTATGCACATCAGTCCGCTGATGCAGTTGTTGCACAGATGACAACATGGCACCCGAGCAGTGCCAGATCCTCTAATAGCCCTCTGCCTGACAGAGTCTGTCGTGATGAATCGCACAGCTCTTCCCTGGCTTTTCAGACTTAATTTTCTGAAGATTGCTTGCCCATTCAAGAGGAGAGGGACCTGATTCGCACTCCTGTCCAGGAGCCTGGGGCCCTGATGAGATGTCACTATTGTTCAGCAGAGCCTTTGGCATGGAGGCTTAACTACAAGTGGCTGCTTTTAAGACATTGGCCCGAATTACTTGACTGGTAAAGCTAAATAGCAATTAGACAGTTCGCCCACCAAACGGAAATTAGAAATTTGCCAGTGATCTTAAGATGGGACTGAGTTTTGCTGTCTGCACAAACACTTTCAGACCACCTACAGGAGCAAATATTGCCACCAAATGGCTTTATAGCTCTTTGTAACATGCCATCCAAATAGTATTTTTTTCTCCCAAATCTACTCTGGAGCAGCTGAAATTTCTCTGTGAAACTCGTGCTGAAACTATGCTAGGTTGTGTGTCACAGCGCATGTCATAGATTGTCGATCAAACGTTAGGTTATCTAGTTTGCACCTCCCTTATTACAACATTCATGATTCTTTAAACACATGAGATTCTCATTTGACGCTGAGGTGATGTTTGATAAACAGACGCAATAGGGGAAGCTCAGTGGATCAAAAACAGAGCATCCTGTTACCCACAATAAATGAGATGAGATGCAGAGATGAGACCCAACAATATTTAACTCTCGCTGGATTCATTTTGAACTCATATATTTGCATGAACATTATTTAGTCTTAACTTTTTATACAGATTTATTTAATATTCTTAATCCAGATTAGGTATATTAGGTGTTTTATGAATGTATATGAATGTGGAAATGAAATGAAATTATATATCTTTATCTATTTTTTAGGGCTGTCAGTCAATTAAAAATGTTATTCTAATTAATCTAATTAATCGCGAAATAAATTTGACCATGAAAATTGACCCACAAAAGATTATTTAAAGCTATTTTTTTGTTAAATGACAAAGTATCGAGTAGACATTACAAATTGTAGCTTTGGAAAGAAATATTTTAAATTAAAACATAAAAATTATTACACATAAACATTTTGGCTGCCACGGCTTAATGTAAACTATAGAACAGAAAAGAAGATAATTTGAGATATCAGTATTTTTTGTTCATATACTGAAAGTCAACAGCTTTGTTAGCACAAAAGAAAGGTTTGAAACGGCAGGAGGGTGAGTAAATAATGAGAGAATTAAACATTTTTGGGATGAACTATCCCTTTAATGTTTTTATTTTTATTTTTATTATTTATTTATGAAATTATACACTAAATAAGAAACTAAATCTGCCAGCAGGTGGCGTCTTTATGAGTCATTAATCATTCAATTTGATTAGTTCAAATAGCTAATTCATTCTGGAATTAAGTAAATGACTCTCTTTATGAATGGGCCTTTGAATCATCAACACGATTCGTTCAAAACATGGATTCATTCAGAAACTACACACCGCTGTGTTGGATGGAGACAACAATTCTGCTATGGCTTCAAAGGTAATATGATCTCTGCAAAATTGAGCAAAAACACATAATATAGTGTTTGAAATATAACACAATGTCAACTTCTTATTTACTGAACTGTTGTGTAAAATCACATTTAAACACATTTTTCATAACTAATTAATTAAGTTAACGCGTTAAACTGACAGTCCTACTATTTTTTAAATATACCAGAAATAATTGACAACGGACATTTGAATTATTGAAAATTGATAACGATGGTAATGTGGCCACAAGACATCACATCTGTGTCTTTGTCAGTTATTCCTGCAGTGTCTGTACCATAGACTACATATACTTAAAGTTGCCATGAAACAGAAGTAGCGACAGACAACTTTCTTCCATTTCATGACGTATATCTGAGTATAGGAATACTGAAAAAATGCAAAATGTTAAATGAGACTAAAAGTGAGTTACGACTGACAGGGTCCCTACCAGTTGTGTAGTGGAGGGTATAAGAAGGTATACGCCGATGCCCACTTCTTTATCCGGCAGCTTTGCATAAACCCACTTCTAATACTCTCTGATGCGCATCATCAAGTAGTGTCCTGCATTAGCCAAAATCATGTCCACCACATCCAGTCATATGTGAATAAATGCAAATATTCATGAAAACATCCAGTAAAGAGTAAAGACAGTGATGATGTGGTCAGGACTGTGGCGCCGGCTTGCTTTGAAATATGTTTGATGATTGCGCCTGAAGCGTATACCCACTTCTCCAGGCACCACTACACCACTGGTCCCTACGCAGTGTTCACTGATCCCTACTCCCTAAGCACAGTATATCCGTTGAAGTGGACTTCGCTGACAATAATTGCTCATTTGGAATGCCATGGATCATCATCAAAGCAAGGCAATGACGGGGTCACGCAGATTATGATATAAATAAATATTGTAATTTTTATTTCAAATTTAAAAGACATATAAAATACATATACAATACTTTATCTAATAAATATAATAAAAATTTATATGTTTAGACAGTAAACAGATTGTAGTGGTCCCATCTTGTGTGCTTTCTCTCCCACACGCAGCGTTATATTTATATATCCTGTGATAAATAAAGTAAAATGATAAAGCCTGTTTCTTGCCGGTTTCACTTAGTTACACCTTTTCATACTAAATGTAAATGTAACATTTGTCACCCTACCATTCATAAATACTCTAATTTGTATAATACAGTTTTTTTCAAGCGTTTACCAAAACTTAAAGTACTTTTTCTAAACTCTTAACACAGCAACACACCTAAATCACACAATTAGCCAAATAGTTAATTTTCTGTCCAAAACCACATTTTGTTAAATAAATTCAAATTCTACATTTCAAAATGCTTAATACCTTTTTCTACTTATACTAACTCTATAAAAACACAACAAACCTTATTCAAAACTGAGTCATTCTGTCAAAACTTTAACGCTAGTTTCTATCCAACAGAAACATAGTCAATCATAGTTTAGTCATAGTCAATGATGGCTTTACAAAAACTGCATTCAATTCTACCTGCATATAATAGATAAAAGAAAATTGAATTAAAATTGAATCCATTGTTTTTTTTTTTTAATTTGGCCTTCAGTTTGCTTTCAACTGAAACCCATTTTACATTTTAAAGTGTTGAATGTGTTATTTCTTGTCAACTTACAGTATTGTGCAAAAGTTTTAGGCCACTAGAATTTTCACCAAGAAAAAAATGGTTTAAAGTCAGTTATTTCCATCTTTTGGTATAGTGTGTCAGTAGGAAACATCAGTTTACATTTTCAAACATTCATTTTGCCATTAATTGTAATAATCCAGTGAGATTTTTGTTTGTACAAGGAGTCTGACAACAGCCAGTGCTCCACACAGAGATCTGATCTTATCCACCATCATCATTCCTGCCTGGAATGATATGAAGAAACAGAACAAACTGAGACAGACTAAATCCAGAAGAACTGTGGCAATGTCTCCAAGATACCTCAAGAAACCTACCTGCAAAGCCATCTGAAAAACTATGCACAACTGCACCTAGGGCAAAAGCTACTTTGAATTGAAAAAGATGGTCACACCAAATGTTGATTTCATTTAGTTAATAGAAGTTAATTGACAAATAAAATCTATTATTTTTGACAGCATCCTCATTTAACTTGTTTTTTTATTTATTTATTTATTTTTTATACACAAGTGCCTAAAACCTTGTATTGTGGCTTTGCAGGTGGGTTTCTTGAAGCATCTTTGAGACGTTGCCACAGTTTTGCTGAATTTAGTCTGTGTCAGTTTGTTCTGTTACTTCATGTCATTCCAGACAAACTGGATGATGATGAGATCAGGTCTCTGTGTGGAGCACTGACTGGTGTCCTGTGGAGACACCTTGTGCAAACAAAAATCTCACTGGATTATTACAATTAATGGCAAAATGAATAATTGGAAATGTAAACTGATATTTCATACTGACACACTACAGCAAAAAACAGAAATAGCTGACTTAAAATCATTTTTTGTTGGTGAAAATACTAGTGGAATATAACTTTTGCACAGTACTGTATATCTAAAACTTTGAGTTGACTCATTACTTTACAGAATGTACAATAGAAAAAGATAGGGTAACCTATGCAGAAATTCAGTTGGAACCTTGATTGAAATTGCTTTCCAGTGGGTGATGTTTGGATATGGATGGTGTCCCCATGGTAGTTGATGCCAGTGATCAACAAAAATTCCAACATACATGGTCTTTGGTTACAATTTTGCCACGGAATATAAAAGGTACAGGGTATTCTTGGAATTGTGAGTTTACATCTTGCAATTCAGACTTTATCAGTATTGTAAGATAAAAAAAAGTCACAATTACCCTTTACACTTTATATTCCATGGCAGAAATAAGCTTTCATAGGTTCCACATGTTTAAGGGGAAAAAACAAACATAAAACTGCAAAGTTCAACACATATTCTTACTCCTCCCCCTACCTCTTCTTCTCCCTTTTTCTAATCCAACTACTCCTCTACCTCCTACAACCATTTCTCTCCCTCTCCTAGGCATTTTCTCTCTTTCTGTTTCTTTGTGTTGTTCTGCATTCACAAAACCATTTCAAAGAGGTCTCTTTTACTCTATGTTGATGTAATGAAAATAGCTTCAACACCTGTCTATTCCTCCAACTGAGACTGGAATCAGCTATATTTAAATATTTCATTGATCTGTTACCTAAATATGCTTATCAGTTGTTACAATATTTTAAATAAAGATATTTTCAATCTTTTTGAGCTGCTGTTGTTGCAGAAATAAAGGCTTTATACTGTTTTTTTTGTTCGCTTTGGTACTACAGGTCCTTCTCAAAAAATTAGCATATTGTGATAAAGTTCATTATTTTCTGTAATGTACTGATAAACATTAGACTTTCATATATTTTAGATTCATTACACACAACTCGAAGTAGTTCAAGCCTTTTATTGTTTTAATATTGATGATTTTGGCATACAGCTCATGAAAACCCAAAATTCCTATCTCAAAAAATTAGCATATCATGAAAAGGTTCTCTAAACGAGCTATTAACCTAATCATCTGAATCAACTAATTAACTCTAAACACCTGCAAAAGATTCCTGAGGCTTTTAAAAACTCCCAGCCTGGTTCATTACTCAAAACCGCAATCATGGGTAAGACTGCCGACCTGACTGCTGTCCAGAAGGCCATCATTGACACCCTCAACAAGAGGTCTGTGGGAAGGAAAAAGTGTGGCAGAAAACGCTGCACAACGAGAAGAGGTGACCGGACCCTGAGGAAGATTGTGGAGAAGGACCGATTCCAGACCTTGGGGGACCTGCGGAAGCAGTGGACTGAGTCTGGAGTAGAAACATCCAGAGCCACCGTGTACAGGCGTGTGCAGGAAATGGGCTACAGGTGCCGCATTCCCCAGGTCAAGCCACTTTTGAACCAGAAACAGCGGCAGAAGCGCCTGACCTGGGCTACAGAGAAGCAGCACTGGACTGTTGCTCAGTGGTCCAAAGTACTTTTTTCGGATAAAAGCAAATTTTGCATGTCATTCGGAAATCAAGGTGCCAGAGTCTGGAGGAAGACTGGGGAGAGGGAAATGCCAAAATGCCTGAAGTCCAGTGTCAAGTACCCACAGTCAGTGATGGTCTGGGGTGCCATGTCAGCTGCTGGTGTTGGTCCACTGTGTTTTATCAAGGGCAGGGTCAATGCAGCTAGCTATCAGGAGATTTTGGAGCACTTCATGCTTCCATCTGCTGAAAAGCTTTATGGAGATGAAGATTTCATTTTTCAGCACGACCTGGCACCTGCTCACAGTGCCAAAACCACTGGTAAATGGTTTACTGACCATGGTATTACTGTGCTCAATTGGCCTGCCAACTCTCCTGACCTGAACCCCATAGAGAATCTGTGGGATATTGTGAAGAGAAAGTTGAGAGACGCGAGACCCAACACTCTGGATGAGCTTAAGGCCGCTATCGAAGCATCCTGGGCCTCCATAACACCTCAGCAGTGCCACAGGCTGATTGCCTCCATGCCACGCCGCATTGAAGCAGTCATTTCTGCAAAAGGATTCCCGACCAAGTATTGAGTGCATAACTGAACATAATTATTTGAAGGTTGACTTTTTTTTGTATTAAAAACACTTTTCTTTTATTGGTCGGATGAAATATGCTAATTTTTTGAGATAGGAATTTTGGGTTTTCATGAGCTGTATGCCAAAATCATCAATATTAAAACAATAAAAGGCTTGAACTACTTCGAGTTGTGTGTAATGAATCTAAAATATATGAAAGTCTAATGTTTATCAGTACATTACAGAAAATAATGAACTTTATCACAATATGCTAATTTTTTGAGAAGGACCTGTATATTGTACATTTTCAAAACTCTTCGTACAAAAATCCAAACTGATCACACTTGTAACACAGCCAGTATTTCATTCAAAACTTGCTGTTGTGCATTCATTTGGAATTTAAACATGTCTCATCACACAACCATTGATTCAATATATAAGTTTTTCATGAAAGGTCATGAGAACATGATTTAATCACTAAAAAAACAACATAATGATATCTTTTCTGTTTAGTCTTTTTAACTACCAGTGAATCTCATGACAAACAATGAAAGATAAATATTTCGAATCACCCATAGAAGTGCTGAAATTACATTTTTTTTTGTTCGCTTTCGTTCTATTTTCACAACTAAGTTGTACATTTTCAAAACTCTTCGTACAAAAATCCAAACTGATCACACTTGTAACACAGCCAGTATTTCATTCAAAACTTGCTGTTGTGCATTCATTTGGAATTTAAACATGTCTCATCACACAACCATTGATTCAATATATAAGTTTTTCATGAAAAGTAATGAGAACATGATTTAATCACTAAGAAAACAACATAATGATATCTATGAAATCACCCATAGAAGTGCTGAAATTAATATGTTACAGTACTGTAAACACTGATTACAACATTTTCACATTAGAAGATACACTTACAATACACAACATTTACAGAATCTATTATTTCAATAATATCTATATGTATTCAAGAGAAGGATCAATGAAGACATATTTTGCAATAATCTGGGCATTTTTTTTTTCAAATATAATTGCAACATAGGTATACTGTATACTCTATAATGAAATGTACACAGTGAACTAAAACAAAACTAAACATAACATTTAGTACAGATTACATTAATTTGGATCAACCCTGTCTTGAGCATTTGGCCATAGATTCTCATTTACATCACAGTTAAAGTCATCGTAGTTCATGCACCTTGGGAAAAACCTTATGGCATGGATATCCTGCTCCATGTTGAAAGAAATTGCCAGTGTTCACATCCCACACCCCACCCCTTTTATAGTACTATATTTGGTGGCCAATTGTGATTACTGCTATGTGAAATTAATTAGCAATAGTGAGTACACATTATGTGTGGTTAAATGTAATTTAGATGTTCGTGCAATTTGTCAGTACATTTGTGTAGCATATAATGTATATAGCTCACAAAGAAATGTAAAAAATATAGGTTTACCAAATGGTTTAGTGATTAACCTTTAAGATCAGTTAGATTAAATAATAGACAAATGAGAAAACTGAATGAGAAGACATGCAAATGGAAAGTTTGAAAGTAAGTGCTTAATGAAAGGCAGTTACTGTGAATGAAAAATGTATATAAATAAAACAAATATTTAGTGAAATGAAAAGAATACTTTATGACTGTGTGTAGTGTACTCAGACAATTGAAAAAATGCTGAAATGTTTGAAAAAAATGCACTTTTGATGATCTGTTGTGATTTTAGTACAATGAGTTTTGAAAATTTAACAGCTGCTTGTGAAAATAGTACCAAAGCAAACAAAAAGACTGATTACAACATCTTCACATTAGAAGATACACGTACAATACACAACATTTACAGAATCTATCATTTCAATAATATCTATGTGTATTCAAGAGAAGGATCAATGAAGACATATTTTGCAATAATCTGGGCATTTTTTATTTTTTATTTTTCAAATATAATTGCAACATAGGTATACTGTATACTCTATAATGAAATGTACACAGTGAACTAAAACAAAACTAAACATAACATTTAGTACAGATTACATTAATTTGGATCAACCCTGTCTCGAGCATTTGGCCATAGACTCTCATCTACATCACAGTTAATGTCATCGTAGTTCATGCACCTTGGGAAAACCTTTTGGCATGGATATCCTGCTCCATGTTGAAAGAAATTGCGTGTTCACATCCCACACCCCACCACTTTTATAGTACTATATTTGGTGGCCATTTGTGATTACTGCTATGTGAAATTAATTAGCAATAGTGAGTACTCATTATGTGTGGTTAAATGTAATTTAGATGTTTGTGCAATTTGTCAGTACATTTGTGTAGCATATAATGTATATAGCTCACAAAGAAATGTAAAAAATATAGGTTTACCAAATGGTTTAGTGATTAACCTTTAAGATGAGTTAGATTAAATAATAGACAAATGAGAAAACTCAATGAGAAGACATGCAAATGGAAAGTTTGAAAGTAAGTGCTTAATGAAAGGCAGTTACTGTGAATGAAAAATGTATATAAATGAAACAAATATTTAGTGAAATGAAACTTTGTGACTGTGTGTAGTGTACTCAGACAATTGAAAAAAATGCTGAAATGTTTGAAAAAAATTAAGTTTTGATGATCTGTTGTGATTTTAGTACAAAGGGTTTTGAAAATTTAACAGCTGCTTGTGAAAATAGTACCAAAGCAAACAAAAAAAACTTTAAGGTTCGGGTAAGGAAGGTAAGGAACATTAGGTCTTCATTTCTGACATGGTATGTTTAAGCATTTGCAAAAAAGACTAAAAAGACCCATGATTTTGGTTTTGGGTAAGCTTGTACGAAAAGAAAATGTTTGCATTTTAGAAACATGGTAATTGACTGGATTTTGTGTGAAAACAACACATATTGTGTTAATTGTATGGTCACAACAGACCAATGTTGTGCTAATTGTGTTTAGAGTTTTGAAAATATAACTACAGATTGGACAAAAGTATGTTAGCAATTGAAAAAAAAAACTGTAACAACATTTACTGCAACCGCTCCATTACAGAGGCTTTAAAAAACTCTTTCACTGGAAGGTGAAATTATGATATTTTGAACATTAGACATTAGGCCAAAACATTTATTTAAAAAAAAAAGAGAACCATTAAGAAACATTCAAAGATTAATAATAAGATCTATAACTTGCATTTAGAAAATAGACAGCTTTTAGAAAAAGCTATGACTTGGACTTAAAAAAAGAAAGAAAGAAAGAAAGAAAGAAAGAAAGAAAGAAAGAAAGAAAGAAAGAAAGAAAGAAAGAAAGAAATGGATGACTTGTTTACACAAGTTCAGTGCTATAGCATGAATGGCTATCAGACTCTCAGCTTCTCTTTTCGCAGAGCGAAATGCAGTTGGAGAATGAATCAGATGGACAGAATGAAATCCTGCTCTGAAAGACTAACAGATCTGTTCCTGAGAGCTCTAATCCACTTGTACTCACTTATCTTGTGTGACAATGAGGCTTCCTCTCAGACTACAGAACTTTCCCGTTGTACTTTGTCTTCCTAAAGCAAATTTGTCTTGTCTAAGTGTCTTATACCTCCAAGACAAACAGTTTACCTCTGGCAGATACAGATTTTGTCAATGCTTGAATGTTGACTGTCAGCTAATCTCCTCTTGCTGTTAAAAGACAACAGACTTCACCCAACAGATTTCTGCATGTCTGTCCGCCAGAGACTCCATAAGTGATGACTACAACAGATAACATAAAAATAATTTGCCCTCAAGCATCAAATGACATTTCTGCACTATAAAATGTGGTAACCTGCATTTGTGACCTTAAAGAGCTATTTGTACCCGATTTAACCAATAACAATTGTTTTGTTAGTATAAATGAATGTATTTAGGTTTATTCAACAATAATAAATAATATTTTGGTTGATTAAAATGCATTAATTTAGAAGTTTCTATTATTATGTTACCATTTTTTCATTGGCTGTGTTTACAAAGGAAAAAAACAGAAGAGACTAAAGAAGGGGGGAGGAGGGATTGAATAAAACTTTTTGCTTCGATCACAACTCTTTCATACCAGTTATTCCAAACTAGTATGCAGTTTTGTTTTGTTTTTGTTTTGTTTTGTTTTGTTTTGTTTTGTTTTGTTTTGTTTTTTCTGTGAAACACAAAATGAAAATATTTGAATACAGTACTTTTATTAAACTTTTCTCATTATTATTTATTGTATTCTTTTTTTACACAGATTGTCACTATGAGCTGTCTTTAGAAAAGAGCATTGTTGAAGAACCAGCAGTCTTTTTTTGTGTCCCATGATAGAAAGTCATACAGGTTTGGAACAGGGTGAGTAAATTACGACATAACCTGTGATTTTATGCCAGTAGTTCTATGATCAGGGGGGTTTAAACGCTGTAAGGCAAAAAGGATTTTTCACATGGTGTAAGTTAAATGCCAGTGCTGGGCATCTTAAAATAAAGCGTCCTGGTTAGAAAGTGACAGGGAGAACACATCCATGGCAGTCGCTTGCTTTGACAAAGTACAACCATTATGCAAACGTGACAGTATTTCTCCAAGGGCAATTTCTAAAAATTATTTCAACAATGTAACGAGTGAAATGTCACCACTTGCTAATTATGTTTATGCTAATTGTTAATTAGGCTCTCAATGAGCATTGTCTTAATTAACAATGGCTGTGAAAATACGTGCAGGGCAGTAGAACCATAAATTAGTCCAGTAATTGCCAGCCTCCAGTGATTAACATAGATATATTGGGATTTTACTGCTTCTGTTACAATTAAATTTTATTTTCATTTTTGGTAATAATTTGCCTGACTGCTTAATAGCTAGGGTTAGTAGAAGAGAAGTTTTTAGCAAGCATTTTTGATTGCAAACTAAATGCAATCAACTTGATTCAAAGCATTTTAAAAATCATTACTTCACTGAGTCCTTTTTTAGGTCAGTGCTAATTTTATTATGTATGTAAGTGTCTATAAACATTTTTATCAACTTTTACTTCTCAAATGCTTGACAGGGTCACATGAATAACACATAATATTCCTGTCATCCAGTAGAGCCCAATGAATTCATGCTTTAATGCATTATGATGATACAGATTCAAATTTGACAAAATACAGCTCTGTTTTGGTTAACTGAGCTTAGTTTAGATCAGTATCTTTAACAGCATATTTATATTCTGTAGATCATTTGTTGTGATACTGTTGCCCAGTACCACACTGTAAGTACACTTTATTTAAAGCCTGCTCGGTAGCCTATATATAATGCATTATAAAGGTAAGGACACGTTGTAATGCATTAGGTTAAGATGGGGGTGCCCCTTAAGAACAATATGGATTTACCTTTAACCTCTTAACTGCCATCCCCATTTTTGAAAATCACAGTGTCCAAGCTTAAATTATTATAATTTGAATATAAGGTTGATCTATTTTTAGACAATTAGCAAATTATTACACAAGTGAAATCTTTTAATAAAATAAAAGTATTAAAAAGTTATAGACGTTTAAATTTACTGTAAAGAAAATATATTGTACTATTTTTTGTTTTATTTTATATAAAATAAATATTTAAAAAAATAGTTAAAAATACAAAATTGTTATAAAATTAAAGCTGTAAGTTGTGTTCCAAATTTGAACTTGAATAAAAATGCAATATGCAATTGCAATATGCATATGCAATTTTTTAGGCGTTATATTTAAAAAAGCCATCATTAAATGTATTTATTTATTTATTTATTTATTATGCATTTCTGGGACAAATCTATCAATTTCTCTCTCAATGTTATGTCTATCACAAAATAGAATCAGATCTTTCCAACGAGTTTCCAAAAGGTTTTGATTCTAAAAGACGGTAATACATTTTGTAATATGACACCCGTTCTGTTTTCATTGGTTTGCTGCTATGTGGGTGATATCATGCAAGAAAAGCTTTCCACAAATTGCTCACCAAAGCAGAGAAATGTGCCAGAAGATTCCCAAAAACAACATTGTATTTTATTCAAAACTATGATGCAACTTCAGCCATTGTTCATCAGTGCTACTTAACAGATTTTACAATCTCCAGTGTCATCATTTTGCATTTTTTTTTATATTTGCTATTACTATTGACTTGACTAAGAGCCCATGTACAAGATCATAGTATTAAACAATTGCTCCATAGTAGAACATCTTGTCTTAATTATCTGTACTGAGGCCATGGATAGAGCTATTCAGAGCCTTGATTGAATTTGACATGAACAGGAAGAGCATTTGTGGATGATTACAACAGTGCAATACTAATGACTATTCAAAAATATTAATTTCCATACTCTGGTTTTAACAGCCCATCCTCTGTATGTGTTGTACTAAACCCATTGTTTAGTTCTGTATTCTTGTACACACATTTTATTTAGTCTCTCACCATAAGTTATACATCTCTTTCACTAGTTTTAAAGTAGAGCACACTCTGCACTTCAAATGTCATTTTGCTGACAACAGTAAATCTGTGCTTTACAGGTTGTAACACTGTAGCCAAATAAAAGTAGATTAATGGTAGTTGCAGCTGGCAGGGACAATAAAAGAGGAAGCCAATTATTTGAAACCAGCAAAGCTGTGAAGACAACTTATTTTTGTTGGCTGTTTTCTTTTGCCATAGTCCAGATTTTATCTGCTGAACATTTTTGGCTCTATCTTTCTCTCTTTGATGACTTTTAGATATCTCTAGAAAATAAATATCAAATAAATAGTTAAAAAAATAGTTAAAAATACAAAATTGTTATAAAATTAAAGCTGTAAGTTGTGTTCCAAATTTGAACTTGAATAAAAATGCAATATGCAATTGCAATATGCATATGCAATTTTTGATGACTTTTAGATATCTCTAGAATTAAAGATAATGATAATCTGCCTCCTAAAAAAAAACATTTTGTAAATGTTGCACCTCCTCACACATGGCCTGGATATTAGAGTTTATCTGCCACTGTTTAAATACTGTTATATCAAGTTTAATTTATTAATGTGCCTTGTTTGTAAAAGCAGCCATAGAAAATATAGAAAAATCACAAATAATATCTAATAATTGTTTCTCTAATGAAATTAAATGTAAAGCAAATTACTTATTTAATTCTCCAGCTTCTCACATTTTCATTAGAAAATGTATTTGCTCTAAGATTAGGGTTATTATCATTAACTAAAATCATAAAAAATATTTTCATTACTTGAAAATAAATAAAGTAAATAAAATATTTGTAAAAAAGAAAAAAAAAATCACACAAAAAACACAAAACATTACTAAAATGTTAACTAAAGTTACAATAAAAACAGAAAATGTAAATATATAAACACTGCTGTCCAAAACTTTAGGATAAGTAAGATTTTTAATGTTTTTTATGCTCATCAAAAATTTGATCAAAATTACAGAACACAACTTTATTGTGAAATATTATTACAATGTAAAATAATGTTTTAACTATTTTAGTATACATTAAAATCTAATTTAGTCCTGTAATTAAAGCTGAATTTTCAGCATCATTACTCCAGTCTTCAGTGCCACATCCTTCAGAAATCATTTTAATATGCTGATTTATTATCAGTGCTGAAAACAGTTGTGCTGCTTAATATTTTTTGGAACTTGTGATATTTTTGTTTCTGGATTTTTGATTAATAAATAGTAAAAAATAAATAAAATAAAAAAATAAACAACAGCATTTGAAGAGTTCAGATGCAAAAGGCTCTAAGTGCAATCTGAACTTTTCAGCTAAAATGAGCATTTTTATCAGGCAATGTTCAGTAATTTCACTGTAATGACAATGTATAGGTCCTTTTCTGTGCAATTAAAGTGAAATAACTGAATATAAAAATAGGAGCCTGATAAAAAATGCTAATTTTAGATGAAACTTTCACTTAGAGGCTTTTGCATCTGAACTCTTCATTTATTTAAAATAGAAACCTTTTCTAACAATATACACTATCGTTCAAAAGTATGGGGTCAGGAGTAATGGCTGATAAAAATTAAGCTTTGCATCACAAGAATAAAATAAATAATAAATAAATAAATAAATGCAGCCTTGGTGAGCATAAGAGACTTAAAAAAAAACATTACAGGTCTTACTGATCCCAAACTTTTGAACGGCAGTGTCTGTATGCGTATATATACAAATATACAGTATCTCACAGAAGTGAGTACAAGTATTACATTTTTGTTAATACTTTATTATATCTTTTCATGTGACAAAACTGAAGAAAACACTTTGCTACAGTGTAAAGTAGTGAATGTACAGCTTGTATAACAGTGTAAATTTGCTGTCCCCTCAAAATAACTCAACACACAGCCATTAATGTCTAAACTTCTGGCCACAAAAGTGAGTACACCCCTAAGTGAAAATGTCCAAATTGGGCCCAAAGTGTCAATATTATTTGTGGCCACCATTGTTTTCCAGCACTGCCTTAACCCTCTTGGGCATGGAGTTCACCAACGCTTCAGAGGTTGCCACTGGAGTCCTCTTCCACTCCCCCATGACAACATCATGGAGCTGGTGGATGTTAGAGACCTTGCACTTCTCCACCTTCCGTTTGAGGATGCCCCACAGATGCTCAGTCCATTCTTTACCCTCAGCTTCTTTAGCAAGGCAGTGGTCATCTTGGAGGTGTGTTTGGGGTTGTTATCATGTTGGAATACTGCCCTGCGGCCCAGTCTCCAAAGGGAGGAGATCATGCTCTGCTTTAGTATGTCACAGTACATGTTGGCATTCCTGGGTCCCTCAACGAACTGTAGCTCCCCAGTGCTGGCAGCACTCATGCATCCCCAGACCATAACACTCCCACCACCATGCTTAACTGTAGGCAAGACACATTTGTCTTTGTACTCCTCACCTGGTGGCCACCACACACGCTTGACACCATCTGAACCAAATAAGTTTATCTTGGTCTCATCAGACCACAGGACATGGTTCCAGTAATCCATGTCCTTAGTCTGCTTGTCTTCAGCAAACTGTTTGCGGGCTTTCTTCTGCATCATCTTTAGAAGAGGCTTCCTTCTGGGACGACAGCCATGCAGTGTGCAGCGTATGGTCTGAGCACTGACCCCCCCACCCCTTTAACCTCTGCAGCAATGCTGGCAGCACTCATACATCTGTTTCCCAAACACAACCTCTGGATATGATGCTAAGCATGTGCACTCAATTTCTTTGGTAGACCATGGCGAGGCCTGTCCTGAGTGGAATCTGTCCTGTTAAACCACAGTATGGTGGTCTTGGTCACTGTGCTGCAACTTAGTTTTAGGGTCTTGGCAATCTTCTTATAGCCTACATCATCTTTATGTAGAGCAACAATTTTTTTTTTTCATATCCACAGAGAGTTCTTTGCCATGAAGTGCCATGTTGAACTTCCAGTGACCAGTATGAGAGAGTGAGAGAGATAACACCAAATTTAACACACCTGCTCCCCATTCCCACCTGAGAACTTGTAACACTAACTATTCACATGACACCGGGCAGAGAAAATGGCTAATTGGGCCCAATTTGGTTCACTGCGGGGTGTACTCACTTTTGTGTCCACCAGTTTAGACATTAATGGCTGTGTGTTGAGTTATTTTGAGGAGAAATCTTTTGTGCAGAACTACTTCCTTCAACCACAAATTCAAATCTAAAGTTGATAGTTTAACAGCTTAGCCCAAGCCTCCGTTACTAATTCCAAAACGTCATTTTAGAAATAGCAACGAAAGAACACTGAGTTGCTTCACTGAAAGCTTATTGTATTACTCTATTAAAAACTCACTGTATTATGTACCGTATTATGATTAATCGGTCTCGTATTCACAATAAACATTAGTTTGAATATCTGCTGAGGAAAGCATTATCTTTGTTGCAATGTTAATATCCTTTCATCTGTTAAGGGTGATTTTGCTGCTCAGTGCATTGGTTTGGTGTTGTTGAAACTAAAAATAACTTCAGTTTATAGTGTCAACTTTAAAGTAAAAGTTGTTAAAAGAACAATGTAACTAAAATTACCATCACAAACACAGACACTTTTTCTGAATGCTAAACACTATTATCAAATACTATTATGTAAAACATTATTTACTGAATAATAATATTGAATAAAAAACAACAATAGCCTCATAAACGTTGCTAGGCAATTCAGTCAAAAGTACAAAGGCAGCACTCTGATATACAGCATTGAATTTACATTAACATCTTCTCTGGGACAAATAATAGATTAATGAGACCAAAGACTACCATTAGATTTACCCATAGCGAATTATATTCCACAGTAACCACTATAGAGACATTAGAGCACTGGGTAAATTCCATAAGATCTGGCCAAGGTGAGGTGCTCTCATGTGGGTTCATGAGTGCAGAGTGGCCACTGATGATCCAGAGCTCTCATGTCCGAAAGCATCAACGTTAATTTTCAAATAGACGTTATCTTTATTAACAAACAGCATATTTGAACCATAAACAAGTACATTCTTGCCTGAAAACCTCTTAAAACTCCATTCCGTGTGACAAAAACAGTAATATTTATAAAAAATTATACTGGATTTGGGCGTCTGTCATGACATTGCAGTTCTGATATATCTCTAATATTGCATTCGTACCAGCCAATCAAATTAGAGAACCAGAAAGAACGGTTGTATATATATAAATATATATATATATATATATATATACAATTATAGTTTTTTGTTCTTGTAGTAAGTTTCTATGTTTATAGAGTGATAGCTATTGCTAGTGATGATTTGAAATGCACTCCTTACTAAGGTTAGAATTGTTAACAGGTTGCTAGTGTAAATTCTGCCAGTGTAAACAACACTTTCAGGCTCAACAATCAAATTTCCTTCTAGACAGCAAATTCATAATTCTAACCACAGAGGCCCCTTAATTGCAGTCATTTGCAGTCCAGATCCCTGTAAGCCCGAGCCCAGGACAAAAGGTCCAGTTGTGTGGTATTAACCAAACCATTTGTTTTAAACTTACTAAATATTTTTACAATCAATGCAGAGCAAAGGCTGAAGACTTACCATCAGAATATTACATTAATTTGGTAATCATAAATCAAGCGTAGCGTTAGTTTTGGCAAGTGTTGTTACACTAAAATGTCATTAAGAACATCAATAATATCTGCATTTGATTCTGTTCTCCTAAGGGGGTTATTGCTGCTCTCACTGCTCATTCATGACAGGCTGCATGGGTAGGCAGAGAGTTTTTGCCCAGAACAGAACTGCACCACCAATCCAAACTGTATGCTAAGTGTCAATCATCTTTGATGACAGTGGTCCTGACAGAAGTAAAGTTTATAGCTTGTCTATGTTCACTATAAGACCAGTTTTATTTAGACTCATTCTTAACATTTTACATTGTGTGAAACAGTGATTTCTTCTCTCTGAAACTGTGATCAAATGCATATTGACTGATTGACCAAGTGATCAAGTAAAGCCCCAGAATGCTGCTCTCTCACCTCTCTTCGGTGTAAGTATATGTATGTTGGATTTACAGCCAGCATTCTGTGTGTTAATTTAGCTTATGGGACTCCTAGTTTCAATGCATTTAAACAGCTCCTGTCTGTTGTGATGCACAATTTAGAGCTCCATCTGCAAGTGCAGCAGGAGATACCAGACCACCCTTGCATAAATCCCCACAAACAGTCTCTCACTGTGAAGAGAAATAAGAGGCCTGCAAAGGTAAGAAAAATTCAGATGGTCATCAATATGTCCCCTTGCCTTACTCGCCAGGGAATGTTTATCAGTAAGTCAAACGGCTGTATTGCTTATTGACTGAGACACTATAACCTCAACGTGACACAATAGCAGAGGCCTCTAACCTGAAACGATTGCCCCCAGTGTATGTTTTTCTCATGGCTTCAAAGTGTTCTTTATTTATAGGTCCTGAATTTTTTTTTTTTTTTTTTTTTTTTGCTAGCTGTGTCCTTTTTTATCTCACAGGAGATATCATTAAATGCATCTATTGGTTAAAAAAGAAGAATGAACCATATTTCATAATATATTATTGCCTAATGAAAATGAAGCATATTTTAGAAACATTACGACTTTTATTAAATATTTTTATTAAATATTCTCCAAATTGTCATTATCATAAATGCAAACATGTACCTTTTTTTGTAATTCTAATTTCAGTGATGATTGTTATTACTGTAAAGTTTCAAAATGTATAAACATTTTTAAAGAATATGAATAAATTGTTCTGCATTACAGATTTTTTAATCTTTTTTTTTTTCTTTCTTTTCTTTTTATGTGTGCTTTATGGTAATGAAAATTTTGGGGGGAAATCTTGTATAACTGTCAGAATTTTCTGTTGACCATGAAATATTAATGCCCATTAAATTGGTCAAAACTGACCATAAAGACTTGTATTGTATAACACACACACAAAAAAAGTTACGAAATCTGAAAATGCAGCTTTGCCATCTCAGGAATAAATTGCATTTTAAATATATATTCAAATAGATTTTTTTGTTTTTTGTAATTATAATAATATTTCACAATAGTACTGTTTAACTGTATTATTTAAAAAAAAAAAATACTAAAATGCAGCATTTTGAACAGTAGTGTATCTTTTGAACAGTAGTGTACTCATGTAATTATTTGCATTGTTACAGATAAAATATGATTTCAGTAATTTGAAAAGATAATTTTCCTTTCACATTTACAGATTTGTTTGGTTAATGCTGCTAATACTAACTCCAGAAGTATATTTAGTTGTAATTCATGTGAAGTGCCCCAGATTCTCTTCTATGCATTCTGACTATAAATTGTGAGATTGAAGAGAAAAGCGCCCCCCTCTGGTCAGTTTTAACATATTGCATAGCAGCCGCTACTTGGTACTTGCAATGTCTCCATGTCTCCTGCGTTAGTTATCATTTTAGAAGAAGAAGTGCAGAAATCATAACCACCCACCAAAGCAGTTTTTTATCACTAATATGGGTTTTCACAATAAGAGTTAATACAGTACATCATGAGATAATGGGAACTGTGCTTATAAAATGAGATTATGCACTCATGAACAAGACCCCATCTGTAATGTAATTTAGATTTTTTTTTATGGGTCCAAAAAAATGTCCTTTTGCTGAAACATGAATGCACCATAATTTATAAAAGAAGGTATTAAACCTTAGTTGTTTTTTTTTTGTTTTGTTTTGTTTTTTTTCATTCTCTTCACATTTCTCCTCTTGTCTCTCCTCTTTCTTTCCCTCTGCTGTGTTTGAAACAGCCGGGTGTATATTTGTCCGTTCACAAGCCCTCGGCGCTAAGATTGGAATTCTCCTTTCTCATTACCAGTCTTAATAGACCCCCTCGACCTCATCCCAAACTGAGATATTATCTGATCCGTAGAATTAATTAATTATAGCCCAAATATTATAGATTATTAAAAATAGCATAAGTAATAGTGTAATATCTCAAGCTGTCGAGTTTAATAGTCAACATTGTCTTGGCACCTCTTATCAGTGGGAGACACCCGGTCAGAATATTGATTTCTAGTCGTTTTAACCATCATCTGCTGTTGTGATGGAGAATTGTCAGGCTTTTACTACTCTGTGCTCATTTAAAATCATTAGATTGCTTCTGACGCTTTGACTAAAGCTGTCTTTATTCCCAGAGCACTAGAACGGCACAATATTTTATATTGTGTAAGCCGACTTGCAGTTGTGCTGTCCCAGCAGAAAAAAAAAAAAAACTGTTTTATTATTATTACTATTTATTTATTTCAAGATGACTGCTATTTAGAACTGAAAAAAAAAAAAAACATTATTTTGTGTCTTAAATTTGTAATTATTATTTGGTCAAATGATCTGGAATATGTAACTGTTTTGTGCTAACGCGACAGAAAGGCTCAATGCATAATGGTTTGGGATGCTGTTGTAGGGGTGTCTTGGTTATTAAATTGTCAATAATAAATATGTTATTGTTAATAATTTTCTCACAAGATCTAGCCTGAAAATAATAAGAATGTTAGTTCGATCTGTTTCATGTGTGCAGACTTGGGGGTCTGTGAATAGGACAATTAACATGCAAATTATTGAGCATAATTTGATTAAATTGACAAAATCATTCAGTGGGCTACTGGGAAAATTTTCTAATTACAGCAATTCCCCAATTAGCTAGCAAAACAGCCTGACTGACTCAACAGCCAATTATGTATATAGACAAATTGTGCTTTCATTGATTAACATATGTGAAGTCTAGCATAATCAAGGTGAAGATGCGGGGTTTTGTGCTGTAAAATGTACATTGTTTAATCTGCTTGTTAAAATGAGGATCACAGGATCACAAATTTAAGCTAGAAAATTGAGAAACACTCATGGGAAAGCCTATTACAATGGCTATTATTTGGGCCCTCAATAGATCAGATTAAAAGTTGAATGTCATGGCCCGTGATGCTGCAGCCTCTTTGCAGGGGCTTATATCGTGACTCCCATGGGTCCGGTTTTGATGGGATAATCATGTTCATCCTTTCAGCTGATTGTTTTACCCATATTTGTGCAACTTTTAATTTCTTGCTTATAAAGGATCATTGCCTTCGGTAATTGCAGAGAACTGACCTTGTTCATGTTGCCCATCTGAACCAAACAAAAGAAAATTCAATTTTGTCACACTTCTGTGGCTCTTTTTCATGTGAACTACACCATTAGGATTTTGCTCCCATGGCTGTTGTAAGTTCAAAAACCTGCTTTTATGTAATAACAGAAGTTTCATTTTTCATTTCAGTTTCATTTTCATTAGGGTGATACATCCAGACTGTTATATATACATATAATTGATATAGAACAATTAAAAATCGTTTCTATGTGTTTCTGTTTTGTAGTTGAATAAAAAAAACTCACTGCTAACCACTCCAAGATATCACTGCTTTCAAGTGGCCCATTTTCCGATTAATTTTTCTGGAAACAATGATTATTGTAACCTTAACCCAGTGCGTTAGATGGGAGGGAGAAAGTAAGGAAAAATAAGCCTATTTAGTGTGTTTCCACTCCAGTGCTCTCACATTGGGAGTCAGTTGACAGCTGTGTATATCAGAGGCCACATCATCGCTCACTCTACTCTGGTGCTTCTCATACTCGCAGACGGAGATAATAGGCTATTAGAGGCATGGGATTAATTTGTAGCCAATTACCACTCACAGTGGAATATGAATGCATAAATAAGCCACGGCTTGTGTCTAAGTTTTGGCGATGATCTGAGCTGTGTAAAGGGGAGGGTAGCCAGCTGGGCGCGCGCGCGCGTGTGTGTGTGTGACATAAACGACTGGGTGTCCTGAGGGGACGGTTTAAACTCAAAAAGAACCTGAGCAGGGGGACATCAGCATCACCATCCAGAGACCGACTGGATCAACTCCTGACCAACATCAACTTAACTAATAGACCGCACATATTTGATGTTTTTTTACCAGTATGTGTCCTGTTGAATAAAGAACGGCGAAAGAAAACAAAAGTCAGACAGCTGTGCTGCCCTCTGGAGAGCTATGAACCGGGATAAAGTGCAGGTTGGCGACTCCATCGTACCTGCTGCAGCCGGCGTAATCGTGGTCGCTCCGCAGGACGGCATGGACGACAAGCGCCTCGCTGCCGGAGAATTGCCAGTGTTTAACTGCGCCGGAGGGAGAGACGCTTTACCGGCTGAGAGCCGAGAAACCTCACCGCGACACGAGCCCGCACCCGCGGGCGCGCCTCCTACCGTCCACCGGACAACCTCGTTCTCGGTTTTGGACATTTTGGACCCGAATAAATTTACAAGTAAGAGGCAAACACCTAACAGGACAGGTTGTGATTTCACGTTTGGTGCGGAAAACAGAAGCGATGACTCAAATCACACGATCGAGCACAAGTCTTATCAAGAGGACTACGACTGTAAAAAAACATCAGGGATTTTAAGTAAGTCACCATCGTTTTTCGCTTATGATTGTGCTTATGTTCAACATGATGTTTAACATAACAGCATGAAAGTACATAGTCTACAAATAACATGGACATGCATTTTTTTTCAATATCAACACTGTAAGTTAAAGTTATACAAAGGAAATGTGGGCACATATTTTTTCAGTTAAAGATTTTAATGCCAATGTACATGGATGTATAAGGGAGTAAATAGAATAATTTTATGATTGGTCACCATTTCGAAAAAAGTTTTTAACGATTGTAATTCATTTTTTTCACTTTTCGCTTAAAACGATATTGTGGTGGTCAAATGAATTCATGAAAGTACGAATATTTAATGTACACGAATATTTAATATAAATAAACGTTCCAAAGCGGTGTTTTTGCAGTGATGCCACAGAAGAACCATTTTTGGTTCCCTAAAGAACCTTTCAGTGAACAGTTCCTAAAAGAACCATTTTGAAGAACATTTTAAAAATCCTTTTTCGACTATAAAGAAGCTTTTCTGCATTTGAAAGGTTCCATGGATGATCAAGGTTCTTTACAGAAAGTGTATTCTCATAATTATTTAGGTCATAAAAAATATTATTAGTAAATAACATGTTGTTTAAAATAGCTTTCGATAGAATATAACGTCATTGCAGGATATATTCAGACCTGTTTTGTTATTTAGGGTATATAAAAAAACATTTAAAAAAAAGTAATAATTAAAACGAAATAATTTCTTTATTGTTAACAAATGCAACTAGACCTTAACCACATTCTTCTGTACCTTGAAAAGCCATACAGATGGACTTAAACTAAAGTTTATGTACAGAAGGAATTCTGTACAAAAAAAAGTTTTTTTTATCTTTAAAATCCTTGTAAATGGACATTTTAAGTCATTTTAGATTGAGTGGTTTTGGAGTGAAATGAGGGATTATTAGAATTTCTATTAGATATTACTTTCAGTTATAAATCTTAAAAACTGGCAGAAACTTATTTTAAAATGTATGTCACTTGGCATATTTAATTGTGTGTGTCAAAAAAAAAAAAAATATTTTCAAGAAAATCTTTAGATAAGTCTTAATTTTAAGATTTTTTTGGAGCACTACAGTGATATTTTTTTTTTTTTTTTTTTTTTTTTTTTTGACCCATGATCGATATGTCCTTTAATAAGTATATGCCTAATAGGTTTTAATCTTGTAATTATCCGAATTTTGGTCCTATAATTTAAATGTTGAGAAAGAGTTTGCAAGCTGCCTGAAAGAGATATACTCATTTCTATAATAGGATATCGACCAGTCTGGAGCAGATCCCTCCCCATTATCAGCGTCTTTACGCAGCAAGTTGCGTTAAATTAAGCGCAATCGAATGGATTTAATTGTTTTTTTTTTTTTTTCCTTTAGATATATTAGTGCTTTGTCTCGAGTTTACATGGTGAAAACAGAAAGCGCGGTGTTCATGCGGATCATCTTATCTTCTGTGCCTGCATTTGCAAGGACAAATATGTGTCAGCCTCTATGATTGATTAGAGGCAGCGCGCGAAAGCAATTTTCAATAAACAGTAATTGTAGGCTGCAATAATTTGATAAGGTTTGTGCTGTTTTTAACAGCCGCTTTAAATGGATGAGTAAATTGAGAGTTATCGATTAGACGACCGTGCTGTGATTTAAGATGTCAAGACGAATTGACACGCCAAAAGAGGTGTCATTTACTCTGTCCCCACTTTATATAAAAAGTAAAAATGACTAGAACAGAAATATTTAGAAAAATGTTGTAATTCTGTTTTTTTTTTTTTTTTTGTTTGTTTGTTTTTGTTTTGTTTTTTTTAACTTTAAACGAGTAAAATGCTATAACATAATTTAGGCATTTGTGCTATAGTTTATTTCAGACAATTAAAGTAGAAAATACTTTCGTTACCAATCGAAATCACATTGTAAGAAATATGCATACTTTAAATTGTTTAAAGTTTCTTTTGAATTATTGATATATTACTTTCCCATTTGATACTGTAAAGTTGCTTTGACAATTTGTATTGTAAAAAGCGCTATATAAATAAAGCTGACTTGACTTGACATAGTTACATATTTAAATGAGAAAATTAAGGATTTTATTTTAGAAAAAAGCGAAAATTATAGGAAATATAGAGTAAGAAACAACTGCATTTCGTCGGTGCCTACAAACTCATGTCAACGTGTGTTAAACAGTGTAAATTCACCTGTGCATCCAGGTAAAATTTGTAGACAGAGGTGTAAAGCTGACTTTTTTTGACGGCGTGTTTTGCTTCTACAGAAGACGGATTTGTGTTCCGATCAGATGAATGTGAGGCTGATTTTACCCGAGGGAATCAGTCGGACAGCGAGCTGCAGGAGGATCTGTGCAGTGAGGAGAGCAGCGCCCTGGTTGGAAACAACGACGCCGAGTTTGGGCAGCATGAGGACGACGACGACTCACTCAATAAAAGTCCAGAAGGACAGCAGACTCAACAGTCTTCATCAAACGGACAAAATCACCAGGTGAAACCCAAACGTAAGCGCTCTGGTTCAGACTCAAAGTCCGGCAAACCCAGAAGGGCCCGGACTGCTTTCACGTACGAGCAGCTGGTGGCTCTGGAGAACAAATTCAAGTCGACGCGATACCTGTCTGTGTGCGAACGCCTCAACCTGGCGCTGTCTTTGAGCTTGACAGAGACTCAGGTAAAAATATGGTTTCAGAACCGCCGGACCAAGTGGAAGAAACAGAACCCGGGCGCGGACACGAGCGCGCCGACCAGCGGGAGCGGAGGACCGAACGGACCGAGCAACGGACTCGGCAGCCTGAGTCCTCTGAGCCAGTCTCCTCCTATGAGCGGTCATCTGTCCATGCACACCAGTTATCCGGGTCACACGCCAGGAGGACTCGTCTGCACCACTCAATTACCCTTTCTGCCGGGTCACGCGGTACTGTCACCCTTCATGCTCGGCTCTCAGACTTATGGAGCTCCCACATTTTATGCGCCGCACTTATAAGAAGAGATCTTTAGGAGATGTTGTCCTGTATCGGAAGAAACAGTGTCCGGTCAAATCCGGCACAGGAACATTTTTAACTTGAAGCACTATGCTGTCACATACTTGCAAAGACATTTGAAAGGTTTTTCTTAAAAACCGAGATGTAGCAACCATTCTGCACTGTGGCAAACCCAGAATTTAGTTTAGGAATAATTTTCCTCATGTCTGGCAATACATGCTAATAATTAGATTTCATTTCAATTTGCTTCATTTTGATAAAATGTGAACATTTCTCCAGGTCAAACTGTAAATATTCAGTTATAATGAAAGGTGTTTAGACATTAACTTTGAATGCAAATGTAGTAGGGAATTAAACGGTATGTATTGAAACAAAGAATGAGATTGGACTAAAATCGTGTAAACATAAGCCTAATCAAAGTTTTTTTTTTATTTTTATTTTTTACTGTGGGCCATATTATTTAATTCTGACGTTTCATAGACTATGCTATTATTTAATTGTTTGTCTCACAATTAAATGGTTGAAATAAAATGACAGATGACAAAGATCAGTTGTCAAACATTTCGTTGGCATAAGCCTGGTTTTATGAACTCAGTTTAAACCTAGTTTTACCAATCTTGCACTATATGCTAATGCCTAATTTTAAGGTTGAATTTTATCAACTTTTTTCTCTTTGAGGGAAATCTGGAATTAATCGCTGTCAATTTCGTTCAGTGAAGCGCGAACAGGTGTTCTTTTGGTAATCATTTACTTTACATTTCATGTCATTTTTACGAATGTAAGAAGGTTCTCCCCTTTGAAAACTTTGTGTGTAATGACTAAAACTGAAATTGATTATTGTTGCTTTAATTTACTTGAACGTTACCTTTTTACCTATATACGAATATATAATGTAGAAAACGCTATCAGGTTGTATTTTTAAATATAGCCTATAAAATAAGAATTAATTTCCCTTTTAAATCGACATATTGATTTGATAGTTGCTTAAATATCAATAACGTGAATGTCAACTGAGGACTACAGAAAGGCAGTTAAAAAGTATTCAAATATTTCGATTGCAATTACAATTTTGTTCGTTAAAATATTTTATGCTATCTGTTACATTTCCGTTTGTTAGTGAAAGTAGCCTTAATACACGAATGTTTAACACGGGACTTTGCTTTTGATATTTGCGTACTTCAAGTATTATTCATATTAAGTAATATTAAGGGGTCAAACACCGTGAGCCGAAAGAGTATAATACTGCCAAAATTCGCATGATTTTCAGCCTTGCTGGTGCGATTGTTTTGATGCATGCTTTGTAGCTATTCTGCTTAAACTTTGAATGGCATAAATTAAACATGCAATACAAGAAAACTTTTCTTTTACTCGACATTCAACGGGAAAATAATGTTAGCGATTGTTTATAAAAATTGACTTTGTATTAGATATTTTAATTGCAAAATTCCTTTCCTGCATGCCATTGTATGATCTTGCTTCGTGGCCAGATATATAACACAATTAAGTAAATGGGTGAAACAGCTTTACGTTTACAGCATGTCATATTAACTACATATATTATTTTACATGTAAAATGTATTTAATATACTTACAATATTCTTTTAATCACAATGGTCTTTCATCCCAACTTTTCAAGTGAATAAAATATTTTCGCATATTATATTGCAAATATGAAAAGACGGGACCATGACAGTCTTTTTTATTACAGGATTATTTTGGTCCGATGAACACAGTCCGCTTGGTAATCATCATCGTTATTTAGGAAAGTAGATTTCTTTAGAAATGTTGAAAGTTTGGTTTCCAAGGCAGACAAGTGTGAGGAATCCGTATTCGTTAACGATGGGTGGATTTAAAAACAATCATAAAATTAATCATACAAATAATTTTAAAAAGAGTATTTTTTGGTAGAACACCAGTCAGTTACACCACCGTCAATTCACACAAATTCTGTAACAGCAAAATCACCCTCCTAATAAACAAAACTTTACGCTGGCTCAAAAGCACTGCTTCCCTGTATTACTAGCAATGCTATCTTTCTGCAATATAGAGTATCATGTTAATTTTGCCTCATTTAAAATTGTAAGCCATTCTTTGTTGTAATGAAAAACTGTTTTTAATATAATTGCTACACAAACTATATTAATAAAAAGAGGTGTACTTACTGTTTAGCAGGGCTATAATCGATTAGTGTAAACTGCTACTGTGTTACTTGAAGAAGAACGTCCAAACATTAATATTTCACATTTTTGTCAAGTCTTAAAATGTAAAAAAAATCCGGCCTTGCCTTTAAATGTTTCTGTGGTCCAGTGTTCTTAATCTTCACAACAAAGAAATCCTCAAATCAATTAACATAAAGTAATGTCTTGCTCATAAAATCAGTAGAAATTTACTCTACAATTAATATTCAAATAAGACAGACAGGATGACAACACATTTCTTTTAAAAACTGTCATATTTATAATTACTGTCACATATAGATCACACCAACACTACAATGTACCAAAGACAAAAGTTGGAAAAAAAAACAATGGATTAAGATTTAAAATGACTTTTTAAAATGACTTCTATACCATGCAGAACAAAAAAATAAATAAAATAAATGGCAATCCAATAATGACAATACAAAGTTTATACTTCATTTGAGGCAGTTATGTATTGATGGTGCACTTCATTTTCTGTGTAAAATCCAAACAACTGGCATGTGGCGGTATGGCTGTATCCTTTAATTCAATGCATAGTTAAACTGATTTGAAAATTTCTCATGTTTCCTCTTATCCATTTTGTTCATGACCTCCGTAACTCGTCTCATGGAGCTCCTATGAGGAAACAATGTGGTTAAGATTTAAATTCTTTATTTACTCATCACTTTTGAAATATATTGTTTACCAACAATCTTGAACTTACTTATATACTATACTTAATATACTTACTTGTTGAAGACTTTCTTCTCTAGTCTTGAACGAGAAGTACTGGCATTTTGCTTTAGGTCTGTAAGGTTTGGGTACTTTTTCTTTGATTTTCCTTTCCTGGTATTCTTTCCCTTCCTGTACGTCTTTGAAGAGCCCAGATCTTCTCCAGTTGCGGCCTCAATCTCCCTCATGAGCTCTGGGTCTCGCCAATCTGAACCAATGGGAGAAAGGTTGGGTGGCATCTCACTTTATACCAGAATAGACAACAATGCACCACACATTTTTTTCCATTTCTTTAAATACCTGACTTCTTGAAAATCTTGAAAAAGAAACTCTGAAATTCAAAGTGTTTTATCCAACATTTATCCTATATTATATATTTATGTAAAGATCTGATCATGGCCTCAACCTTTGATTTTGATATAAAGAGAGAGTAAAAATCTGTGATGGTAATGATATTTTTTTAACCTAACAGTAGTGAAAAAGTTAGATAAAACTAGGATTGGAAATAATTCTAATATGCTGATTTGGTGCTCAAGAAACATTTCTTATTATTAATGTTGAAAACAGAAAACCATGATTTTTTCAGGATTCTTTATGAATAGAAAGATCAAAAGAACAGCATTTATTTGAAATAGATTTTTTTTAATCATTGTTAAAGTCTGATCAATTAATAATTTCTTAAAAAATGTTTACTGATCGTAAACTTTGTACGGTAGTGCAGAAAAAAGTGCTTTGAAAAACGCAAATTCACACATTGCGTAGTAACAATCCCTCTCTTTAAAATGCTTATTTCTCCAAGAACCAATGTTTCGTTAATCTTTCTTGTGCAAGCTCAGGACTCAAAATCATCAACTTTTCATTAAGCATGTCTGTTACTGTTGATACATGCATATCTTGCAATGATAAAATGGTAGCTGTTAAATTATTTACAATCTCCAAAGTGTTTAATTGCACAGAGTACTGCGCATCATCAGTCTGTAGTGAAATGCATGCATGCAACAAACAGCTTTTTCAAATGCCTTTTAAATGAATATGGAGGAGTTGGTCGTCCCAATAAGGATTTATGGAGGTGAAAGGGCCCCGTTACATGAGTGCTACAATCCGTCCTTGCTTATGTCAAGCCTTTAGGGGCTTCATTCTCGCTGTGAGGATGATGGGGGGCCCTGCGTTTAACTTAAGCTGTGCAGCAGGGCTGACTACTCTGTCAACAGTTCGCATCTGCATAAGTCGAGCACACATGAGCATCACAGGCAACAGCTGCAGACAGCCTATTCGATTATCTATAGAAAACACACTTCAACATAAAAATGATATGATAGGATGGTAAGATCAAAAGGCAAACCTGACCATAGAGGTAGCATGTTTTTTGCATGGCTCCACATGATGAGAATGCAACATATTTTGGTTAAAAAAATATTAATATGAAAATATCAAAGTGACTGACTTATATGTCCAGTTGCTAAATAATGGAACAAAAACATTTTGTCTTTATTGAATGATATCAGGGCAGTCATCCCATATTAGCACTTTGAAACAGAAAAGGTTTCACAGTTTTAATAAATATAACAAAGCATCCCCCTTCAGAAGAGTCAAATTCTCAAGACTAGGATTCATAAAGGATCTGTAATATTAGCTAAATGGTAAATATTATACCCTCCCTGTCCTAGTGACAGATTTTCTTTTTGACAGTGTATGATATTCTGGTCTCTAGATACAGATCGGTCTGTCCTCAATGTAAATCAGCGGGAATGTTTGCACTCGCTTTATCAAAACACAAGTCTGAGCACTTAGAAAAGTAACAGAGCAGGTGTTAGATTTGAGATCACACTTACTGTAGATTAGTGGTTTGTTAAAACTCAAGTATGAGCAACATCAAGCACCACTAACGAGAAATTACAAATAGCAAATGCAGTGTTCAGAATCATATTTTGGGAAGGCTGAAGCTTGAAGCAGAAATCAATGTCACAGCAGGGGAGCAAGTGTTCAGTCAGTGAACTGATGGACATCATGAGCACACCGGCAGCGCAGAAGAACGGGTGGGGTGTCCTGCGGTTACCCTGACAACCGGCATGTCGACGGGGAGAGGGCGTGATGGAGTCGCGGGGATCGATAGCTTACTTAGTTACAAAAGATGCTATTTCACAAGCCAGTGGTCAGCAGGCACCCGAAGTCAGTTGCCTCAGATAACTGTTTGTTAACAAGTAAACTGTGGCCAAAGAAAGCACATCCGACGCTCCAGTGACAGCATGGAGACGCTACTTAATTGGCTTTTAGCACCCGACTCCACAAGAAAAGAAACCAGAACGAGAAGGAGAAAAGTGAAAAGCTGAGAGGCAGAGTGAGATGCAGCCTGTCCTATTATCTGAGTATTGATGATGACTTGGATGGGATTCCATCAGTTCATCTCTTCCAGGAGTCTCACAACCACCTGATTGGACTGTTGACCACTCAGCGTGTTATAAGGAAGCAACTGTGGGTAATGGAGGTCTAGGATTTCGCCTAGACACTGGCTACTAAAGGCCTTTTGACAGAGTAAAAGATCTAAGAGTCCTTCAGCACTGGGCTGACAAAACATGAAAAAAAGATTATCAAGCTTTCAGGCTTGGTGTGCAATATTAATTTGGCAAGAGAGAATGTTCTTAAGAGTTTTGCAAACATTTTAAGTAGTAGTTCAGCACATTTTGTCAGGTTTAAGACTACGGACACAAAATTAGACATTTCAAAGAATTCATGCTGCTCTTTTCCATACAGTGAATATGAATAGACTAGTGGTGTCAAAATTAGCGAGTTAATGCAGGCGATTCATTTTTTCATTTTAACGCGTTAAAAATATTTAACGCAATTCCAATGAGGGCCACAGCTCTGCACAGTTTAGCTCCAACCAGCTCCAACTCACACCTGCTTGGAAGTTTCTAGTTACCCTGAAGAGCTTGATTAGCTGGATCAGGTGTGTTTGATTAGGTAAACTGAGCTAAACAGTGCAAAACCGTGTTTCCCTCCAGGAATTGAGTTTGAGACCAATGCTCTAAAGACTTTCGTTTATTTAGATGCGCAGAGCGTTTTTACGAGCATATATCAAACGGAAGACTTTTCAGACGCGCGCTCCAACTTCACTTCAGCACCAGACACGAGTCAAACAAGCACGGAAATGGTACCGGTGATGAGGAGCTTCAGTAGAACATCAGTGAACTGCGGTCAGATGAGATGTTGTCGGCCATATGTCGGTAAAAACGAATTGACCTGTCCTGTCAGCCGTTATACTGTGCTCGTAGCACATGCTCTTCAAGTGCACGCACAAATGTGCGCACGCTGTATTAGGCCTATATTAAAGCACTGTATCATATTCAAACCCAAATTAATTTGCACCTGTACATAATAAATTGTTTACATTTGTCTATTTTTAGTTTATTTGTCTATTTTTAGTTTATTTAAATTGTATATTGAGTATTTGCTTTTTTGCACTTTTTTCTGTATATTTTCTGTATATTTGTATATTGTTCTTTTATTATCTGTGTGTCTTTTCTTGTCATTGTCATTCTGTTGCACTGTGGAGCTTCTGTCACTAAAACAAATTCCTAGTATGTGCAAACATACCTGGCAATAAAGCTCATTCTGATTCTGATTCTGATTCTGATTCTGATTAAACTGTGAGTATGCAATGTCGTAGTTATGTCGTGTTGTCTGTTAAGACATGAAAAAGGCGATTAAAGCTGCCTTAAAACTGTGCAAGTATTTATTATTTATAGGTCACATTTAAAGCAGTGTCAGCAGCGGCAGCTTTTAAAGTTACAGCAGCCAAAATATCCTTATAATCAACTGCTGTGATGTCTGTTAATCAGACAACAAAAATAAAAAGAGGAAATTAAAAATTTCTGTAGTTTTAAGCTTTATCTTTATCATTTAAGTTCACTTAAATTATTAGAAAACATTTATTAGAAAAAACACTTCTAAAGTATAATAAATGTTAACGTGATAGCTCTCATTTATACTGTAACGTTGAATGGTTATATTCAATGGTTAAATATTAGAGGGGAAAAATAGAGACAGTGATACTTGCCATCAAAAAATATGTCATAAAAAAGATGGCATTAAACAAATATTATAAATATATACGGTCTTTATGTTGTATCTACATTAATTTGAATCATGAATGTGAAATTATTGCAATATAAAAGTATAATTAAAAACTTTAATGCCAGGTAGGATTAATCGCAATTTCAGGAAAAATGTGCGATTAATTAGTTCATTTTTTTTAATCGTTTGACATCGCTAGTAAAGACACTAGCTATGTTTACATGCAGCCAAATAATCAATTTTCTAATGGAAATGATGGCTTAATTAGACTGAAAAAAAACATTTAGCGTGATCAATCTGAATGAAATTTGGATTGGCATACAAAAGGGGTGATATACTGTAGACTCACAATAATCTGACCAAGAGAAAAAGAGTTATTAGTAAACACTTCGGGATCAAACATCTTATAAAATGGCCAGGAGAGGAAAATGAATATTTACTAAAAATTTGCTATAAAGCTCCTCTGACATTTTTGTAAGCTATCTTTTTAAATATGTAATCTAGTCCCTGGTGACTGGGACACTGCAAATGTACTGAGGTTTTCTTTAGAATATATGTAAAGCACATGTAAACATGTGAATACATTTGACTTGGACTGCAACATTTAGGGTTCATATAAAACAGAACTTGCAGAATCTGAAATTGGAATAATTCAGATTAAAAAAAAAAAAAAAAGCTTCTTCATTTACCAAAAATAACATAAAATTAATCCACAGCACCTACTAAATGATGACAGAATTTTAATTTTTGTGTGATTACTGTGATGACTGTTGAGTGGAATATAGTAAAATAGGTTGCATGAATGGTCTAACCTGGCTGTTCCTCCTTGAGCTTCCTTTTTTCCTTCTCCAATCGCAGTGCATCTTCTGGGTTAATAGGCCTGCCCAACTCATCGCGAGGGATAATGCGGCCATGGAACGGGCACTGAAATTATATCTCCTTTAATTGAGCAATTTATTCAATCAGTGTCCTGCTTATATCCGTCTATTTACACCAATAAAAATAAGAATGAAATAAGAATATGTTTCTACCATTCTACCAAACACAGTTAAATATGGGCCAAAATGTTCAATATTAAATTTCTTTAATTTCTTTGTTTTTCTTTAGGACATTATTATTATTATTTTTCTGACCTTTACTCTATCCTGACGTTCACACAAAGATCCATTTGGCAATGGTGCTTTGCACTTGTGCTCCACAGGTTCAAATTTCCCAGCAAAGGTGATATGTCTCGACTTCATCTCTGCAGACAGTTCCTCGTTTTCAACTTCCTCCTCCACCTCATGAGGCACCCAGAACTGGTGCTGTGATGCATTCCTGAAAAACAGTAAGAACAGGGTCTTAGTAAAGGAACTGCACAAACTCTATGTGTGATCTTTGCAATTCTTTTTTTTTTTTTTTTTTAATCATCATATAGCCTTCATGAAGTGCAGGCACAGTTTTTGCAGGTGAAATATTTTATGGAAGAGATAAACTAGTAAAATGTGTTTTTAGTATAGGACTTTTATAGATTTCTATGACTTTACCAGCCCTTAAAATTACAATTTCCATGATCGTAGGAAAACTCTTCTTTGTACAAGTACAAGTATCTTGCATCGGCATGGAGGTAAACCACCAGATCAATGTTTCCATCACTTAATTTTGAAAACAGGAGTTGAAACAGGAGTTGATCTGATGTCAATGAGCATACAATGGTGCTCTCTAGTGGCTGCATCCCACATAACACAATCCATACTTCAAAAAGAGACTGATGAATGCATTATGGAAAAACATTCTCAATGTTTCTTATGAATGAGACTGTACTTGATGATTTTGCCAGCGGTGGGCTGCTCCTCTCCCCAGTAGTAAAGATCCACACCAAACGGAACGACAGGGGCCTTAACAGAGGCTTTGTCTGAGGGGTGTCTATGAGGGGTGTCTATGTTTATGCACCCCTGGTCACTGCTGCTCACCGCAACCTCAGTAGAGCTCCCTGACATACTGAAACAAACAGAGCACACTTAAATCTCCATCAAAAACATCAAAACAACAATAATAAAAAAAAATATGTATTTTTTTAATACAAAATTGCTACAAATGTAACCATTACAGTAAAAAAAAAAAGTGCACATTGTTGAAAGGTTATTTTTGAAATTGTAAGTACTGTAGTACTGTAGTAATTATAGTATTTTTAAATGCAATTTAGTATTTTTTTTAATGCAATTTTATTTATATTTAAAATAGCTGAAATCAAATAGCTGAAATCAAATGTTTTAGTTGTTCACTGCTAGCAATAGGGCATGAAGCACAGACCACCTTGTGGAAGGAGTAGAATGAAGCCTCTGTTTGAGTACACGCAGTGTTGCAGCAGCACAGGTGGGGTCCTGCTCTTCATCATACATCGTCCTCTTGAGTCGAGAGAGACTGGAGGACACAAGAGGAACGTGAGGTTTGACCACAGGCTTCGATAGCTTTGTTTTGGTCCCAGAGGTTGACGTTGAGGGAGTTTCATCAAGTCCTATAAGAGACAAAAATGGGGCGAAAAAAAAAAAATTCAAATAACGGCACAATCAAAATTCATAATGATCTCACAACAACCACTTGTAGTCTAATGGACAGAGGAATTTCTAGCAGGAGTGTGCAGGGGCTTAAGGAGGTCTTAGGAGTGACACAAAGATCTAAGACTCACTCTTAAGCTTTCTAACTTCCAAAGCGAGATGAAATTAAAACTTTAAACTACGGTGAATTCCTCATAAGACTGATTAAAAGACACCTGACCACTATACATAGACAAATGGCCATGTGGGTGTATGAGGACCCTGTTCTGCTCTTATTTCTAAACAATAAGTATGTTTTTTAAACCCCTTAATTGTCTACTTCAAAGTTTACTTCACCATTTTACAAATAAATCCTAGTTTAATCTTGACAAACTATATATCATTGGAAAGGTCTAAGACTCCTAAATAGATATTTTACCATTTTTTTGTGTGTTAAAAATTAAATAGGAAAAGTAATATATTAATTTATGACAAGTGTGCACCTCAAAAATCTACTTAAAAACAGGAGTTCTGACCTTTGCCACAAAAAGACTTTCTTCGTTGCCTTTTTCCCTATCACACCTATCGAAATCAAAAGAAATTATATATCACCTGAAAATCTTAAAAATGTATCCTTTGAAAAACATTTTAAAAAAAGACATTGTATTACCATGGAAAATGTACATCAAAAAAACATTACAAAATGTTTTCGTTCATGAATTATAAAAAATGAAGTTTGAATACTGCATTTTCACGTCTATGTTCAAAAATGGGAGTGACAGCTAAAGGGTTAAATGTACAAAATCTACATGATATTCAGCATTTTCAGATACATTTATCTGAAATGCGTATTTCAAATACAAAATATTGCTTTGTATTTTTAATCAAAATATAATTTATACATTAAACATATTTTAAGATGTATATGATGTTATGTATGAAGTATTGCAATCAAATTTTGTTGTTGTGAGGGTTTTTTTGTACAATGAAATGAGTATTTTACATTTTGGCCATTGCATGTTTGTAGGATGAACATTAAAACTCAGGTTTGTCAAGTTTAGGCAGAAAATCAAAATATGCACCCGAGTGTAAGAGGTTAGGATTATATTAAAATTTTCTTGCTCAAAATTACATTCTTTATCCATTTTTATATTTGAAACTAGTGACTCAATTAAAATTAGTTCATCAAAAAGATAGCATACATTTTTACTAATTTCATTCCACAATTTTCGTTAGATATGGTACAGGTCCCTCCTTCAATTTATAATCCTATTATATTTTATTTGTTTATTCATTTTACTGTCCTCCAGCAAATTCAAGTCTGATCACTTATCATGTAGCACAAATGTTTACAAGGCCGGATGAGTTATGTGCTGATTACTTTAACAAATCACCAACCCTAAATATCAGCAAAAGGCAACAGTGATGCTTTAGAAATACCAGCAGTTCAGTTCAACAGATGTAGTGGGTTACAAAAGAAAATAAATTATGGTCTCAAGACAGGATGAGAAACGTATGGCCGGATTCTTACAATCCTGATTGTAATCATCTGGTGTATACAGTTAATCCAGGTTCACTCCTTTCAATGACTTACTGCATCATAGTGGCACTCAGGTGTGCAAAATCATGAAATACGACCAAAAGCTTTCTTTTTCTGTTCAAATTGACCAAAATGGTAGCTATTTGTCTGAAGCAATAAAGTTGCAGGTGCTAAAGAGATAAATCAATAAGAGGAAATAGAGAGGCCCAGCAGTAGACATAGAGTTGAGCTGCCAATGGTGGCGTTATTGATTTTCCTGAGTTCAACAGGCCTTGTAATTAAAATGTAAATTTTGAGAGAGATAACGTCCTGACAGGAACGCTGGGATAAAGGGACAGATAAAAGCTCTGCTGTGAAAGGAACGGCGAGAGAGAAAAAAGGAGAGGAACAGACAAAATGCTTTTCAAATTAAAGTGTTTCTCTCCGGATGAGAGAGCCGATGTGATTTTGAAAAAAGAAAGGGAAGGATTAGCCAGAGATGAGCTTGAATCCTGTGACAGGTTGATGTAATATTAAATGAAACTGCTGATGCTAACTTGCACTGATTGATAAATTTGAAATGATGGAGTTAACTTGGCAGTAAATCAGAATTATTTTTTTCTCACGTCCCGATTTAGGAGTATTTCTATTACACTGCGAATGGTTGCACTCTCAATGCACAATTTCCATTTTCAATCTATATTTCTCCATGTGTAGAGTACACCCCCCAAAAAACCTTCATGCATCTTTTCACATTTATTTTAATAGAAAAGAAATGACATGTACGTCTTTTTTTTTACTGTAATTTACAGTGGTACAAGATTACTAGTTTAAGGTAAGCATCAATATTACTATTGGTCATATTTGGGGGAGCAAACATAAGTATTAAACTTCAGCACATCCCACATTCATTGTGCTACAGGTATGAAGGTAATTCAAAGGTAATTTACACTGTTAAAGAGAATTATTACTTTTCTAAGTGATCATAAAGTCTTGGGCATGGACTCTTTTGACTTGGGCAGTAAAAAAAAAACTCACAACCACATAGTAATGCTGTAACAAATTAAAACAAAATGTTAAACATCTAGTTTGTATCAGTGGTTGTATGATATATGATTAAAAAAAGTTCAGCATGGTGTCAGACGAGTTCAAGGTTTTGTGGGTGAACAGTTTAGCGCAGAGAGGCCTGTGAGGTAAGCATTGTAAATTACCACTCTAAGCTAATGGGCGCTCATTAACACCATTGCATTGTTAATTTGGTATGGCCAGTGCACTGATCATTACACACTTTACTGCAGAAAGCAGCTTGCCTCTTTGAAGCTGTGGAAATTATATCCTGATGAATCTTCAGTTAGTGCCTGTTTAGAGATGCTGAAAGGAAATGAATGAAGAAAGAGAACAGGAGAGGCTGGTGAAATCATATCGCATCTCATAATTAGTGTGTGGCGTGGAGCTCATCATACGCTATTTAGAAAATCTAGAGATTACTAAACTACTTCCAAAGTGCAAGCTGTTCCTACAAGAACTGCGTAAATCCCATTAGCCACTGTAATCGATTATTTTCATGACAGTAAATTTAAAATTGGACAGGATTTGAGGTCAAATATAATCTGTGTTATTTAGCTTGTGTCTGACCTATTGCCTGACCTCTGTCTTTTGCCTGTGGCTTCTTGTCAATAGAGCTGTCCTTGCCCAGATGGACAAGAATCTTTTGCATGTACAAATAGTCAGCTGTCAAAACAGATTTCTATTGGCGGCCCCAGGTTATAATTGATTTAAACCAAGCTTAAAGCAATTTATTACCTTTCAAAAAGATATCAGAGTTTTTAAATGTGCAGCTATTTTTCCAAGTTAATGCAATATTATTTTGCTCTCACATCTGACCCCAAATTATTCTCAAATGGAGATTATTATTACTGTAATGAAGTACTTCTTTCTTTTTGATTTTTTACTTAGAATAAATTAGAAAAACAAATTCCAAATACTACTGCGACATATAAATATTTTACAATTTAAACTTTGAACAATAAAAAATAAACAATAAAAACCTAAGGAATCTAGGGGGAAAGGGGCTTAATTGTCATAATCACAATGCATAAATAATAGAGGTTTTTTTTTTTTGTCATATTTTGTAAATTTTTTCCCTTTTATTTTGTAAACATTTGTGACATGGCAATGTTCTTGACAGATTTGATGAGACTCACCAAACATATTTATTTTATTTTACATTGTTATTTTTCCAATTAAATTCACAGTCAACATACCTATTTTTAAAGCAAAACACATAGCTAAAAACAGCACAACTACGACAAATTGTACATTGCTTTGAGTACAAACGCTTCACCTTAAGTCCAAAAACAAACTTTCCTTTGTGCTTTGAACCGTTTCGAACTAAACTCCCCACTGTGTTCTTAATTCTGCATTTAAATATCCTGCTGCCTTTAAGCCCAAAACTACAAACAAACAGAAATCCCCAGAGGACTTTTCAGCTCATATTTACTTTGAAGCAGCCACTACATAAGTGTGTGGCGATATCCTATGAGAGATTATTTGGATTAAGGAAGGTCCCATAGAGAAAGCTAGTCTCTTTGCTGATGAACAGGTTTGTCTTAATACATTAGGCTTCACATGTGCACCTGAACAAACTCACCATACTCTGCACGCAGATGTTCAGGAATATGAGGTTCATAGCCTTCCTTTTCCGGCACGTCTACAAAATCATCGTCATCATCTTCTCCATCCTCAGGAGCTCTCATCTAGCTCGGGAAAAATAGAGTCAGTTTAAAGCCATGACAATAAATAACGCCTAATAGAGATGGTAACCTGTGAGGAAATTAAGTAACTATGAGCCTATTTTTTTTCTTTACTCAAACATTTGCTTTTTATTTTGAAAATGCTATAAAAACTACTGTTGCAGAACATTTCCTTTTTTTGTCATTCTCAAAACAATGCTTGTTTGCTGACAGTTTGCAAAGGATGTCTGCAATTCTCTCCTGGCTGATTAACACTCAGATGGGATATTCACCGTGGCCTCAGGATATTCCAGAGATTTACAGCACTATGAACGGCAAACTCTGCAGTAACGTGGGACATCTTAACATTTTAATTCAAAGCCTTAATAGAATTTCCAGTTGACCACATCCAATTTTTTCTAGTGGTAGTCTATCTGAGCATTGTTCCAGCTAACTGTGACTGAATAAAATAATGGTTATGTTAAACAGACTTTTTCCAGCATCTGTCAGCATGCAAAGGAGACAATAATAATTATTTGCGATATTAAAAGTAGGGCTACATGGGACTACTGACAACCCAAAATAAACTAAAGCTGCTGGTGGATGCACTCCAAATATTGGGTGTCTTAGTCTTGGCTAAAGATGGTGAGGTTGAGTTTTATACTGATTACATCTTTGTGCAGACTGTTCTACAAAAGAACGGGCCGAACAAGGTGATACGATTTTTACTCTTAAGTTCTGTGTTCACATCAAGCAATCTCTGTAAGGAGATCAACTTAGCACAAGGCAGCAGATAAACCTATCTTAAAAGTGATCCAAACCAGATCCAAGCTTTAAGAACCTTACTGACTAGAAAAGAAGTCATGGTTTCTCTGATCTTATATGTATCTATGGTCAAGGTAAGCCAAAAAGCTTTCAAAAATCTCAAGGTTCAAAAAAAGTATCAACAACAAATCATATTTTACCATGTCATACAATGTTAAAGCAAAATCCAATTTTGCATTTATATGACAGATTTTATTTTACAAATGTATGATACTTTGTGAACTATATATTGCAATAAGAAGAAGAAGACATAGCAGAGGATAATGAACACTTAACTTGTGTTATGTCAATGAATTCAAAATGAGCAACAGTGTGTATGTCTTATTGGATATAATTAAGTTGCAAGTAATATGTTTACGTCAGTATTATATTAGCCATCAGCCACAATACTCTCTAGATACAGGTATTTTAAAAGCCCACAAACGATCAACCATTAGATTTTAAGTTTTAATGTCCATACCATGCGGGGCAGTTACATGTCAAGGTTTATATTAAGGTATTAAAGTATATTAAAGTAAGGTATTTATAGTTACTAAACCAAGTATGTTCAATAGCATTAATGATGATGTAGTGAACAACAAATTTAAAAAAAATAAATAAATAAAGCATAATCACTTCGTAGGTGCCTTTAATTGCCGAAGATGATGGTGACTGGCTCTTGGTTTCAGGAGGCAGGTGAGCTTTATTCTGCTCTCCCTCAGAGCATCTACTACTGCCATCTGCACCTGCTCATCCATCACTTGCGCTGTAAGTTTTGTTATCACTCTAACACTAATCAAAAGAGAAAACTGTCACCGCCACTGACCTGTGGAACCTCCCAATTATGCTCTTCAAGAGTGACAGCAGCACTTAACTTCCACTGCCAGGTAAATGACCACCATCAATCTAAACAGAATAGCAATGAACCACCGGGCTGCAAATGATTTTTTTTTTTTTGGTACAGAAATCCCCAGCCTAGAATTTATGAAAGGTGAAAAGCAACTCAAGGCTATTTTACCCCCCTCCTCCTGGGCCCTACTCCTTAGCCGAGGGTGTTCAGTCTCGCAGGCCTGGGCAACGTCTGCATTAGTGCTAAACAGAATTTATGCCTTTTAATTTACTCAAAAGGTGCTTAAGCGGCCCGTGCGCTACAATGCATAACAGAATGCCAGTTTTTAAATATGGGGGTCGTTGGTATAAAATGGTATATATAATCTGTGTGCCCTTCCTTTTCGAGGGCATTGCTAAAGTGTATGGCTCTAGCATGGTTTTCCATTTTTTGTGTCTAATTGTCTCTATGATTACCTCAGTATAAAGTACTAAAGACTGTAGCTTGCTTTGCTTTCGTTCATTTTTTTTTCATTATTGCAGGTAGGCTATGTTGACAATTCCAGATTGAGGTATAAACTGTCTTTGCATGAGGTCTCAATTACGTGCACTGGTGGCGTTGGTTATGAAATGAGCCCTCTACGGTGAACACAGAAATATCTGCGTGTTTTCTGTGGTTAGGAATTGGACTAATCTCTTCATACTCAAGCCCTGTAGTCACCACCTAAAATTTGTAATGCAATGAGAACTGATACTAAAAACAGATATCAACATGATATCAAAATGTGACCCAGGACCACAAAACCAGTCATAAGGGTCAATTTAAATAAGCTTTCCACTGATGCATGGTTTGTTATGATAGGACAATATTTGGCCGCGATACAACTATTTGAAAATCTGGAATCTCAGAGTGCAAAAAAATTAAAATATTGAGAAAATCGCCTTTAAATTTGTCCAAATAAAGTTCTTAGCAATGCTTATGAAAAAATAAAGTTTTATATATTTACGGTAGTAAATTTATATCATAGAACATGATCTTTACTTAATATCCTAAAGATTTTTGGCATTAAAGTAAAACCAATCATTTATGTATTTTTGTATTTCATATTTTTGGCTATTGCTACAAATATACCCCATTGACTTATTTATGGTTTGGGTTTTGTGGTCCAGGGTCACAAATGATCCTATTTACTGTAATACTTTATTAAAATGTGGTAACTTGCTGCACGTTTTTCCTTTACAGCAGATGTCACTTTTAATTATGTTAATCACATTAACAAAATAAATTACTTTTAATCTCTCTCCACCAAAGACTCCTAGTCCAGACTCCTAGTTTGTAACACCCACTTTTCAGTGTCCACCCCACTGCATTTTATTTATTTGAATATATCCTCCTTCATCCAGAAATCCATTTTAGATTAAGGTTGATCATTACTGTGGCCCTTGTACTCAAGCTAAATACAAAGGGTTTTCACAACAAATAAACTGCATAGATCATGTAAACATGTAAACAACACTGTTAATAGCTGACAGTCAACTAGGAAAGTCCATGACCACTTTAAAAAAGGGAGGGAACATTATATTTAAATTGAAACATTCATCAGTCATTCTGTAATCTGCAACTAACTACTAACTTTTTTTACTAACATCATTTCAATCTAAACTAGACTTTTTTATGCCTTGTTGCCACCAGCTGCAGAGCAGTTTATTTATTTTGTCTTTATTCAATCAAACACAGTTACTACCTTGATAAATTAAAGTGCAGTTAAAAATACTTGCACAGTGGACATTGTAGACTAAAAACTGTTATTTTTAAATCACTTTAATTCTGTTGTGATAAAATCAGCACTGTCAACTTGTAAAGGCAGTATTATAATTCTTCAACTGGAGTCTGTGAATGCTGAGAATGAGTCTCTATAGGAAGGCTTTTTGCTGATGCAGGTGTTGCTGACATGTGATGCCCATCTGTGTCTCAAGGAAAACAAAACCCCTGACAAAGTAAAGTAGCCTAGGAATGTTTCCAGAAAATAATACAAATTATGTTGAGAATTTGATTCTTTTATAGTTCAACACTTACACTAGATTAATTTCTAAGTAATATAATTTAGAATAAACATTTAAACTATGAAATGTAATAAATTACAATAATAAAAGTATCTACTATCAATCATCACTGAAAAACTGAATATATTATTAAATGAATATTAGTAATTATAATCTAATAAAAAACACTTCCTTTTGAGTGTATTTTCTACTGTTTTTATAATGTTTATAATAAGTCTAAATGTAAATGCTGAGATATTGTGCCTCTAACCAAGGTTATTATAGTTAACAAAAACTAAATCTAATATATGTAATCTATTAAAAACATGACTTTAACTGCGTATAAAATGAAAATGAAAAAAAAAAAAAACTAACTCAAAACATTAATAAAAACTCCAGTATCAGTACCAACTAATCAGCAAACACAGACCTATAAGAATGATGTTGAATATTTAGACGATGTGCTCCCATGAGTGGACTACTGGCAAACATTCGCAGTGAACTCTATTGATCATGTGGTGGCCCCTGGCCTCTACCCTGAGAGGATAAGATAATGAGTTTCCGGTTAAATGTCCCCCACTTATGGGGAAAAACACATTCCAGCAGTGCTCCTTGCGCCCTCCAATATATTTTGTACGGTCTAATTAACTCTGTAAGCAATCTCAATTACTTTGTGCCCAGGGAAGCGTCGGCCAGGCACACTCCTTAAGCAGGTCTGTTATCCTTTTAAAAAATGAGCTGAGGAGGTAGCCTCGGACAACTGAGCCCTACACTTCATTTGTCTTTGGCCAAGTTTGATGGCTATGCGTTTAAAAACCCATTCAATCTTATAAACCAAAAATTAAATGTACTCAGCTGTGATGGTCCTCTGTGCATCTGCTATTTATATGCTAATCTCCTCTCTTACGGGGAAGGTCTTGCAAATTATTACGGCAAACCAATAACTCAGGTGTATGGACTAGCAGGCTAGCTGACCGCAGAACAGAATGAAATGCGCTTTGTCATGAGAACATGTTCTAGGCAGTCTGGAGAGAGACTCCCGTGAAGTTTCCTGTCATATCTCAATTTGAAAGCTCACATATACGCATATACATACACACACAGGGTTATTTCAGGATAACTAGGACATTTTTGCCCCAGTCTTCTTAAATGGCAGAAGTGTCACAATTTAGCCAAATTCACAACTTACCCAAATCTACCCTATTCACGCTTTTATTTGATTTTTTTACTAGAAAGTTTTACTGTAAAAAATGTTGCAAATAAAACAAAGATTACATACTTCTTTGGTATTTCAACTTTTTACACAATTTCACACTTAATTGTCTGTTACTTGCTGTTTCTTTGTAATTATTTGATACAATTTACTAGCAATTTTGTAGCAAAATAGTTTAAAAGCAAATCCTACAGCAAATGTTTTATACAATTATTAACTGGTTTCTTCTGCCCAAAACAAATATTAACCAATGTTTAACTAGGATTATGAGTAACCAAAAGGTATAATTTCTTTCCTGCAGAAGAACACACTGTAAGAAATTATGCTTTTTGAGGAAAACATTTCAGGATTTCTCTCCATATAATAGACTTCTATGGTGCCCCCGAGTTTGAACTTCCAAAATGCAGGTTAAATCCAGCTTCAAAGGGCACTAAACGAAGGTTTGAAGGGCACCTAGCCGATGAAGAAGGGTCTTATCTAGCAAAACGATTGGTTATTTTCGAAACATATTGACAATTTATATGCTTTTTAACCTTAAATGCTTGTCTTGTCTCTTCTCTGCGATGCATATGCGTAGTCTGTGTGAGCCGGGTCAATAGTATTCGTCAGTATGTTGAAAAAATTCCATCTCATTTTCGGCTTCAACTTCAAAATTGTCCTACAACGCTGTTTTACCTTTTTTTAAAAGGCTGTTTGATCTTCTTTGTATGTTCACTTTGTAAACACTGGGTTGGTACTTCTGCAGCGATGTAGGACAATTTTAAAGTTGGGGAAGAAAACGAGATGGGAGTTTTTCAACATACCCTAACTGTCTTGACTCGGATCACTCTGACTTGTCTATTTCAAACAACTGTCCATTTAAAAAAAAGCTGATCGTTTCGCTAGATAAGACCCTTCTTTCTCGGCTGGGAATGTTTAAAGCCATTTGAAGCTGCATTTAAACTGCATTTTGAAAGTTCAAACTCAGGGGCACCATAGAAGTTCATTACATGGAGAGAATTCCTGAAATGTTTTCCTCAAAAAAACATTTCTTTACAACTGAAGAAGGAAAGACATGAACATCTTGGATGACAATCTGTAAATTTTTGTTCTGAAAGTGAACTAATCCTTTAAGTTGCCTTATTACAGTAAACAATACATATTCTCCCCTAGCCCTTTATATATTGTTTCATTACATATTTTGCGCATTAGACATCAGCCACAAATCCACACAGAGTGTGTGTTTAAAACATTAACCCATTTATCATGCGTGTTAAATTTGAGGATCTCACATGAGGAAAAAATATGGTGTGCTATTCATGTAAATAACTGATATTTTGGTATCTAGGTATACTATAGTAATTTATTTTTCCTTATACTGTATTTGCATTTCCAAGCTGTTGGGGTTTTCCATTTAATTTTAACATTCAAAGCTCATTATCATGTGATAAAAGCACACAGAAAAATTATAAATAAGTCAGTTTACACCTTTTTCTGTTCCTCAATCAGCAGGAGTTTAAATTGAAAGCAATTCCACCCATGTCATAGCAATGACACAGGGAATAAAGTAATGGAATGCTTTTACCGGAAAAAGGAAAAACTAATTATGATAAAGGCCTTTTAGTTGTTGCTTTATCACAAAGCACTGATTTTTTGCATTGAAAATCGTCACTGAGAGTGATAAACCTCTCTGGCGTGCAGTCAAGTGCTTTGTCAATGTCACACCCCTCCTTTCTCTCTACCCTGTCTGTTCTTTTCACCCAGTTAAAAATGGATAACATGTGTCATAATGATGTGTCTCCTAACTGCTTGCTGTGTCCCATTCCACCCTAGAGTGAGCAAATCTCCATTAGCACATGAGTCGAGCCTCCTCATAGCAAATCTCCCTGTATCGATGCAAAGATGCACGTCTTTAGACCATAAAATAGTGTAATCTAAAAATGTGCACACTACACAAATATTCTCAAATCCCTTGTCATGCGTTACACATGGAGATCTTTTGACAAATAAACATTTTCCAGCACACTATTTGACAAAATACCAGTATTTAATGTGTGAGGAAAGAGCGCCCTCCTCTGGGTACAATGCATTACTGAAGATATTCCAGATATAATTTGCACTACTCCTTTACTGTGATCACTACCCTACTGCTTACAGCGTGGTATATACTGAATGTATGCATACAGTACACTATATCATAGAAAACTCAACACAAACACAAAAAAACTGTTGCAAGCTGAAAGATTTTAACAATGAAACAGACAAATTACTACGTATCCAATCAACTGAAATTCATTGTTATATAAACGAATGTATTTGATTACAATTATTAATATTATATATTTGACCTTGTAAAATCCTTTTAGATGGATGGACAATAAACCAAAAATAAAATAGCTGTCATGTAATACTCTCATTACTGTTTAACGTACTTTAAAAAAGTGTAGGCCTATGAAAAAACAAACTCACCACTCTTCTTTCTCTGTTTTTGTAGTCTATATGAAGATACTCGTGTTTTCTCAAGGCATGCTCCAGTGATTTCTTTAACTCAGTGCCTCTCCTCATCAGTTCCTCCTCAACACCCACCTTTGTAAAGACCTGCACAAGACACATTATAAATGAACTTTGTACAAATAAACATAACATTCAGATGTCTGAAAGACAAATCCAATGAATATAGTGCCACATTTTGAACCCACATTCGCCTTTTACATTCTTTGTAATAGCGGAATTAGATATAATTTAAACAACTGTTTCTTAACTTGCCATTTTTTAAATGAAATGTTATTAAATTAAGTTTTGCAGAAGAGAGCAGCATGCACATTCTGCTAAACATCTCCATTTAAATAATCAAAGACAGGCTTTTTATTTGGGAATGGAAGATTCCTTTAAGAGGTCAAAGGGCTTACATGGATCCAAGACTGCACCAGAGGCAGGTGTCTGGTTGTGATGAGTCTATGGAGATCCCTCACAGTGTTTACTAATGCCTCATTCTCTTCTGTCTCCCTCAATTTTAAATCTGCAGACATGATTCAGATGGTTATTCACAACATTTCCTGATTTCAACTCCAAATTCCGTGACATGACATAAGATTCATATCATCACAATGGCTATGAACCCGATCAGTCAAATACACCTGTGGACACATTGAGCTCCAGCTGATATCCGTAAGACATTAAACCAGTGCTGCGGAGAAACACGTCCTCATCAGGAACTTCCTCTGTGTCGCTCTCATCACTAGACTTGTCCGTTTGCCCTTCATCATTTTTCTTTTCTGTCATCTTTCTGTTCTGCTCATTGCTCAGGTCTTTACTGCAGCAGGGCTGGTCAGATATGTTCTCGGCTCCCACAGAGGTTTTAGCAATTGATGCTTCCTCATTAAACAGGTTTAAGTCATCGGTTGCAAGCAGTTTTATGCAGTTGTTCATCTCAGTCAAGGTTTCCTCAATCTCAGTCGTCATTTCTTAATAAAAGAGAGATCAAAGCAAGCATTTTAGTGTGGATAGAAATGGATGTGTACACTGGTTATCTTTAACTATAGATTAATGACATTCTTAAGCAAAACAAGACGTAAACAAGAACTTGTGTTCTAGATTGTTACATTTTTTTTTTTTTTTTTTTTTTTTTATAAATTATCAATACAAATAAACCCAACATTAAATAAAACCTAACAAACAGGTTTTCATTAAAAGGGCCTGCATATACAGTAAAGTTTAATGTAAAAACATGAGACCAGGGTCTGAAAAAGAGTGATGAGTGAGTGATGATCATATCCACAGATAATGTAGTCCAATTGTTCCACGGTAATTGGATCTAAACATGGAACACTGTTCAGCTGTTTTCATAAAACTACGCATTAAGAAAAATGCAAAAGTTACCTAACATTTTGAGCAGTTGTTTTAACTGATAGTTAGATCAGTGTAATGAGTGTGAAATGTTAATACTTTGATGTTATGTTGTGTCATTTTGAAGAGGTGATTTTAGTTCACTGAACAAATGAACTTATGTTTATATGTATTATATCCAAGCAATTGGATAAAGTGTTAGGAGTTTTGAAAAAAGTGCATATGATCACTGTTTTATCAAGAGTTTCACAAAAAAGACATCAATGTTCTGATATTAGCACCAAAGTGATTGTAAAAGGCTACAAGTATTGTACTATTGTATACATTATACTGTCACCCATATCCTATAAATGCACCTTTTACTTTTTCCCCAAGTCTTAAAGATTACTCTAGCAAGTCATTAACCACTTTTGATAAGGCTTTTGTAGTCAAGAAGTTCTGATTTATGTGATTTATTTATTGAGGTAAATATTTAGGCTGTATTTTTTTAAACAGTATTATATCTAAATTACTATTCCAGGATATATGTGACCCTGTACCACAAAACCAGTCATAAGGGTCAATTTTTCAAAACTGACACTTTTACATCACCTGAAAGCTGAAATAAATAAATAAGCTTTCCATTGATGTATGATTTGTTAGGAAACATTGAGAAAATCACCTTTAAAGTTGTCCAAATATAGTTCTTAGCAATGCATATTAATTATGTTTTGATATATTTATGGTTGGAATTTTACAAAATATCTTGATGGAACATGATCTTTACTTAATATCCTAATGATTTTTGGCATAAAAAAATCAACAATTTTGACCTATACAATGTATATTTGGCTGTTGCTACAAATGTACCCCAGCGACTTATGACTGGTTTTGTGGTCCAGGGTGACATATATAATTTACAGCTTATCATGGGAGCTGCCCCTTAGTGTTTAACCAGCATATAAAGCATTTGCCTAGCATACCTCCTTAGGAAATGTTGATTCTTGCTGGAGCTGTAAAATCTTAAACATGCTGTAAAAAAAAAAGTAAAATACTTTTTGTAACCTTACCCTTACAGCAAAACAAATCTAGGAATTTCACATTTACGCAAGTTTAACATGCACATTTAAATATTTTTAATCTGTGCATTTTAACAACAGCAGTTTAGAATTAGCTCCACCCAATGATTTCAACATACATATGACAGGATTGCTGATGGGATTGTAAACCAGGAATAGGTGTAGCCACATTGCACATGCAAACAGGCCTTCAATGACTAAAAGACGATATCTTGAATGACCCTGTGTGAAGGCACAGTCAGACAGGACATGTTTTCAGGACATAATGTCTGTGAACTGTGGACGTCAGTAATGATTATTTCCAATTTGCACAGGATAAACTACACAGACATAGCTGAGATAGGTGTGTCTACTGTATACTGCATTATATCTATATATATTATTAGCTAGTGATTTAATTCCAAAATGTGGTACAACAAATACTATAATACAAGCTTGAAATAATAAATTGCACTCATAAATGTGTAAATCTGTTGTATAGTTTCCAGAATTAACACAATGGTATTTATAATAAATAGGTGCCTTGTAGGTCAGGTGATCTGATGTTCGATATTATAATTAAGAAATATAAAAAACTATAATTAAAAGATAAAAATAACAATAAGCAGTAATTCCAGCATCTAAATAAAAAATATTGTAGAGAAATTCTGCTCTATATACTGTAGGCTGACAACCAGATATAAAACCAGAGATTGAATGGGTAATCACTGAAGTCACTGAAATCAGAAAATGTTCTATCAAGAATGTGTGGAAATATAAACATTGGCAATGCAGTGGCATCAGTGTTATGGCGTCATCAGCAAGCCAGTTCTTTATGATAGATTAGTAGTTCCACTTTGATTAATTTTTATTATTCAGTAAAAAAAAAAAAAAATTGGACATTTCAGAAAACAAGGCTATAGTGCACTTGCACTCAATTGGCTCAGTGACTGAACTGTTACTCTGCATTCTGAAAAGTGCTGTGGCATTATTAGCCTGTTTGCCACATTGCTAGCCCTTAAAGTGATATATAGGCAAAAAATAACATTTTTATAAAATAAAAATATGTGTGTAAATATATCAAGGAATAACCAAATTACTTTATTTTACCGTAGACAATTTCTAAAAATGTTCAAAAGGTGGACTGCGTTTTTCATTGGGATTACTGTTTGTGAAAATAAAGGTGTTTACCCTCCATTTCCTGTTTGGCCTTTTCAAGCTTCTCTCTGTAAATTCTTTCCAATCTCTTCTGTTTCTCCTCTTGTCTTTTTCTCTCAGCCAGTGTTCTTGCTTCAACATCATGAAAATCTACCTAAAAAGACACAATGTATAATTAAGCAATTTGTGGTTAACCAAAAACTTTCTGGTCCCTGTTTACTTGGAGAGTTTTTTTTTTATATATACTATGGAAGTCAATAGAGACCAGCATCTATTTGGTTGCCCTTATTATTCAAAATATATTCTTTTGTGTTTAGTAGAGAAAAGAAATACATACAGGTTTGAAACAACTTCAGGGTGTGTAAATGATGACAACATTTTCCATTTTTGTGCAAACTGTCCCTTTAGGGAGATAGTTCCATAATGACAAATTATACTGACTAAAATTAAAACCGCCCATAACATCATGTGAATGAAAATCATATGTAAATAATAAACTACTTGAACATAATGTTGGAAAACACAATGAAACAATTCCTAAATATATTTTTTATCAATTGCTTGATTCATTCACCTTTGATTACACAGCTAAACTTAGCTAGAATACACAATCCTTTCCATAACAGACTTTTTATAATTACATAACAACAGTGACGTGTCCCAGGGTGCAAACAGATGTCATTAAATACTATAATCACAGAACAGGTGCGTCCAGATAAATACCTTTTTAATCTGCTTAAGAAAGTGATATCCCAGAGACAGTTTCTTATACGCCTCTCCATACGTGGCGTGCCATGACTGCACAGTCTGAATAGCAAGTGTCCTTAGTTTTCTTGCCACCTCTTTGGGTGGAGGCAACGGCTGCTCAGTGTCTGTTTCTACTGTAAGTTCCAAGAACTCCTGAAAGTTTGTGATGAGAAGACCTCTGAAGTGATGTGACCGGCTGAAAATCTCACTGACCATTTGGAAGGCAGAGAGACGGATTTCTGCATGCTCTTGGTTCAGCTGGGTCATAATCAAGTGGTAGAAATGATCAACGTAGTCAGTGGAAACTCTGCAGTCAGAAAAGGAGGAAGAGTTCCAACTTAACAAGGAGCGTAAGTGCATATGTCTAGTGCTGCTCTATGGCCACAAAAACAAATACATAACTGACAACATTGATAAATAAAGACTGGGTATGGCCAATTTCCTCCATTCCATAACAAGATAATGAGACTTTGGGCAGAGCTGCCAAAAGCTTTGGTGATCAGTGATAACAACTAACCAGCATTTTATGAATCATTGTACCATGATAATGGTATGGCTGTCTGAAATCAAAGTTTGCCATATGCCAGCACAAATTATGGTTAATTAAATGATTGTAACTGGCTCAAGTTCTTGCTTAGTTTACTTTAAGGTAAAGTTCAACAGACCCTAGGGTAAAGGCCTTTTACTAATGCAGTGGCTGCAATGGGTCAAAAACACTCACTAAGCAAATAAAGATGTCCAAATAAAGATTCTATGATGAAATCTTTACCAGAATGTGCCAATCTAGACACATGACCCACAATTTATTCCATTTTTTATTACTGTGTGTGAAGAAAACAACCTGCTAAACATACTTGCATATTTTCTTCACTTCTTTCATTTTGTCTTGATTTAACTGTGGTTCTCCAGATGTAGTCAACTCTTCAACCAGTTGTGAGAGCTTATCACGCATTGTTTGGTCCATCTTGATATAACCCTATAACAGAATGAATAAAGAATCAAGGAAAGTATAAAGGAATGGGTGACCGCAATCATCACTGAGAAACAGTTTCTCCCATATGCCATTACTCACTATTGTTTTTGCTATTCAGCTGCTATTCAACACTCTAATATTGTCAGATTCATAGTCTACCAGTGACAGCTTCTCATTTTGGATGAGAATGATTTACACGTACCGCTTCCTCCACCTGCTGTAATCAAACTAGCGTTAATAATTACTGGTATTATATTATATATAAAATGTATGTGTCCGTTTGGAAAAGAAAGCCACTCATCTCAATATTTTAGTGCGACTGTGCAGGGAATGTAAACAAAGACACACTGAGCAACCGTGAAGTGTAAAGAGACCTCCATTTTCAAAATAAGAGTCGCGCTCTGGTGTAAATGTTCACTGAATATTTAAAGATCATACGGAACGTAATCGTTTATATAATTGTACACATTATTTTAAATGTACGGTTATATATGAGTGTGCATACTACTGTGCAGCGTGCGTATTGAAAATCTACGGCAAAATACAAGTTCTGATTATTAATTAGACGCTGCTGACGTTGCTTTGTGTGCGTTGTTACGTAACAAAATCAATATTCATGAGTCAAGACTGAATTCATTCTTATTCGTCAAACTGACAACCGCCCACTGGTTGTCATTCAATCAGTGGGGCATTCTGTCCGAGCGTCAGGCAGCTTAATGAATATTCAAAGCAAGGCTTCCGCTTACTAGAGTCGAGTGACGCACTTTGTAAATTTGTAACCACAGAGGTGGGTGGGAGCAAAAGTGCATTAAAAGGACCTCACCACACCTGAGAGTGATTGATCAAACGTTCAACACTTCGCTGTATACAAACAATCATGTTGGCACGTATCGTTTTGGTGCTCTGTTTGGCAGGTGAGTCTGTAACTGATTTTGATAAAAAGGAACATCAAAGTCTGATGTTTTGACAATGTTTTGTTACAAAGACGACGTTAACCTTTTAGAGTTTAAACTACAAATAACGTAGCCGAAGAGTTATTCATTTTTCTCTGTGTGTTTTACTTTTATATTATTCTAAACAGCTTTGGCAAGAGCAGCTGTCATCCCTAAGGACTCTAAAGAGGTGGGTTGAAGATTATAACTTATCTACCATGCTTTATTTTACCAGTGTGTTTATCTAATGTGTTCTGTGTGTTTATGTTGGCAGCCAAAATGCTCGGAGTACTACTTGCCCATATGTACCCGTGAATATAACCCTGTGTGTGGTACTGATGGAGTCACATACTCCAACGAATGCATGCTGTGTTTGGGAAATATGTAAGTAGTTTGTAGTGTTTTGCTTTTATCTGCTGTTTGAATGTTTATAATGTTCTTACTGGTGTCCTTTTAAAAAAATATTTGATTTGTCTTTTCATAGGGAGGACAAGGTCAACACATTAATCTACAGAGTGGGCGAATGCTGAGACAAATCTACTGTGTTCTATAGATGTGACATGAAGGCTGGAACCACATGTTGTTGTTTTTTTAATGGTTTGTCTTAAGATGTAGTGTTCCCCCCCCTCCCCTGTTGTGTGTAATTTTTATAACATTCTAATCCTTTAATAAAACCTTGATATAGAAGTATTTGCATTGTGGCTTTTGTTTAAAATTGGCACTATCACAATTCCTGTAGCTGTTTATAATAACACTAACGAAATGGAATCAGAAGAAAATTGCTCTGACTGTAAAACACTATTCGGTTGATACGAACAGAGTATGGGGTGATCAATCTGTGTTTGCACTGAGTGAACTAATGTCCTGGGGCAGAAGCAACTTTTTGGCAACAGTATTCTGATGTCAGACATCAAAGTTCAGTCTAGCATGTTTGTAGCAGACATTTTAGAATTAAAATCACTGCAAAAACAATAGTCATGTCAATATTAAGATCATTTGGTTTATAATTTCACTTCTAATAGTAGAGCCTTTGAGTGGTAAAAAATTTACTTGGGTATTTTTTTTTTTAAATCAAATTGTCAAAATAAAACCGAAAATTAATCAAACAGCACAAAAAAGAATCAAATAATATCAGTTACAGTGTCACTGCATTTAATATAGATAGCGCTGCTGGTAAACCAGGATCACACTGGATAAACTCTAAAACAAAACATCACCCCCACTGTATGGGCCAATCATCGTATTGTACAGTGACGTTATGTCTCATAATAGCAGGACACAATGAAGACAAGCAAGTGTTTAGAGAAAACAAACATTCTGTTCCTAGTCTACATGGTTAATATTATTAAAAACAGGAAGTTATAACCTGGTTACAACAGAGTTTTGATGGCCTATGGCTATAAATGTCAAAATTCTTGGCTGTTTTTAATATACTGAAGAAAAAATAATACTTTGTAAACATTGGTGTTCATATACATCACTAAAGAACATGAAATGCCGCTGTTAATTTGTTTAATAAAATGGTGAGTTTGTGAGCATAACTTGAGAGCTTGCCTTCATAGGGTCAATAATTACACTGCAATGTTGACACCGTTTCAGTTGTTTCTCTTATGCAAATACAATTTTTACAACAGATAATGTCTAAATATAATTTATTACGAATTATGTAAAGTCTTCTTATATAAATATAAATTACGTCAGGCATGATGAAAAGTCCAACAAACCAAAAAAATCCAAGTTGTAAAAGGCCTTCATTAGGTATTATATTTTGACAGTTACAATTTTGTACAATATGAATACCTTCAGATCCTGTTTTGTATATATTATTAGTGAAAAGAGGCTGATGTAACTAGTTGCAGATATTTATACATCCCATTTTTAAAAACCAAAAGAAAAACAGCCTTGCCTTGGACAAGACAGATAAACGTGCACAAAAATATATACAGAACACATTTTTTTATTTTGAAGAAAAGCAAATAGTTCCCCATGTTGAGTAGTTTTTGAATGATTTGGGAGAATTAGATTTGTTTGTTACGCATATTTACCTTTTAAATTACACACATCTACAAACTAAACTAAATCTATCAAACTAAAGGTGCTTAGTAAACAGACTTTGTTCCTCCTTCTGATGATGGATGATGTATGATGTGATGAGTCAGTGGTATGGATAGCTGCTATAAATATCTGATTGTATAATCACTTAGTTCAGTTTTATATCATCAGTTGAGTGAGTTGACTCTCAGTTTGGTAACAATGGTTGCACGAGGTGTCATTGTCATAATCTGTGTTCTGGGTGAGTAATTTTATTATTTTTTTTAGCTCGAGTATTTCCTCGTCACATCATAAAAACGGTTAAATTGTTATCTTTGTTATCTTCTCGACACAAACAGTGGCCATATCTGAAGGAGCAAGAGTGGTGAGTAAATAAAGCTTGTATAATTGCTGTTCCGAGTTTCTTTTTTAAAGCTAAGAATTAAAGAGTGTTTTTTCCCTTTTCTGTTACAAGCCTAATTGCAAGTATTCTTCTAACATTTGCCCAATGAACTATTCACCTGTATGTGGAACCAATGGAATAACATACAGCAATGAATGTTTGCTGTGTGCTGCAGTCAAGTACGTTTAAATATGCATGCATTTTTAAACAAAGTATAGCTTTAAAAATGGATTGATTAAAGATCTGTCACCAGACCTTCAGCCTTTAATCTTTGATTTAATCTCTGTCTTTTTAGGGCATCAAACACTAAAATTTTATTCCGGAAGCAAGGCCGGTGTTAAATCACAGATCTACAGGTGTGGCACAAGAATGGCATAATAATTAAGCTTGGCAGACCTTCAGCCTTCACGTTTTATTGTAATCATGTCTAATTCATTATGGCCTTAATGTGTAATGATTTAATCCATAAATAAATACTGAATACTGAAACTGTTCTGTTTGGTTCTGTTTTTTTCCCTCAAATCATGGAAAGACAAGTCACTGTCTTTCAACAATTATATTGTTTTTGAATGTGCTATTGTATTTTTTTGTGGAGGTTAAAATAGGTGAAAAACACCATAAATTTAATTTAAAAGAGGGACCCAAACTGTGTCAAGAGACTAGAATATCCTAAAGAATGTGGGCTCTCTTGACACCCCATACAAGAAACAAATAAAAAGAGGGACATTTACACACCAGTCATTGCGCATCGCTCCAGCACTATAATAAGTTGATTAAAACAATGGTAGTGAGAATTAAGTTGATGCTCAAGCATTATTATTGATTTCAATGAATCCCAGCTGTGTTTTATATGCAGTTAGTTTATCCAAAGTGACTTACAAATGAGAACAATGGAAGCAATCAAAATCAACAAAAAGAGCAATAATATGTAAGTGCTATGACAAGTCTCAGTTAGCTTAATGCAGTATACGTAGTCAGGAAAAGGTGACCGATGTATGAAATTTTGACTTTAGAGAAAATAAAGAGACTGAAGTGAAGTGAAATGAAGATAACCATGTCTGTTTTACCAATTGAGGGACAATGAGAATAAATATGCAAATGGTCAGAGAACATTAACTTTTTAATAATTTCAAAATAATTCTTTCAAATGTGTTGTGTGATGTCTGAGCTACGTCCAAGAGCTGTGCATGAGGGTTTTCAACTCCAGTGCTGGAGGGTCAGTCTCCTGCAGACTTTAGTTTCAACCCTAATTAAACACGTCTTTCTGTTATTTGCAAGTAATAACTCAAGTAATTATCTTGTTAGGGTGTGTTTGGTTAGGGTAAGTGATCAATCAGCAGGATAATGACCCTCCAATTCACTTTGTAGGGAACTTCCAGTTATCCATTGTAGGAAATGCAAAGGAAATCCAAATCCAATTATTCATATCAACACATATATTGGTGCATGACCTTCAGAACTGTGGCTGGTTTTATTGACAATAATATGAAATAATATGAAATGCTAATTGCACAAAATGTCAAGGTAAGAAGAAAATGGCATTTTCTCCATGTAATAAACTCCAATGCCAAACAAACAAACAAAAACTAACAAAAATCTTGGGAGAAAACATGAAATACAATACAATACCACAACACTCCATTAAATAAAGAAAATAGTTTTGTTCTTACTTAAAATGCAGTCATCAAGATCCACATATGAAATGACTTCAGTCAGAGGGACAGATGTTTTTAGTGCTGAGTTATAAGTGCAACAAATCTCCAAACCCTTAAACTGTCCAAATGCAAATCTTTCTTCACTTTAACACCGCAGTCAGAATGCCAAACAATAGCTTTTTACTCCTTTAAAATAAGACATTAAAAATCATATTTGTAGCCCTGTGTATTATTTACTTACACAATACAACATTCTTTCCTTCATATCTTGAGGTCCCTCTAATTTATTTTTTTAATTCATACCTATGCAGTACATCTCAGATAATGATTGTCTAAAATTCATTAGGTGCTGCTTGAGAAAGTTTATACAACGTTAAAGGCACTAGAAGTATCTGATTAAAATTGAGATTAAATCTCAAACCATAAATCAGCTTCAGCTTCAGATGAACGTATGAGGTGAGAGAAATATGGACAAGAGCTCGATGCTACACAAATCAAAGCTACATACACAGTCTTTAATACAAGTTTAGTCCAGGTATTAAACCACAGCTACCAAGTTTTGCACTGAATCATTTGATAGAAAATGTTGTAGCCCCTTCATGGCCTGTAGGTTTTTATGACATCCTTTATGGGTCTCCGACAGATCGGACAACACGCATTGATCTGTCTCTTGAGCCTCAGTCCACAGTCATTACACAAACACATGTGCCCACATGTATAGATGACGGTGTCCACCTCCTGATCAAAGCACACTGTGCACTCACTGCTCTTGCTGCTCAGGGCCGCATCTGATGAGGAAAGGGTCGGTGAGACAGGTGGACTGAGAGGAGAGCTGGGAGCCGTCACTAAAAAAAGAGCACATTAAACTACATCATAATCCTGCTTGAGTGGAAAAAAGTCATTCATATATCATACAACATAGTTCTTCTGAATGTTAAAACAACAAGTGATGCCACCTTAACCCTGTAAGAGTAGAAGTAATAGTAATGCTTTAGCAAACCACTAAAAACATATTACGGAATGTGATGTCTATGATGTCTGTAGTGGATGTTGTCCAAATCTGCATTGCAAATCCTTGCTTCATCACCCGGCTTATTCATATAGCCACAGCATGTCAGTGTGTGGATACTTGTTACCTGCTTTTAAATACCTTTCACTTTCAGAACAAAAATTTACAGATAACGTACTCCCCCCCCCATCCAAGATGTTCATGTCTTTCTTTGTTTAGTCATAAAGAAATTACACTTTTAGAGGAAAACATTTCAGGATTTCTCTCCATATAATGGACTTCTATGGTGCCCCTGAGTTTGAACTTCCAAAATGCAGTTTAAATCCAGCTTCAGAGGGCTCTAAATGATCCTAGCTGATGAAGAATTTAGCTGATGAATTTAATTTTTTTAGCCTGACTTAAATTAGTCATTCAGCAGTTCAGACTTGAATGGAAGCTGATGAATAAGCTTGTTAAGACTCACCTAGAGAGGATTCAGATGCTGATGAGGATCTGTTGACAGTGAAAGCCAGATCAGAGTCACTGTCATCAGGTGTTGATACCTGAGACACTGATGGGGAGGTGGGAGGGCTGGCCTGAACAGTTCCTTATGGACAAAAAGAACATAATTTACCACGATCTGCCTTTATTACAACAGTCACTGACAAATCACCTTTAGTTGACATTGACAGAATGAGTTTCAACAAAGAAAATATAAAGAATAATAAAAAATGAAGTTTGGATCCTGAATTCTTGTCAATATAGAATTCCTACTGTGCTAAAAAAAAAAAAAAAAGTACCGTATAACATCAGCTACAACTTGATCACTATACTTACAATATAGCATGGTCATTTTTATAAACATGCTTAGAAAAAACATTACAGGTGTGTATCTTGAGACAAAACAAAGGCACTGATATTTTTTAAGATAATTTTTTAGTTGAAACAGCTGTGACTTACATTTTAGTCTAGGAATAGGCTTAAACCTTGTCTGTGAAACTGTGAGATTTAGACCTTATTCTAAGACCAAATCTTTGCAATTGTCCATGATGTGGGTTTTATTTTTTACACATGTAATGTTAGGAGTTCATCTGATATAATTATGTAAATTAAAATAAAAGGAACAGTCAAAACTGTTTTACTATTGCATTTGTTTCAGTGTGCCATGCTGTTCTGAATTGTTCTGAAAACTGTCAAAAGAAAAGCATCATTCTAAAATAAAGTTGATTGCAAGAGCAGTTTGAAATTATTAGGCATGCGACAAGAATCCCTGGGTAAAAAACAGAATATGATTTATTTTTCCAGTGATAAAGCAGCTATAGTATATATAATTAACTCATTGTCATTAGGCATATGCACAAAAAATTGGGAAACATAGCATAAATGTAATATGTAAATGTCAACAACCATCCTAACATAATTTGATATGATCAGATATACAGAATAAGTCAAAGGTTTAGACATTTAATTGTTTCCCAAGATATGATTTTTTTTAGAAAAAAAAAAAAATGTTGGTTCAGAGAACAAACAGTGTGAGCAAAGCTAAAATAGTCCAGGCTGGACTATTGCAATGCTCTCTTGGCAGGTCTTCCAGCCAGTTCTATCAAACCTTTACAATTAATCCAGAATGCGGCTGCAAGATTTTAATGTGTCGAAAAGAACGCACATCACACCTCTCTTCATCACTTTGCACTGGCTACTAATAGCTTCTAGCATAAAATTCATTCAACTCATTCCGAGCAGCTGCGTCCTTAGCCATCTTCAAGAAATGGCTAAAAACACATCTCTTCAGTTATAATTCTATTTAAAAAAAAAAAAAAAAAACATGACTCTTTAAGACAAGCACTCTATTTATTTTTTTAACTGCTTGTTGTTGTTTTTTTAAACACTAGGTTCTCTATTCTTTTTGCATTCAATTTATTTGTTTACTTTTTAATATATAATTAACAAAACACAAGCTTGCTCTATTCTTTTCTATTTTATCTGTTTTCCTTTTATTTATTATAAAATAAAAAAAAATGTACTGCTTTAGGCTGACTGAGATTTGTCATAGCACTTGCATATCCTTTCTCTTTTGTTGATTTTGATTGCTTCCATTGTCCTCATTTGTAAGTCGCTTTGGATAAAAGCATCTGCTAAATGACTAAATGTAAAATATAGATACCATCTAGACAAAGAAGCAGCTTAAATATAAAAGCATTTGGTTAGAATGATTTAGGTCACTACATAATTTTCATACTTCTTGTGTTATTTTATTATTTACTCACTATTATTCTAAGTAAAAAAAAAAGTGAATGTATGTTTCCACACTTTTATACATATCATGCAATAACAATTATCATCACATTTATTAAATCCTACCTAATATTCTGAGGCGGTTAACAGCTCCATGCAGTGTGAAGAAGGCCCACAGAACCTGAGAGGAGTCGACACACAGGAGACGACCGCGAGCCGCTCCATTGATGCCATGATGCACCTCCCCATTGGCCAAAAAGGTAAAGCTGAGCACATCACCAGCCGCTGGCACAGGAAAACCCCTGTAGACCACCCAGTACTCCTTACGGTCCAGAAGCACCTCTGGGTCAGCTGGCAGCTCTCCAGCATTGAGGGTGCCTGGATCACAAGAGGTCATACCAAAGAGAAGAGCCCCAAAGTAAGGCAAGCCCAGATGGCCCACCTCCACGTACAGAGTCTCGCCCACCCGGACGGGCCTGTCACTGAACATCAACGTTCTGCTGCTGTCAAGGAAGTGGGTACATGCAACTGTGCGATCATTCGAGAGAACCACGTCAGGGCCTCGTACTGGGTGAAAATGCAGGTTAGCGTCAAGGGGCATGGAGAGCCCACGGGCAACTCTCTGTACGTTGAAGGGGGTGGATGAAGAAGGTGTAGACGAAGTGGAGCAGCAGGGAATGAGCTGGTTGTAGTTGCTTAGCTGAAGCGTGGCAAATTTAGCTGCCGCAGCCTGGTTGCTCTCTAGCTGGTTGTTGCTGTAGTTGGCCGAGTCGTGGTTGCTCTGGGGAAGATAGGCACTGAGTCGAGTGCTACTCAGACAGCTTGTGCCCACGCTCTCAGCAAACGTGCTCTCTGTGAGAGGTAAGGAAGACCAGTGAATCATTATAATAACAAGTAAAACCACTTTCATTTCTTCTGCTCTATAATTAGTAGTCAAGATGGCACTGCGGATGGCAGCCACTCAGTTGTTTTAGTGTTTTTGTTAGTTTTTCCTGTTTTTTGTGTCGCAAACATAATCTGTATATTTGTATACTGTTCTTTTTATTATCTGTCTTGTCTTGTTACTGTCTCTCTGTTGCACTTTGGAGCTTGTCACTACAACAAATTCCTAGTATGTGCAAACATACCTGACAATAAAGCTCATTCTGATTCTGATTCTGATAACAATGCTATTTTACTCTTTTCGACTCCAGAATCCACAATTTGCCCCCAACTGCAGCAGTAATGAACTCTACATTTGTTTGTGAAGCTGGCACGTTTGTTTTTGCCTCCAGCGAGTGCATTCACCCTTCATATATTCATATGTTTACATAAACTGACAACCATCCGCAACTTTTAGACACCATTTTCATTTTTCAACTCAACTGTCATGGAATTGACAGGATTGTGGGATATCAGGCAGCAAAGGATACATTTGAGCTGCCTTCAAAAACTGATCAAATTAAAGAACTTCCAGAACAAAAATTTACAGATAATGTACTTACCCCGTTGTCATCCAAGATGTTCATGCCTTTCTTTCTTCAGTCGTAAAGAAATTAGAAAAATAATTATCTCCATATAGTGGACTTCTATGGTGCCGTGATTTTAAAGTTGGAGGACAAAATGAGATGGGAGTTTTTCAACATACCCTAACTGTACTGACCCGGATTACACAGAGTACGCATACGCATGGCAGAGCTAAACAAGACTAGCATTTAAGGTTAAAAAGTGTATATATATATTTTTTAGAAAATGACAGATCGTTTTGCTATATAAGACCCTTTATTCAGGGTTCCCACTCTAAGCCAAACGTCAAATTCCCTGACTTTTCCCTACCTTTCACTGACTAAAAAAGCTGAATTTCCATGACCTATAATGAACAGATCCATGTATTTGCAAGCTTTATTTACTTGATCACAGATGTTTTGTTAGTACAAAACACATACATACACTACTTGTTTGTTTGTTTGTTTGTTTTATCTGTTAAATGCACTTTGATATTTTTCTGTACTATTTCTACAGAAATTAGCTTATTTTAAATTAATTTTTATGCTTTCATAACCATAACCTAAATCATAACAATAGGCAGAATGCATGAAACAACACAATAAAACAAAATACAGTATAGAAAAATGACATTTTGATAAATGGAAACAAAAATTGAAAAGCAACAAACAAAAATTCCTGATATTCCATGACTTGGACAAAACAAATATAAAATTCCCTGACTTTCAATGTCTGGAATAGACCTTTTAAAATTCCATGATATTCCAGAAGTTCCATGACCCGTGGGAACCCTGTTTATTCCTGGGCTGGAATCATTTAAAGCCCTTTGAAGCTGCATTTAAACGCCCTTTTGGACGTTTAAACTCACAAAGTTCACTATGTGGAGATAATTACTGAAATGTTTTTCTCAAAAAACGTATTTTCTTTACAAATGAAGAAAGAAAGGCATGAACATCTTGGATGACAATAGGCTGAACACATTATCTGTACTTTTGTTCTGGAAGTGAACTACTATTTATCACTTATTACTAGTCAAATAGCTTTTTTAGTATAATTTATTTATATTTGTTTATGATATAAATTATACACATCCCTAGAACACCTCCTTAGCATCAGTCCAAAAGCCCTTTTAGATGTGCGCTATTGCTGGCGCCACGACCAGGTGCTAAAGGCAGTGGCTGAGAGCATAGACACAGCCATCAAGGGCCACCACAAGCCAAAGACCACCAAGTGCAAAGCATTTACGGTCTGATCAACCCTGGCAAGGTCACCTGGGCAAAGGTGTCTCATGTTAAAAAAAACAAACCACCCAATGACATCAGGATACATCACTGATTATGTGTCCCAGCGCATCTGCATGATGTATCTTTCACCTATTATCAGCATAAATATCATAAATAAAACCTGTGGCAAATGGCTGTGCAAATAATTCTGCTTTGGTGATGCCTAAAATGAGCAGCCGAAGGAGAGAGAAAGAATATTATCAGCATCAACATTAAAATTCAAAGTTTAAACAAAAATGTATATTAATTTGCGATTTTATTTGTAGTATGCACTTCTTTTGCTTTTAGAAGTTTACTGCAAAACTGATTTTTTACAGTGAAACAATCAAAATTATGGACTGGATGTTTAGATATAGAGCATAGACTACAGATAATTTTAAGTCTATTTAAAACTTTATAGGTAATTTTTTTAGGTAGCACACATTTTCCTCCATATTTGAGGTGTATGGTGGGCTATTATTTTTATTCTAATGTTAAGGTGGTCTGTCACTTGGAAAAAGACTGAGAACCACTGTTTAAGATTGTTTAATATGGTTCAGACAAATTGAAATGTTTAATTAAATGAATGATTTCCCATCACCAATCTTTCTGCCTATAAATCTCTCTTCCTAAGCCAACAAAACTGACAACACAGGCAAAACATCTCTTTAGGTCTGGGTTCGGTACGCTTTTCAGGTAGGCAGGGACCCTTTCTCCAGGAACACACTGCAGCCCTGACCAAACATGGTCAATGATCTTGCCAGACAGAAGGTAAACAAAGTCGTTCAGCATTAGAGAAATGGCATGAAAGAAAGAAAGATAGAACAAGAAGCAGACTCCCATTCTCAGACTTAGAATGTTTAGTGTATTCAATTGGGAAACTTTATAAACAAACAAACAATGTTAAGTCATAAAATCTGCTCTCATTAGTATTTATGCATAAAGTGTACTCCCAGCACACACACTAATTTGTTACCAAGGACACACACTGATGTACAGCGTACTGGTTTGTATTTAGTCCTCTAATTCTGAGGCTGTCGAGGCTTATTTGACTGGCACATTTCAGAGCTGTCAGTCTGGGTGAGAAAATGAATCATAGCACCTCAGCTTAGACATTTCTCTGATATTCAGCCCTTCTGTCTGTGCCTGTGTGGCCTCCTAGAAGTAGTTCCAACAAAACTGTAGGGCTGCAGTCTAATCATGTGTAAAATGCACTCTATTATTCTAACTACAAGATGCCAGTTCTAAAGCCAGAGTTGACTCCAAAGATGTGCTTGTAATAGTTGTCTAGATTGTACTGTAACTACTGTTCTGTGTAATTCAGTTCAAAACTACAAACATGAATAAAAAGTGGAAATGTCAGAAACTACAAACTTAGGAGTTGCACAAGACTGTTTGTTAAGCAGAGAGGTTTCAATAAATAAAGTTTTGATTGATTTTAATCAGTGTTGGGGAAAATTACTTTTAAAAGTAATGCATTACAGTTAGGGATATGCCGGTATCAAATTTTCATGTTGCGATTAATTGATAATGTTTTTATCACGGTATACAGTATTATCACGATATTGAAATTTAGTTGCAAAAAAGTGATGTCATAATACAGCATAATAACAAAAAATTCTGAACATTAAAACACAAAGCAATACACAAAAAATGTATAAAGTTAAAAAAATTTACACAGATTAAAGTGCAAAATAATTAGAAGACCAATAGATATCACTTTACATTAAGATCTTATTAGTTAATTATTATTAGATAACATGATCAATGAACAAAAGCTACATTTGCTACAGAAGTTATTAATCTTTGTTAAAAATAACACAACTTTTAGCTTGGTTTATTTAAAAAAAAAAATTTGATTTTAACACGTGTTATTATTATTATTATATTGGAATTAACTAAGATTAATGAATGTTTAGAATCATTTTTCATTGGGAGTTTATGTTAACTAATTAAGTAATGTTAACTAATGAAGCCCTAAAGTAAAATGTGACCAAACAATAAAGAATCACTTAGAATATACTTTCAAACAATATCTAGGGCATGTTGTAGTCCAGATTAAAATGTAAAAAAGTGTTAAAATAAAAAGCCTATTGAGTCTAAAGTATTTGGTGCTGTGATAAACACCACTGCAAATACAAAAATCTGAATGGCTATATAAATCATTTAAATACGTTTTAGAAAGTAGAGCAGCTGCTTTGTTTCTGGGTTAACATCGCATTTGCGGTTTAGCGTCATCTGCTGTCAGAGAGTGAATGACACTTTCAATTTCATCCAGAGCGCGTCTCATGCGTTCCGCCATGTACTTCAGTTCACAACGGTGTTGTACATTTAACCAGTTAATGGGAAAAGTATGTTTAAAATGCATTCAAAATTCGGAATAATTTTTAATAAATAATTATTTTCGGTATTTCGAAATGCCCACGATAACAATACCGTGCATATTCATTATCGTGATATATCGCATTACCGAATACCGGCACGTCTAATTACAATATTAGGTTACTCCCTAAAAAAGTAACAAATTACATTACTTAGTTACTTTTTATGGAAAGTAATTCGTTACATTACTTTTGCATTACTTTTTAAATCTGGGCAGGGCTTGCTTGTTTGTTTTTAATATAAAAACGTTTGATTCTTAGCAAATGTAAAAGCCCTTTCACACCAAAAAAAAAATTATGTGAAAAAGCCTAAGGCTAAAGGAAAATTAAATTCACGCCTGTACAGTAGAACTGTAGGAAAAGAAAGTTCAACACAAAAAAAAGCACAAATGTTAGTTAATATGAAGTAAGTTTTGCTTATTAGTACACTGCAAAAAATGCTTTTCTTACATTTTTGGTCTTGTTTCCAACCAAAATATCTAAAAATTCAAAAAGGATTTTCTGATAACAAGTCAAAATTAAGTGTGCTTTTGCTTACCCCATTGGCAGATTATTTTGCTTGTTCTAAGCAAAACTCACTTAATTTTGACTTGTTTTTTCTGAAAACAAAAATATAATTATTTACTTGTCTAGAAAAACCTTCTTGATTTAAAATTGTTTTGATATTTTGGCTGGAAACAAGACAAAAAATGTAAGCAAGAAAAGTATTTTTGCAGTGTACGGTTGAATTGGATCAACAAAGGTCAGCAGTCACTGGTCACTGGTTAATAAATTGGGATTAAATACATAAAGGAAACAAAAAGTAACTGGGGTTACTTTTTTGAAAAAGTAACTCAGATATTTTCTTGAAAATTAAAAAGTAATCCATTACTTTACTAGTTACTTGAAAAAAGTAATATTATTACGTAACTTGCGTTACTTGTAATGCGTTACCCCCAACACTGATTAACTGATTGATTAAAAAAATCATTATCTAACCTGATGAAAAATCCTTTCACTTTCTATAAAGATACGCAACAAAAGAAGATGCAACAAGTGCCTTTAGTACCTTTCACAAAACAACTTTGCTAAATACAATGGCATAAATCATAACGCTTTTCCCCCACATATTTACTTATTTTATAGTTATAGTATGAGAATAAAATAAGTAGAATGTAGTATATATTATTACACATGGCCGTCATGTATCAGGGAAGTAATGTACATTAAGCCTGAAGTGTCACAGCTAGACTGACATGTCCCAGATGACCCTTCTCTGACCCATTTAGAGCTGCAAAAGTTTATGAAAACCATTGGCATACCAAAAAATCTGGGGCCTTCCTGCAGCAGTAATTTCATGCACAAACACTTGTAGAATAGTAGTGCAGAGGGATGTTATTTTGAACTTTATCTGTTATTATCTCTTTTATAATTTTGCTGTTTGTTGGGTCTATATAGTTTATGGCAATTTTATAGACATTTTTTAGTACTTTTTGGCACTAAGTACAAGTGAGAACCGCTGGTATGTTAACAAACCCACAAAGCTACAATACTTCCACACCAGCTGAAGTTTTCTGCAACATTTTTAAAGAACAACTGAATATTTAGATTTGAGTTAGATTATCTGCGTACCCACCAAGCAATGTAACTTCTTGTGTGATTCCGTAAATGTCTATGATGGCCCAGAGTGGACATCCAACGCTTAGACCGCAGTGGAAAAGGATGGGCTCACCATCATTGATGCTGTAGAAGACCCGGCCATGTCGGTCAGCCCAGAAGGCCAGAACATTGTCCCGCATGGCTAGCCTCTCAGGCAGAGCCTTGGCCCAGTATCCTGGTCGCGTCACTAGGTCGGGGCAAGCATATTTGGGGATATCAGCTAAGGCAAGGTCGCTTGGGTCTAAGCTGGTGAAGCCAAAACGAAGAGCTCCGCTCCAGCCTGTGTGGACACCTGAGAGGCGCAACCGCACCTTCTCATACAAACGCACAGGACGCTGGCTGAAGGTGATGCCATTGCAGAAACTGTTCTTCCGGGTAGCCCGGCGCAGTTGTGTGTCCAGTCGAATATTTTTGCCCTTGGTGTGGGGGTGAAAACGGGGAGACTCGATGCTGGTAGGAAGGGCAGAGGTGCGGCGCTCCACTCCACTGTTGGAAACAGTGCAGTACTGCCGACTGCCCACTGGGCGATGCTGTAGGCTGGCGTCTGTTGAAATGAAAGCATTAGAGCATATTAGAAACATGTAAAAAGCCACAGGACACATGCAATATAATACAGACAAATAGCAAATGTAATTTATGTATAAAGTTATTTTTTATTAAAGGCCTACCAAGACATATTAAAGGCCTACCAAGACATTTAAAAACTATTTTATCATTTAAAAAGAAATATTGCCATTGTATACATCTACCGAATGCATACATCCCTGTTAAATAAATAAAGTGGAAAGTCTATACTGAAAATGCGAGATTTTTTTTTTCCAGTTAAAACCTAGGAATAAACAGTTGTAGGATTCTTAAAGTTCACTTTGAAACTCCACAACTCTAATTCATTTTTCAATTAAACTTTACACTCAAATTACCGAAATAATAATTTGAAAAGAATAAAATATGTAGTAATAAATAAGAAGATTTTTACTAGTGGTATAAAACTTTCGGATCCCAGTGTACAGCCTTTATTCTATAGTTGTTTAGTCTATGTAAACCGCACTGAAGTGCACTGGTTTTCACTATAGGCATCTCTCAAGGGCACTATTCCAGGAAACAATGGCATATAAACAGCAGCACTAAGGAGTATGATGATGACAGTGTTGACAGTACTCCCATAATTCACTGCACATACTGCTGAATCAAAGTAGAACAAAAATGGATGTGTCTTAAATAGCACAACTCAAAGTTAAATCTACGCCTAATAATGGCATTTATATATATATATATATGTGTGTGTGTGTGTGTGTGTGTGTGTGTATATATATATATATACATATACGTATTACAAGACAATTAGTTCTTCAGTAGTGTTTTATTTAACATTTGATTCATGGTACTTTGCTTTTAACTCTGCCTAAACTATTGTTTTTTTACCAATTAGATCTAATCTATGTACGAGCAGTGCACCGTGTACCATGCCACATTACCAAGTTAAGCATCATATTTAAATGCATTTAAGGCATAATACTACAATGGAATAAACCAGTGAAAATTTTCGTAGCATTTGTTGTTGTATTCAGGGTGTGTCACAGCTATTGGACTTCTTCATGGGAATAATTAAGAATGTACGCAGCATACCGTCATTATAATTAAGATTTTCACGTCTTTCAGTAAAATGTAAGCACTGTATTTAAAAACGATGTTGCAAAAAAAGACATTACATGCTTCATGTTTCTCGACAGAAATGACAACTTAATACAGTACACAACTACTTTCCATTCAGTCACATTCCATAGCGATAAACTGTACTAAACTGCAGTCAGTGGATGAGCTAGAATGGCAGGTTTCAAGTGTTTTTCATCAACAGATCTAAGGCAGAAGTCATAAAATACAACAGTCACCTCCTCACAGGCTGTGATTAAAAGAGCTCTTCACTGATTTGTGTATAGGCTTAGGAGAGATGAGAGCCATAAATGCCACTTGTGAAGAAGAGTGTGGGATTTCGTGGCTTCCAAATATAGGCCTATACTGTCCAATCAGAGCTGTGGCTAATGACAATGCCACTGTCCAGTCCCTTGACTCCTATCCATAGAATATATCTACAAAAATCCATAGCTCTGTCTATGCTATAAGTGTTCAGATACAAACAGTACATGCAGGCTTTTTGCTTTTCAGTTGTACAGGGAAGTTACAAAAGATTTGAAGACGTTTGAAAGTAATTTACCACTTACTCTGAGCCTTACACTTTAAACCTTTTTATGTTAAAAAAAAAAGCAAACATGAGATAAAATCAACTAGCCACACTGTTTTAGCTGGCTTCAATGAGTTTTTGTGCTCTTTGTTTGGTACTAGAGTTTCAAGCATCACAAATATAATGCTGTATCAGGTGAGCTACTGAGCAAGTTTACTACATCAGAAAAGCCCTACATATATGGAGCTGGTTATGTGATACATATATTAGCCCTAGGGCTGTTGATTTAACATATTCATTTGGTCCGATTAATTAGGCAAAAAACAATGTATTAAAATTATTAACGCATTTAATGCAAATTTTCAATATTCAAAAAATTCAATATTCAGAAAAAGGAAAAACATTAATGCACATTTAAAACAGTAATCAACTAGTAAGATACGCAATTTTTAATTTTGTCATTTCATCTGAATCAGTCAATACTGTTTTGAGGTTAACCAATTAAATTTTGAATAAATTGTAATTTAATAGGGTTATTTAACATTTCCATTAATTATTTCAGACATCTTTACTTAACTAAAACCTATAGTTTAGTGAAATCAATACATTTGCATTCAAAGTATTGTTATGACATATCTTATATTAATTTTGCCTTTCAGATAAACCTTTCGGCTGTCTTTCATTGGTTATTAAATTATTATTCCACAATATTGTCAAAATAAAATTTTAAATAGAGTAATTAATTTAGTATTTACATTAATAAAAATATTATTACTTTATATTATTTTACATTTTGTCCTTAAGCAACTAAACAAGTAAATGTTTCTATTTATTCCCTATAATTACACCTTGGCTGATGCATCATTATCGCTGTGCACATGTTAAAATTAGGGCTGTCTAACAATTAATCACAATTAATCGCATCCAAAATAAAAGTTTATGTTTACATACTCTATGTGTGTGTAATGTGTAGATTTATTATGCATTTATAAAAACACACACATACAGGTAGATTTAAATGTGTATATATATATTTATACTTGTATATAACTTATAAATAATAAATATAACTATAAATGTGACTATAAATAAATATACATGTTTATATATATAAATCTAAAATATTTTTCCTAGTTAAAATCTAAAATCTGAATATGTTACATTTTAAAAATCCACATTTTTCTTAAGAGAGGCATCTTCCTCCATTCTACCCCTACCTAAATGCCACTTTAGTTCCAGCTAATATACTTTTTAAAGCTACTTTTTGTAACATCTATTATTTTCCCATTTAAGACAATTATGACTTTAAATTATCTTTTAGGGAGTAATTGCTCAGTCCAAATTGACGTGTGATTAGTTTGCAAATAATTTGATTAATCAACATCAACTAATTTAAATCACAATAAAATGTATAATATTTTGACAGCACTAATTAGTACATGGGGGCGTGCAGTCCATATAAACTCCGAATGCTTTACATTCCCAAGCCATATTTGGCTAAACTGACTTGCTAAATATTAAAATTACTATTAAATTCCTGTCATTTGAGGTGTAACATAAAGCTTGCATAATAAATTGTTGGGAATACATATGTAACTGTCTGTAAATTATTTTTTCCCTAAGTATGCCAGTTACGTATTTAGGTGAGTAGATCTAAAGCAGTTTTATTACCTACTGTACACTCTATTTGCTATGAATCATTATTATTGTTCTGTGGTATCATTGTTACCACAGATTTCATGCACAAAGAAAAACTGTCCGAGAACTACTCGCCCAAGTAGAAAAGCTTCTTGTTGCTGCCAAATCTTGATTACTGAAATTCAAATTGTATTTGATGGCAATCGAATTTGACTAAATCAATTGAAAAAGTTGTAACTGTGTATTTTTATGTTTTCTCAAGCAAAGCAAATTTTGAAAGTCCACTGTAAACATATCTTCTTACTTTTTTTGGCACACAGTCACTACTACCTAATGGCTAGTGTTTAGGTGGCTAGGAGACACATTTTTTACAGTGAGCCTGGATTGCATGTTGCAGTTTGTCCTCTACGTTGTACAGTTTACACCTAAATATGCAGCCAAATGTTGACAGAAAAATTAAGGTCAATGAATTAGATAGATCATAAATCTTATGTGAGATAAATATACAAACACTTACGGACTGAAAAGCCAAAAAGTCACTCTGCCTTTAAGTTTTAAATATTGTATTTGCTAACTCAGGCATAATCCAATCATAGAGGGATCCATGCTGGGTTAAATGTCTGAAGGTTAAACCTTGATTTTTTTTTTTTTTTTTGTCATTCACAGTCTTCGGCATCTAATGAAAAATAAAAAGCGTGATGAAAACTCCCAAGAGGAATGCATTCATGTGTTTCCAGACTGTTCTAAAAATGTTTTGTGACCTGACCCAACATTGTTACACACACCCAAACATGCTGTGTTTCTGAGTTAACCTGAAAATCAGCTTTGTACAGCATGCCAAGCCATTCATTCAATTATATTTTATCATATTTAAGACACAAGTTCACATTTGACTAGAAGTAAATTATGAATCAATAGATGTACCCATTTTAGTCATGTACATACAGTTCATTGTGGTGTGGGGACACAAAAGTTCTTTAGCATTCCAGTATCAGAAAGCAGCTGCTCTAGGCAGAACTAGTTACTAGAGGGTGGGGACTGAGAACACAATGAGAAATAATGGATAACAGATAGAGCTTTATTTGTGAATATGAAAATAAACAAAAAAAATCTTTTGGGGTCAATGAGCAGCAGAACTCCAGCAGTGCCACTGAAACACTTTGTGACTCATTCCTAACCTTTTAATATACATGCATACATACAAGCTTACATGTTCATGTACCGTGTGATTAACTTACTGATAATGATAATGTAGAACTGACCAATTACATATCTCAATAAACCCATTTATATTCAGTGTCACAGTTTTCTGCAGCAAGGTCCAAATTCTGAGACCGTGAAAATGATTTTTTATTATTTTTCTTATACAACCTTTTTAATTACAAATTATATTATCTACACAATAAGATGAGTGAAAAATTAATACAAATGTTGAAATGTCTTAGTATTTGGTTTGATGATGACCATCTTGTGATTTAATGGAGCAAGAACATCTTTTTTCATTTGATTACTGAAATATTTCTTTATTCTATTTAGCTCAAAAATGACCTGTTTTTAAAAAGGTCAAAAATCTAAAACATTGTTTATTTCCAAGATAAAAATACCTTCGAAACTGTCAATGTGCCCTCTTCTGAAACCCTAGTATATACTTTGAACCACAGATGGATAAAATTCACTTTAGGTAGGCTAAATCCCATAAAATGCAATTGTCGGAACTTAACACTGATCTAGCAGGATAAATCTAGGCTTTAAATGGAAACTGTGTGTCCATAAGGTATGCTTGAAGAACACGCTGTGTACATTCAATCTGGGTGATGGAGGAGTGTGTAGAACAAAATTAGGATTCAGCAAAGAGAAACAAAGAGCTTTTTTCATGGATGGGGGGATTCTCATCTTCGGCACAACTGCACAGTTTATCATCAGCATCAACTCTTGTGGTCTCTTTAATAAATCTTTTTAATAAGGGATAAATAAGTCACCCATCTGTTATTAGAGAGTATAATCATCTTTGTTGAATGTTTAAATACAGACAAATAAGTATTATCTAAACAAGCAGGTGAACAACATTCATGACTATATACATGGAGAAACAGTCTGCCTTTTCCAAATATTTCTGAATTTAGTTTGAAGCGCCACACAGCATTAACAAAAAATAATATTAAAACACAAAGGGTTTTATGCTTAATGAATTAGACATCTTTAAGCAATGACACATTTGCAGGTCTTTGAATAACTTAAACATCACCCGTCATCTTCTCACTCCTACGCACTGTCATCCCAATATAGTACAGAAGCAGGTATACATGCTTTATATTTGCACAAGAAATCAAGACATCAAATAGCCTACCTCTATCCACATTAAAGCATACAAAAATGCTTTTGATTTCTGTCACAAGACTAACGGTCAACCAAGCCGTCTCCTACCTATTAGTGGTTTGGGTGTTGTATTCCCCATTATTTCCAATAATTGCTCTCCCTTGGTGACAAGTGGATCGCGAATGCTTCTACTCCTAGTCTGTCCATTTATTATCAGATATACGGACTATTTTCGTAATCGCAGCTGTTTGAAATCTGTACGCGTCTGAGAGTCGCAGCGTCTTCATACTATCATGCACACAGAAGCGGCTTTTCAAGCCATTGGCGTCTACTGGCGCATTGGCCAGCCAAACCCTCCCCACGCCTGATCATCCTACAACCCATCTACACCGGACGCGACCAACTACAGCGCTATCGTTATAATAAACAAAACTTGCTGCTCTGTAAGCGCGCTGTAATCGATTCGTTAAGCCTTGCGTTTTAATAAAGCTTTAACCATCAACGCGGGGAACTCAAGAAGCGTTTTAAAAGCTAAACTATTTTTAACTTGACACGCGTCTTAAAACGCAACGCTGGTGGCGCAAAACCCTGATAAAAACAGCGAGACGCATCACAACGGCGCATGTGTGAACGACGCGACGTTTCAAACGCGACGTCGATTCTTTCAGCTTGAAGGGAACATTCAGACATGGTGCGTTTTTGTGTTCTAGAACAGCTGGTCATGCGGTTGTTGTTGTTGTTGTTGTTTTTCAAATTGAACAATTTTTAACTAGATACGCCGTATTAAAACGCAACGCTCATGACGCGAGACTGGACACAAGTACAAAAGACATTCCTTTTAATATATAGACTAGACCCCAACACAACGAAACAAAATAACTACATACCTTGGTACTGATATTGCAATATTTCATGATATTTACATTTACTCCAAGGAACATTAACAAATAACATGGTACTACCACTGTAAATTTCCAACAATCGTGGTATTGTCATTGTACTTTTTTGAAAGTGTGGTGTAGGCCTATATAACTAATTTGAACTAAATAAATAGCCTATTTGTATTTGTGGGTCAAGCTAATTTCAAATAAATATGCTTTAAAAAGCCTAGAAATTTAAAAATACAATATTAGCCTACTAGATATCAGTTATTTATGAAATAACATTTTATTTTATGTAACTCTGTAACCTGACACTTGGAATTTCTATTTGTTAGTTTTTTTATCATTTACCTTTTTCAACTTACAATAACAAACAGGCCAGCAGATATCAAAGCACTTAAAAGACAGTTTTTCTTTCAATTATAAAGATGAAAAACAGATTGGTACCTAAATGTTTCATGACTACAGAATAATTGTGGGTATTTTTAAAAATGACACAAACCCCTTATGAGGAAATCCCCTCTCTATCCTAGCCCCCATCCTATCTTCTCACAACCTTGACCGCTGGGATCCATGCAAGCTGCTTCCTGTCTTGTGAGCTGTAGCTGTCTCTGAGGAGCCTTGTCCAAACAGACCTAGCCCATGATTGCCGGACGCAGGCCAACGGCTATTAAATCTGCCCCAGATCTTCTCAAGAGAGGTCATGTTCATATTATGCACAGTATGTCACCTAGTATGACAGTAACTAGGCCCATTGTCATTCCATATTCATGCATATGAAATAATTTCAAAATACCATTAAACGTTTACCTACAGTTAATAGGCATGTGTCCATTAGGAAAAAAACGCAATTGTGAATGTCAAAGAACGATTATTAATGCATAAAATGACAGCTATTTCCAAAACAAATCATGGTTGTAGATGTTACCCAGATAACAAAGCAATCTTGCAACATCATTTAAAATTAAAGCCATTATGTTGTAGTATAACTGTAGCAGATTTTTGGTGATGTGCAGTTTGATATATTTAAAAAAATATATCAATTTATTCCTCTGTACCAGACTGAAATGGTGACCCTCCTGTTATGCACAGCATATGTAAACTAAGGCCGGGCCAATGCACAATGAAATTCTTCTCAAATGTTTGTCATGGTTCTAGAAGGAAAGGCGACAAGAACTGTGGTTAACACAGGAAGAATGTTTGAGGCGGAGACTATTTGTACTGTAAACAAAACATCACATGAATAAAAGCATAAAAGCTCTTTGTTTGGGATAGAATGATATCTTGCAATGGGGTGCATGCCATCAGCTCCTGTTGCAAATATGAAACAAATACTATATTATGTAAAAATTAATATATAAATATATAAAATTACAATTTGTAGAAAGATTCAGATTAAAAATAATAAATTAAGATTATTGTCAAGATATTTAACATTTCTTGTATTGTTACAAAAACCCTACCCATTTTTGTTATTATTATTATTATTCACAGTGTTTATTGCCATTACCTTAACAAATTAGTCACATTTGTTTTACGGTTTGTTCAGGTCTTTTATTTTGAAGTTTCCCTCATGTGATCTCGTGGTTCTTTTGATTTTTTGATTCTTTGGTTCATTGTCTTATCCCATTTAGTATTTTTGTTCTGTCATTGGTTGTTTTTTGCCATGTGGTTACCCTAGTCTTGTATTTAAACCCTCTTGTTTGCCTTGTTACTTGGTTGGGTATTGAAGTATGTATGCTTGCTGGTCATTGTTCAATCTTATTGTTTTGTCAAGTTAAGTTAATGTTAGTGATAGAAGAAATTAAACTTTTCAAAGCTTTGCAGCTTTCAATACATTTTTAGAGCTTGTTTTGTTTGTTTTATGATGGCTTATGATAACTAGACTATTAACTAGTATTAATTATACAAATGAATCAATAAAATGTCTAAAATCACCACTTTGGAATTATAAGGTTCTATCTGTATTCTGAGCAGTTTTGAGATATTGAGCTTCAAAGTTTTTGTTCCATAGACTTCTGTAGAACCATTTTTGTTTTCTGAAGAAAGGCCCAAAATGTACACAGCTTACAAAAGAAATGTCACATAACATAAGTTGTCACAAAATAAGAATTTGTGAATAACTCAATTGTGACAAAAATAGAACCTTGTAATTCCAAGGCGGTAAAATGTAAAAAACATAGGCATCAGGTAAAAAATAAAATAGGTAAAACCTATAAACACAAGTTGGCAAATGGGGGCGATCTCAGTGCACCAAGGGTTCTCAGGGATTGCCCCCCGGTGGTGAACTATTGAAATTTCAAAACATTTCAAAAACAGTTATGAAGCTTTGTTTACTGAAACCATATGACTTTGGCAGTTTGATAGGCACACTGGTTCGAAAAATTATTTGCAACGATTTTAAAGTAGCACTTTACAAGTACTTATCACTACATTTTGGATTTTCTTTCTTTGGAATAAACCACACTTGGATTTGATACACCATCATCCTTGTTTGCTCCATGTGTCAGCACTGTTACAGAATACACAACCAACCATGAACCCAGCAGATGCACTCCATCATTTAAGCTAGAGGAAATGTCCCCTGGGGTGATATGTTGAGAACTTTTATGAACTATGCGACCGAGTAAACTTTAATGATGTTGCTCTTAAGGGCAAGGGAGGCCATCCACAAACTTTCCTTGCCCCTTGTCACTTCTATGAAGGCTGTCCACAAACTTTCTGCACCCTCCTTGTCATAGCCACAGAGGTCATCCATGTTTCTGCTCCGCCATGTCCTCCTGATCCGCTCACTCTACCTTGGTGGTCTTCTGCTCCCCCATGGTGCCGTGCTCCACCAGTTCACCCTGAGTGGTCTTCTGCTCTGCTGAGGTGATAATCTCCATCACTGGCTTCACCCTGGTGGTTTCCATTTCTGCTGGCTCCACCATGGCCACCAGAACCTCTGTGTTCTCATCCCGCATCCACGATCTATGGTCTCACTCACTGCTCCATGATCCAGGCCCACCTCTGCTCCACAATCCATGGTCTTGTCCACTGCTCCAAAGCCTAGATCCACCACCATGCCATGCCAAAATACAATTTCTTTGGACATGGTCTTGACAGGTTTACTGAAATTGACTTTCAGTCATATTCATGCCCACATTTATGAATTAATTTCACTAAGTACAAAAAACCCCCCACACAAATTAGAGGAGAAAAGGACATGAAGGACCAATGTGATCACAGCAGTCTTAACAGCACCTCAATCTACAAACCTCTTTCTAAACATTATTGTCAGTGTCCTCCTCCTCTGGGAACAGTCAACACAAATCTGTCAGTCTGATTTCATGTATCGCTGGCAGCCATCAGCATGGTCAGGGATGGCAATCAGGGCAATGTGACTCGACAAAAAGGATATGCATGAAATAACATCTCTACGAGACAATTCTGGAAAGGGAGAGCGTTTTTAGAAGACTAAATTTGTACCAACATTAGGCATACGTTTAAAAAGCTAAGTACCAAGCTACCACCAGAACAGAGATTTTTTTTGTCAGAGTAGAAGCATTATGTTCTTTGAGAGAGGATGCTGTCACACTGTGTGGTAAGACTTGGACTGTGGTATCAAAATTGCTGCCATGCGGTGGAGTGACTAGTCTTTGGACTGCGAAGTGTTACATTAGCAGTATTCTAATTCCCGTCAAGTTTCAAAGACACTGAAATGCTAAGCAGATGGCCAACTGGGAGGACTGCATGTGGTTGTCTGAGCAGCAGGGGAATTTGTCCAAAGCCAAACTCACAGATCTAATGACAAAATGAGTCATAACCACTGTCTAAGTGGGCCTAACGCTTTTATTGAATGCATGTGTGAAATACAACAGCCATGGCTTAAATTATGAATATAAATTATGAAAAATTCATGCCACTACTGTTATCCCTTTTCTTGACTGTGTTAGTATGACATGCATTTTCTGCCAAGGCATACATACTTTTGTTATAAACAATTTGTTTTTAATACATTTTGGTTGCTTTTTCATTTTATCATTATTACTGCAAATTTATTAATGTCCCAATGAAAAAGCTTTGGCAAGTACAGTTTTCTGCCCTGTGTAGTCATATTGTCTTTAAACAGAAAATCTAAAAATGGACATATTAAAATTTTATTTTAGTTCCCTGAATGTTCGGGTAGGATAGCATAAAAAGTTAGGATAGCATTCTCTAAAAACATTCTAAAATGTTTTATTGACAACACTGCTGGAACATTATCCTTCAACATCCTAATAAATTTGGACTTACATTGCTCAGAAGTCAAATTTTGGTTGAAAGTAAAAAACCAATCTTTGTTTGATGTCAAGCGCCAGCGTCATTAAATAATTTCAAAAACAGCATTACCAACTTCACTTATTATAAACCAGATTGACTTCATTTCTGTCATACATTTACAAAAATTCTTATTACAGAGGTTTAGATGTTGATGTTTTATTAAAAAAAAGTAGTTTGGTTTACTATTATGGTGATCAGTAGTTGGGCAGTTTGACTTTTTTTCTTTTTCTTTTTCTTGAGGGAAAATGTGATCAGATGATGTTGGCTACTTCACTGTAAAAAACAAAAAACACAATTTGTTGAGTCAACTTAAAATAATTTGTTACCCTGCTGCCTTAAAATTTTAAGCTCAGTCAACCCAAATAAGTTTATTCAAGTTGAAATGTTAAGTTGTACTAAGTGATAACTTAGATATTCGAGTTGACTAAACTAAAAAAATGTTTGTTAAACTTAACAGCTGTGTTTGTTACTCGGCTGCCTTAAAATTTTAAGTTGAATCAACTCAAATATCTACGTTGTAGATTTCAAGCTAACTAAACTTTTTTCGGGTTGACTGAACGTACAATTTTAAAGCAGCCAGGTAACAAAATACTTTAAGTTTCAATCTGGTTTATATTAAGTGATGCAGCCTGGTAATGCTCTTTTTGGAGATATTTAATTAATTTGGAGGTTGGATTTTTACTTTTAACCAAAATTTTACATCTGAGCAACATGAGTCCACATCCAATGTCCAATAGGAAGTTTCCCGCTTAAATCTTTATTAGAATGTTAGGGGATAATGTTCTAATAATGTCATCAATAAACATTTGTAGAATATTTTTTCATCCAGTGGTCAACAAGGCAGTATCTGCAAGCATGGTGGAGCATGGTCATCCACTGGCACATCACACTCAACTGAGAGATTGAGGTTAACACTGTGCAGCTCTCCCTCACTTTTAATGGGGTCATTAAATGGAGAATGAAAATATTCTTAATGTTTACTTTAATACTACTTTAAAGTATTTAAAAATCTGAATTATTCTTTGCTACCTTCTGAAACACCTGGAAATTGGGAGAAAAATTAATTCACGACTCCCCAGAACATGTACATTTACCTGTGCCATTGTTTTATGCAAGCAACAAGGTGTTTTCTGAACAGCCCATGTCTGTCCATCAATCACAGGAGTCATACTGCTGCTTAGTAAAGCAGGGGTTTTCAAAGTCAAAGACTGTGGGCCTCCCTTTTGACACAACATACACAATGGCATCTCCACACTCCCCTAATTTGTACTAATTTTCAAAAGAAATACTTTTTTATAGAGGAGGGCAATATGGCAGTACTGTCGCTTTAAGACATGCATGCATTTAATATACAGCCACACACTTATTTTTTTCTCAACGGTTTACTTTTTTACTTGACATAACCAGCTGTGTTTATATGTAAACTTTGTGTGTTTTTGACAGTATTACCACATTTTTGACATCAGACGTGAAAGATAACTTTGTCCAGTAATCAGGCACCGTTTGACAGGCGTTTTAATGTGCGTGCAATTTAGGTGAGTGTAACTCTTCCACTGAGGGTATATTGAGACGGAGGCACCAGAAGTGATAGAATGTGCGCTGTAGCACCATGTTTCTTCAGAAGCAGATCGCAAAGACCACAATAAAAATATTGCATTATTGACACACTATTGTCCTGTTTAATACTGTAAAGTTGCTTTGACACAACCTGTATTGTTAAAAGCGCTTTATAAATAAAGGTGATTTGACTTGACTTTTCCGGCCAGCATCCATAATAAAACAAATGCAGGACATGAATTTGGATGATCTTGTTGCACGTCAATAATAACTGTATGTGCCTCATGTAGCCTACTATCAAATCATCACTTATCAAAATGTCACTTGTGCGACAATGGTTTATTTTATCCAACTTAGAGCTGTAGTTTACATATCATGTGCTCATACAGCGGTTGGGCGTTTTGAGCCACTGTTCACACAGTTTGATGAGAAACGCAAAAACAGGCCGTGCTTTCATGCCAAATACTCTCTGACATGAATCATTTACTGAAATCTGGACATTGGCATCTTATTTATAATGTCATTGTTAGAAGGAAAGATAGGCAAGATGCCAGAGTAACTATAAGGTTATGTGTGATGCTACTGCTGAACAGATAACAGTCTCAATGTCTCCAAAATTTGTCTTTATATCAGAATGAAGAGGCGACCACAGGATAGCAAGCCCATGAAAGGAATCAGTGTGGCCAGGCTAAAGAAGCCAAGCATTGTATTGGCATTGGCTAATTGGCTGAAACTGGCTTGACTCTCTGACCTAAACTCCACAGACAGTGATGAAATCGACTGGGAATACTTCCGAAATACAATCCATTCATCTGCATCAAAGCTGATAGGGCTCTCTGCATGTAAGCAGCCAGATAGGTTTCTACTTGCTGAAAAGCACTGCCTTCATTGCACCCATCAGAACTATCCATCACGGCAAAGAAGACCGCCTTTGGTCTTTATTGACAGGATAGTCCAGAACAAAGTGGGTAAAATGCAAAATGCTTGGCTGAGTGTCAAGGCAGCTGAATTTCAGGAACATTCTGACATAAATTACAGTTTTATGCTATCCTTAACATTCTACAGACCTTAGTCTCTTGGGAGCGCCTTCTTCCTAAGTACAGATTGTAAAACTGATCACTGAGTAGGTACAGATCCTGCAAAGATGGGATTTCACAGGTTGAAATCAAATGGACCATAGATAGCAACTCATGGATAAGCCAAAGTAATACATGATACGGCCAAAATGTTTACCACACTATAAATCTGAACAATTATTTTCACAATATAAATATTGTCACAATCACAATATAAATTTTGGGGGGAAGCAATATCCTCCCTTCCAGGTCAAATTTCTTCAGTAACTTGCCACACAAGCATCATTACAAATGCAGCTATCATCACTTATGTGCTGCTCAAGATTCTGGTGCCCGCTTTATAATGTGCATGTATGTTAGGTGTCTCGAGGCACAACATCAATGCAAATAAATTAGCAATTTGTTTAAGTTAAAAATAAAATATTGAAGCAAATACACAATTTAATTTTCACAATAATGTTTTATTTATTATTTTATATTATTGTTCAGATCATGGGCCAGACTAGACATCTCTGAGGGCAGTATTCGGCCCGCAGGCAGTATGTTAGACATATTGTAGGGCAACACAAACTCTCAAAATATGCCCTTTAAATTAAACACAAGATATGAAATCTTAAGCTTCTATCATGGTTGGGGTTAAGGCTATGCTGCTTTTGCAGTTTTTTATGTTTTGTGGTAGACCATGCAACAGATATTTATTCCCCTCCCTACAGTTTACTTTATTTTCCAAATAAATACAACCAACCAATACATTATTGGGTAATTTGTCATCATTCTTGTACTTTTGCGCTCAAGGTCTTCATGAGATATAACAACCAGATGCTAATTGCAGAAATTGGCCTACTGTAGAAAAATGCTTTAATTACAAACAATCAATTTAAATGTTCAAATTAACCAGATGTTTTTTTTTTTCACAAGCCAATGTAATATTAGCATATTAGCAATGTAATAAAAATGTAAAATATTTGAGATGTAAATTTAAAGTTAGTGCTAGTACAGATTGAGAAAGATAAGCAACTGACCTTTTTACCTCAGCAAACTATGACGATATTGTATATCCAATATATATCCATTGGTAAACCACCCTGCATATTCAGTCTGGTAAAAACTGTCCAAAATATGCCCAAAATGTAGTCTTTGAGGTCTTAAATTTCAGGTTACAGGCTTCTAGAGTATCAGAGGTTTTGACAAACAGTAGGAGGTTGCTGAGTGTCATGTTCTCTAAAGTGCCGTAACACATAAACAGACACAAGATAGTATGAACCTTGACAACAGAGGTCGGACCTGCCTAACAAATTCCAGAGGTCAACAGGGGTCAAATACCAAAGGAATATTTTAATGACTGTCTTAAAGTAGTCTTTTTCCACGTTGAGCAACATATAACTGACCCAAACCTGGTGAATAGTCTATATGCAGCAGGCAACCTGGTGATGGTAAGTTATTACATAACCAACGTAAACTGGGAGTCGAGGACAATTATAAATTGAATTTTCCAGACTCTGTAATCTGACTGAATAAGCCACATTTAAAGCTGTTGCTAAATAGCCAATGCACACACACCTGTGATGGCACATCAATGTAATTCTACATTTAATTAATTTTAATTTCAGGATTGCCTGGCAAACATTAAGCCATTAAGCTAAACTATATGAACTATAATAATTAATGGACGGATTTATTCCAGTTTTTATTAACAAATCTAACTAGGTCATACACTACAGTGATTTTACAATGGTTATAGGGTATTTGTGGTACAAATAGCAATAATGCAAGGTTTCTGTATGGCTTAAATGGGGAGCTACATGAGAGAACTGTCAGTGGCCAAAATGTCGTGAGTACAAGTGATCAGCATGTGATAGTTAGTGTGCGCATATGGATCCCAGACACAAATGTTTCACTGCAGTGACTTTTTACAGAGAATTAGAAAAAACTCTCGGTGGATCAAATTCCTACAAAGCAAAAATGTTGGATACATTGCTGACATGTAGAAAGCAGTTCCACATCATGTCTATGTCCTTGGATGTTTCCATTTGACTTTTCAGTGAGACATTAACACCAATAACAACAATCCCAAACCACGGCATCTGATATCTTGAGGTCAAAGGGTGGTTAAACGTGGGAACCAGCACTAATAACGAATGCCATTCTCAATGGAAAACAGCACGCACACCTTAAATTTTTTTTTTAAATTTCTGTAAGGAATTTACATATTTGGAAAGCTGTACCACATTACTTTTACTTATGTAAAGTGCTACAAGCGAATGTCTAGTCCTTCTTGATGACAAAGGACTGATGGTAATTTCCCCTTCTACTGATATGGCACAATGCTGTTATTCCAGTAAAAATCCGTTTTTAAAAACCAGTGGAATGTAGCCATGTGTTCTAAATAGGGCTTACACATCGTAAGATTTAATGGAAGCCATGTGAATTTGAGATTAATGAGAGGTGAATTTGATCTTTCAGTAATACATGCACAGCATGCTGGTTTAAGGGAATCCTTGTTACCATATCAGCAACATTACACATCACTAAAACTTTTAGAAAATATTGGTGCTGTCAAATAATATATTCGCATCCAAATTAAAAGTTTGTGTTTACATAAACTATATGCGTGTACTGTGTATATTTATTAAGTATTTATAAATACAATATTTATATATAGTATCTGTCTAAATCTGTGTAATGGGCCTCAGGATCTCGTCACGGTTTCTCTGTGCATTCAAAATCCCATCAGTAACATGTACCTGTGTTCGTTGTCCATAACATATGCCTGCCCATACCATAACCCCACTGCCACCATGGGCCACTCGATAAACAACGTTGACAACAGGAAACCGCTCACCCACACGACACCATACACGCTGTCTGCCATCTGCCCTGTACAGTGAAAACCGGGATTCATCCGTGAAGTGAACACCTCTCCAAAGTGCCAGATGCCATCGAATGTGAGCATTTGCCCACTCAAGTCGGTTACGACGCCGAACTGCAGTCAGGTCGAGACCCAGATTAGGACGACGAGCATGCAGATGAGCTTCCCTGAGACGGTTTCTGACAGTTGCTTTGGTTATGCAAACCGATTGTTGCAGCAGCTGTCCGGGTAGTTAGTCTCAGATTATCTTGGAGGTGAAGATGCTGGATGTTGAGGTCCTGGGCTGGTGTGGCTACACGTGGTCTGCGATTGTGAGGCCGGTTGAACGTACTGCCAAATTCTCTGAAACGCCCTCTGGAGAAGGCTTATGGTGGAGAAATTAACATTCAATTCACAGGCAACATCTCTGGTATACATTCCTGCAGTCAGCATTACAATTGCATGCTCCCTCAAAACTTGCGACATCTGTGGCATTGTGCTGTGTGATAAAACTGCACATTTTAGAGTGGCCTTTTATTGTGGCCAGCCTAAGGCACACCTGTGCAATAATCATGCTGTCTAATCAGCATCTTGATATGCCACACCTGTGAGGTGGATGGATTCCCTCGGCAAAGGAGAAGTGCTCACTAACACAAATTTAGACAGATTTGTGAACAATATTTGAGAGAAATAGGCCTTATGTGTACATAGAAAAAATCATAGGGCTTTGAGTTTAGCTCATGAAAAAACATTGGGGGCAAAAACAAAAGTATTGCGTTTGTAATTTTGTTCAGTCTACATATTCATGTAAATATTTATTTAATATATAAAGTCTATATAAATACACCCACATACAATATAATGTAATATATATTTTATTTCAGTCAGTTTTGTGCCAACCTTTAAAACCTAGGGAGGTTTACACATTTTAATACCTAGGGGGTTTTAACACTCTAACCTTTGTTACGAGCAATTATACTAATGATGATAAATGGTCTCTGCATGGCTAAAAACTAAGAAACCATCCCTGTCAGAAAGACAGATGTTCAAAAATATCTTTGTATTAATGTATGTGTCAACAGGCTCTATCAGGGATACAAAGATTTAATGTTGTATGAAAAAGGGAATCCACATCATAGTGATGACATTAGTTATAGATGTATTTATTTCAGAAGCCCTAAATACGACAGCTGTCTTGTCCTTTGAATGCTATTTTAATATCCTTTAAAGCAACACCAAACTGGCCTGTGGGGTCTTATGTCACCTCTCCTGCACAAGGTTAACAACACCATGAGAGCTGTCACCAGAGCACAGGGGCCCTTAGGGGAGGTGGGCCATACCACTCTCTGTGGGAAAGAGACATTGCAGGGTATTTCTGGGCTAAAGCAGCCATTTGAATGTTGTTTGTTAACCTCTGGTCTCACACATGAGTGATTTATAACTGCAAATCTTGCTATCTTGTGATTAATTTAAGTGTTGTGAGAAATCTCATTTTACTGATGGATGACTCATTCACTGAACCAAAGTGTGAGACATAACACCATTTACTGGAAGTTACCGTCTTATCTCAGATCTTTTTCTATCTATACAGGTGATGTGTCAAGTTTTCAATGTTAAAATTACTTCTTAGTGGGTATAAAAAGCACACACCCCTGTTAAAATAGAAGCTTTTTTCTACTTTTTGAGATGTAAAAAGTAAATCTAAATCATAAAATCATGTCAGATCTTTTGTACCTGTAATGTAATTGTGTGATATAACCAACAAAAGTCATGTAAGAAACAAATAGATACTTTTATCTTTCATCTTTCTGTATGAATAATAACCTTAAACTCAAATTTAAATCAATAAAAGGAATGGCTTCAGAAGAGGAGAGTTACTGAAAGGACCAGTCTAAGGCCATGTGAAAATACTTGAACAGGCTGTAAATAAGAAATCCCACAGCAATATGATAAATCTGGAGCTTTTTCGTAGCAATAAATGAAGAATACGGTATGACATGGAGAGCCATCACAGGGGCTGTGCCAAGTGTGTGACTGCACAGGGCCTTGCAGCAAAATAAAGTGGCAGCTGTGAATGAAGTGAAAGCCACTTGTTTTAAAGTTCACTTGTCTGTCTTACCTATACTATAATAGCTAAAAGTCAAAGCTAATAGCAAGACTTAGTGTATCACAATGCTGTTAAAAATGCATTATGTGGTAGAACATACAATCGCTGTCCTCGTAGCCTATGTTCAAAAGTGCTTTTCAGGAAATGGAAAAAAATCTCTCTCTCTCTTTCTCTCTCTATATAGAGTTATGATGTTTTTAAACAACAAATGCCCATTATTTAGAATGGCTGTATCTGAGACCATATCAGAAATGTTTGCCATTGATTATACTGTTTTATCTGATCTTTATTATCTTTATATATATTTTTATAGGCTGATTTTTAGTTAACAACTACAATGCAAATATAAGACCTATTAGTAGAACAAGCCTCCTGGAGAGGGGAATACAATAGCTGTAGTGGCCAACAATAGGATCGTGCATGTCAGCGTTACTGTTTTGGCGGTTTCCAAGGCACATCATTATCACATGACTCGCTGAAACAGCTGCAGCATGTACAGCAGTGGAAGTCTGAAGATAGCTTGCTTGTTTTCTTGCGATTAAATCTGCTTATTTTGGCACCCTCTTGAAGTGTTCCTCCCAAACACAAAAGTATTGTGAAGGGGACTTTTTTCAAATACAAAAAAGGCAGAGGAAGGATCTATTTAGATACAGTGCTCTGTTTTCCCCATTTCAGAACCTTGCTTCCAAGTCATGCTAGTCACGTAGATATTGCTCTGTTCAGAAGAACATTTCAACCAAATTCATATATACAGTATACTGCGTGTATGTATGTGTGTGTGTGTGTGTGTGTGTGTGTGTGTGTGTATATATATATATATATATATATATATATATATATATATATATATATGTGTGTGTGTGTGTGTGTGTGTGTGTGTGTGTGTGTGTGTGTGCAGAAGTGTTTTCAGTCAGGGCAATAACTATCAAATGTCAGTACCTGACCTGTTTTATTCAAAGAACAGGGATCTATCAAAGTCTGATCATGTTTGTGGAAGTGAATCATGTCACGAACAAAGGAGATTGCTGAGGACCTCAGAAAAAGAGTCGATGTTGCTCATCAGGCAAGAAAAGGTTACAAAACCATCTCTAAAGAGTCTGGACTCCACAAATCCACGGTCAGACAGACAGGAAATTCAAGACCACTGTTACCTTCCTGAGAAGTTGTTGACCAACAAAGATTCCAAAGCAGAACGTGTCTGTGAGGTTGCAAAAGTTCCCAGGACAACTTCTAAGCAACTAAAGGCCTTTCTCACGTTGGCTAATGTTAATGTTCATGAACCCACCATCAGAAAAACACAGAGCAATCATGGTGTGCATGGTAGTGTTGAAAAAAAAAACACTGTTCTTCAAAAAGATCATGTGGACAAGCCAGAGGACTATAAGAGAAAGGTTTAATAGATGGATGAAACCAAAATAGAACTTATTGTTTTAAATGAGAAGCTATTATGTTAGAGAAAAGAAAACACTGCATTCTAGCTTAAGAATCTTATCCCATCTGTGAAACATGGTAGTATCATGGCTTGGGCCTGTTTTGCTGCATCTTGGTCAGGACAGCCTGCCATCATTGATGGAACAATAAATTCTGAATTATACCAGCAAAAAAAAGCAAGGAAAACCTCAGGACATCTGTTTAGGAGCAGAGTCTCAAGAGAAAGTGGGTCATGCAGCAAGACAACAACCCCAAGCACACAAGTAATTCTACCAAACATGTTTAAAAAAGAACAAAGTTAAAGTTTTGGAATGGCTGAGTCAATGTCCAGACCTTAATCCAATTAAAATGTTGTGGAAGGACCTAAGCAAGCAGTTCATAGGAGGAAACCCACCAACATCACAGAGGTTAAGTGCTTCTGCACTGAATGACATTTTATTGTGCAGGACTGATCAGCATTTACAAGAAAATGTACCTTCAGTTACTGCAGCAAAAGGGGGTCACACAAGATACTGAAAGCAAAGATTCACATACTTTTGCAATGCACAGATATGTAACATTGGATAATTTTTCTCAATAAATAAATGATAAAGAAAATATTTTTCTCTCACTTGTTTGATTGGGTTCACTTTGTCTACTTTCAGGAATTATTAAAAAAATCTGATGATGATTTGGGTCATATTTATACAGAATTATAGAAAATTCTAAAGGGTTCACAAACTTTCAAGCAGCACTGTAATATTACTCTGTAGGGCTGTGGAGAAAACACTATGGACAGATGGCATTCTTCCATATCTTGGCTTGTTTTGATATGTTCCTCTATGTATTTTGTTGCTCACACAATAAATAACATAAATCAGTCCAGTTTCTATCAGGTGATAAATTTCTGCTATTATACTGCAAAGTCCTACGCTGTATTACAGCACATGCAAGTAAATTATGGAGAATTAAATAACACAGAAATTACCCATTGAGAGACATCAACAGGTATAAATGTGAATCCACCCAGTGAGAAACAGCAACAAAATTTTCCCCAACAAAACTGCAAAGATGAAAGGCTGACAATGTGTTAATAGCAGGGTCACAGATTCTTTTGCATTACGTAATGGTTTCCTCAGCAGACTGGTTAAATGATGAAGGGAAATGAGCCTTTGGTTTTATGGTTTCTGGTCACCTTCTGCTCCTGTACCCAGGCCCAACATCCGTGCGTACATGCCCTTTTTCCCTTCTTCCCTTCAGCTTTTCTCTGCAAACCATGACATCAGTTTCATCTATGTGTGGGAAAAAATCTGGGCCCCTCGCTTCTGAAAGGGACACTGATACATGCCAAGTGCTATGCACAGGGGCTATTTTAAGAAGCTGTAAATATGGGAACTTCCTCTGTGTAAGGGTATCTCATAACCCAAATGATCGTTTTACACTATAACAACAAGCTTCAAGCACAGTAAGCCATGCTGCCATATGCTTGACTTTGCACTCACTAACTGGGACAAAGCAATTGCCCTGAATGATATTAAACTGAACATATAATTATTTTAATGCTATGAGTGTTTCCTCGCTCCATTTTACATGAGGATTGTGAGGACAGTTAAAAGTTTGTTGAAAACAACATGAACCTACCACTGACCCTATTTACTATCTTAATACATGTTGGAGACAGGCAACCCAAGAATGTGCACTGTCCCAAATTCTTCACTGGCAACAATCCTAAGCTGCGATGCTAAAGGGTGCAAACAGAGATTATATATATATATATATTAGGTCTGTCAGTTTAATGCCTTAACTTGATTAATTAGTTATGAAAAATAAACGTGATTATATTTTTTTACGCAGTTAATGCACTAGCCCCGCCCCTAGACCTGTACGTCATCTTTTTCATACAGTTGACTGCTCCATTTCATACAGTTGACTGTTGACAAATATGTTGTGGGGCAACAACTCCACAAATGCAGTTATGCCCTAAAATTCAAGATATTAGTGCAAAAAAAGCCCCTATATGTGTTTTGTTTTGTTTTATATATATATATTAGTGGTGTCAAAATTAGCGCGTTAACGCAGGCGATTAATTTTTTCATTTTAACGCGTTCAAAATATTTAACGCAATTAACGCATGGGCGGGGCCACCCCACTCACAACTGCTTCTGAAATGCTTTTATTTAAATGCGCAGAGCGTCTTTACGAACACATCAAACAGGAGACTTTTCAGATGCGCGCTCCAACTTTACTTCAGCACCAGACGCGAGTCAAACGACCGCGGAAGCGGTACCGGTGACGAGGAGCTTAAGTAAAACGTCAGTGAACTGCGGTCAGATAAGATGCTGTCAGGCCATATGTCGGTAAAAACGAATTTAATTGTACTGTCAGCCTATATACTCTGCTTGTAGCGCGCGCTCTTGAAGTTCACGCGCAAATGTGCCGACGCGCGCTGTATTAGGCTATATTAAACCCAAATGAAACTGCGAGCATGCAAAGTCGTAGTTATATCGTTAGGTAAAACATGAATTCACAAAAAAAAAAAAAAACGATTAAAGCTGCCTTCAAACTGTGCGTGTAAGAATTTATTAGGCTATTTATAGGTCAAAGCAGTGTCAGGTCAAGTTCAACAGCGACAACTTTTATAGTAACAGCAGCCAAAATATCCTTATAACCAGTTGATGTCTGTTAATTAAGGAACAAAATTAAAAAGAGGAAATTAATAACTAAGTTTTATCTTTATATAATTTAGAATTTGATATAATTTAGGCTATATTTTCTTGCTGAAGGGCACAGGTAGCTACTAGCCCTATATGACATTTATTATAATGGGTTTGTGTGAAGATTGTTTCAAGTTCACCTAAATTATTAATATTAGTTATTTTTTAACTAAGTCTAATAAATGTTAAAGTGATAGCTCTTAATGATACTGTAATGTTGAATGATTATATATATATATATATATATATTCAATGGTTAAGTATTAGGGGGGAAAAATCAATCAGTGATACTTGCCTTCAGTCCTAAAACAAGATGGCGTTAAACAAATATTAAAATATATATGTTCTTTATGTTGTTTCTACATTAATTTGAAGCATTAAAGTGAAATTATTGCAATATAAAAGTATAATTAAAAACTTTAATGTCAGGTAGAATTAATCACGATTAATTTCAGGTAAAATGTGCGATTAATTAGTTAATTTTTTTTAATCGATTGACACCACTAATATATATATATATATATATATATATATATATATATATATATCACATCACATATTTACAGGATATCACACAGGCAGCAAGAGCAATATGACACGAGTGCTATCTATCACAAGCTTACATGTGATTTTATACAACAGTTCAGTAAATAAGAAGTTGATATTGCGTTATATTTTAAACACAACACTATGTGTTTTTGCTCAATTTTGCAGAGAACATTTATCTTTGAAGCTGTAGTAGAATTGTTGCGTGTCTCCGAGCAACACAGCAGTGTTTAGTTTCATAATGAATGAATCCGCTTATTGGGTATTTGTTGAACGTCACCTGACCAAACCCGGAAAACAAGTCTCATCACTTCCGCTTGTCGGAGAACGTGTTAGTAGCCGTACTAAATAATGGTGATATCAATGGACTTTTAAGGTAATAATTTAAACGAGCTAGCTGTCGGGGGTGGTGTCCTAGCACTCAGCATACCCGATAAAAAAGCCGCTAGTGGTTTCTTTAGAGTATTATTTCATTTTATATATATATATATATATATATATATATATAAACAAATTTCCGACATACCCTAACTGTATTGACCCAGATTACAGAGTATGTATGCGTATAGGAGAACTAGACAGGATGAGCATTTGAGGTTAAAAAGTATATAAATGTTTTTTTTTAGAAAATTCGCTAGATAAGACCCTTATTCCTCCGCTCAGATTATTTAGAGCCCTTTGAAGCTACAATTAAACAGCATTTTTGAAACTCGCAGGCACCATAGAAGTCCACTATATGGAGATAATTCCTGAAATATTTTCCTCAAAAAAAACATAATTTCTTTACGACTGAAGAAACAAAGACAAGAACATCTTGGATAACAACCGAGTGAGTACATTATCTGTAAGTCTTTGTTCTGGAAGTGAACTACTCTTTTAAATGCAATAATATTCATTGAAGTTAAAACTTGGTCTTTTTAGTACTGTACAGCCACTAAAATAAAGTATTTGCTATATATTTGTAAGTGCACTCATTTTTTAACAGCTATTCGGCCACCTTTATTTACTGAGGTTTGTGTCCTGTTGGTTTCAAACAGGCATTCCTACTCCACTTCTCTATCCAACTGTATCATCAAAATGACATGCTTAACTTTGTTGCATCGTCATCACTGTTTGCTAATGGCGCTTGAAGTCACCAACCCTTCCTTTTCCCATGCAAATCGCTGTCAGTGTGAAGTGAATTTTTTACAGCAACTTTCTTGTTTGGAACTTTAAAGAAACTTGCAGATAATTGCAAAATATTGTTTTTCTTTGTTGGCCCTGCTGAACAGACCAGCATAATGGGTTAAATCTCAGCAAGGTCAGTAGTGCATGCAGGGAGGGCACTTTACTTTTTTAGTCTATAAATATAGATTATTATGTGCTGCTAGCTGTCACTGTGTCGTTTCCTCTTTTTGTGCATGTTTGTGTTGTCTACAACCAATGTCTGGTCTTTATCACTTACTGTATGACACTTTCATGACCCCTGCTCTAGGATGTGTTAATCCTCACTAAACAATGTGTCTGTTTGCCTATCATAGAATACCTGCTACAAACCAGGGCTGTTAAAGGATAGCTGGCCTATGTCTTGGATGATTTGTTTGATTTGTTTATTTGAAGACTTCAAATATATATCCTCCCTTAAGGTATATCCCCTCCCTCTAAGGTATACAATAAATCTGATACTCTTTAAACAGTTTTTTACAACACACTTTTTGTTTTTTTTGTAGTTGGCTGGCTGGCCTGTGACTCGGTGGATGATGGAATGCAGACAAACTACTCATCTGACTTCAAGCCAAGTGCCTTAAACAATGTATGTATGTTCAAAGAGTCATTACTCAGGTAAACAAATGAGAAACATACATACACAAACTCATGCCCTGCATCTGTGGTTGTCAGAAGGAAAATACTTTAAATGATGTCTAGTCGGAGAAAACAAAGTAAACATTAAAGTATTTAAAAAAGGCTACAATTAAGCTGCATTGGTTGTCACTCATTTAAATGTCACTAGAAAGGGTTCAAAATGAACAAAATACACTATTCGTCTAGTTTTTTTTTACTCTGTGTGTTAATTGTTGCTATTAGCTAAAGAAAACATATTTTGTTACTATTGTTCTCATTACAGTATCCCACAGAAATAAATACATCCTTATTCAGTCAGATATTAGCTGCCATCTGCTGGTAAGATAATGCCATTAAGTGTGAACTGCCCCTCTAATATAACTGTAATGCAGGGTTCATCAAGTCTTGCTCTGGAGGACCAATACGCTGCAGAGTTAGCTCAAACCCTGATCAAACTCACCTATCATTGATTTTCTAATGATCCTAAAGACACTAATTAGCATGCTTAGATAATTGGTTAGGTTTAGAGCTAAACTCTGCAGTTAAGTGGATCTTGTGGGCCATATCTGAGGATCCCTGCTGTAGTGTGTAATTGTACGCTAGAAAATCCACCAGGCCACCATCCAGAGTGGCGCACTAACTTCAAACCCTAAAGTTCCTATGCAATTTATACTTAATTTCTGAAACTTTTTTACTGATTATTACATTTAATTCCATCTGTTATATAATATAAGTCAGTTAGACCAAATGTTTCTCAGAATTCTCATTTCAGTACCAGAAATAATTGTTCCCTCTCTACTGTTCTCATCAAGGTCCTGGGAAAGCCACAACCTTGCCAACTCTGCATAGCTCAGAAGCCAGTGGCCACCCCTCTCTCATCGTGGGAGTTACATTTCCTGTTTGACAGAAAATTTCTTGAACAGTGTCTCATAGTATTTTCCAAAAATGTAATAAATGGCAACCCAAATCATCAGTATTATAACAAAATGACAGTATCATTAACTATATTTTCTAAAATGAAAATATTTTGAAAGAGGTTACAGATTAATAACAATGTCACAGAGCAATTCTGCAGTAGAATACCACTTTTGCAGTCCCTGGTTTATAATAAATAATTATATAATTTCATAACGGAGTAATATCACACTAGCAATAAAGCTGTTGCTCCCATATTCAGAAAAACGCACAATTGTAAGTGTGATGTTGCTTTTATACATCAGTTTACATTTTAAATCATATTAAAAAGTTTACATGATGTGTGTCATATGAATGTAAATCAGACATACCACATTTGTCATGTTGTCATTATCACATGACCTAAAACCAACAGTTGAAAGAGTAGGCCATCCTGATGCGTTTTGCCTACTGTTTTATGAATACTGTGAATTTGAACATACAACTCGCTTTTACCTACTATATACAGTAGTAGGGAAATATTCAAATGCAGCACATAGTAGTTTAATTTGTGACACTTTGTGGAACCGAAACGTTACACCTCTGGTGATCTCCTAGGATACCTGCGAGGGGAAATGATGTCATGCTTTCGCTAAAACTCACCTAGGCACCAGTTGCACAGACGGCTCAGAAAAGAGAAGCTCGAGAAGCATTTGTTTGAGATGCCACTGGCTTTAGATTTTTTTTTTTTTCTGTGTTGTGACATTTTGAACTGTTAAAATACTTCACCATTAGACACTATTTTACTAGTATAGTCAAATAAGCGAGACACCCACCTTGCAGACTGCTGGTTTGCAATTGAACTCTTGTCTTGTGAACTGTCCCTTGAGCGGAAAACACCACGAAAGACCCGTTATTCCCCATTAAAACACGTATTTTAACAGGTTACGAATCCAATCCAGCTGAATCGTTCCAAAAAGCCGTCACAGAGCTGTCTGATCTCGAGACAGGCTGCGGTGGATACTGCTGAGGAAAACCGAAAAACCCGCCTAAATTCAGTTTGAAAGCTAAAAACACCTCACACGTGTATGTGTGTATCTCTCGTGAGCTGTCCAATCGCTGTGTCTGGGCCCTAGTGTAAACGCCCTAACGGTCCTGACAACACAGCCACTCCCGCTAGCGAGCGTCAGCGCTTCAGTAGGGGAATGCAATGTAGATTCCAAGGCTATGGCATATGGCAAGCCGTTTTGACTTTTATTAACAATTAAGTTTTCACTACTTAAAATTATAATTCTTGATATCAGAAATTTGATTTTTACTAGTAACAATGGTAATTTTTGGTATCAGGAATTACATTTCCACTAGTAATAAGGTTAATTACTGATATCAAGAATTGAATTTCAAATAGAGGGTATGCATTGATGTAATTTTCCCGCCGAAACACGCCCCCCTCCACCGGACTGAGTGGCAAAAGAAGCAGCTGCGTGAATGGATTTAAATAGGGACGCTGCGAAAACGCGAGTAAAACAAAACGATAATCTCTTTTTCTGGACCTGATATAATGTTCCTTACTTACCAAATATCCAGTGTCCATGGATATTGATATGCAGCCAGGAATCATGTTTCCTTATATTTATATGTGCCTGATTTCAACGACGGGGAAATAAACAAAGCAGATTTGCCCGTGAACACATATGTAAATGCAAAATAGTTTGGTCTAAACCCCGGTGATCACTTATTTCAATGTTATATATATATGGTTATATCGTCCAGCCTAAAATCTTATATAGTTTTCTGTCCGTGTTTATTTAAAAACATCCAGGTGTGCATAATTTAAGATGGTAAATATTTAATTGATGGGTTGTCAATATGAAATGACAATACAATATATAGGGCATGCTTTTACCGCGAAATTGAACATATTAACATGAAGTGATAACAGCAAATCCGTGTTTCACCGCCTGGAGTCCATTTGTTTCTTTGAATTGCAGCGATCCAATTTGCTTTTCTTTTTTGCAGCTTTCGGCAGCTTGTAAAAATATACCTCAGGTTTCTTGTCAAATCTTTTTGTACAGTCAATCGTAACGCTCCGTCTGGTTTTTGAGGTGTTTTGTGTGTTCTGTCGCAGCATTTACGCTGAAAAAAAATGCTGCCACTCAGTGGGCGGAGCCGAACTCACTCCAGCTGACGGTGACATCACGTGCATACCCTCTATTCCTGATATCAATAATTGTATTTTCACTAGTTAAATGTCACCATAGACTCCCATTCAAATGTAATTGTTGATATCAACAATTGATTTCTTACTAGTTAAAATTCCAATTTCACATATCAGAAATACAAATCTCACTAGTAAAAACCTTTATTTTTTATATCAACAATTACATTGTTACTAGTAAAAAATGACAATTCTTGATATCAAACTGAATTTTCACTAGTTGAAATGTAAATTTTTGACATCTGTAAATGTATTTCAACATGTTACTTTTGTTATTTCTGATATCTGAAAATATATTTCTGTTATCAATTATAAGGAGAGTAATTTCAGATATCTAAATTGGCATTCTTACTAGTAACAATCCCATTCATGATATCAGAAATGAACATTTTCACTAGTAGCAAGAATTATAGTTTTTACAAGTTAAAATTCAATTCTTGATATCAATAATTAACCTTTTTACGAGTGGAAATGTAATTCCTGATGTCAGAAATTGCCATTGTTACTATTGGAAATGTAATTCCTGATATCAAAAATTGCCATTGTTACCAAAATCCAATTTCTGATATCAAGAATTATAATTTTAACTAGTGAAAACTGAATTGTTGATATCAAGAATTCATATCCTGCGAATGAATAAAAGTCAAAACGGCTTGCCATATTAAGGCAGGTAACGGCGACAACACAAATAGAATTGTTGTTGCTTACAGCACGACTAAAAATCCATTCATTAATTTCTACTTATCAACCATAGACAACAGCTGTTAATTGTTTTTCAAATAAATCGCTTGTTGTATTCCTTGTAACTCTCTTTGGGTAAAGGCGCCTAAAATATGAATTACACATTTTGTTGATTTATGTTGAGTGTAAGATTACATTTTGGCATTATACCCTTAATATTATTTCCTTTTCTGTAAAAATGTACATTACTGAAATAAACACATTATTGTGATCAGTATATGTAGCATGTGAAAAAAAAATCTGCATAGCTGATATAAAGGTTAATTTTGAAGCAGCGCTACACTTTTCACATTCGTAAACATTTGCTACACGTGACATCAGCAAACTCACACACACACACACTGGTTATATATTAATTTTGGTTTGAAACTTTGTCCACCTGTTGTCAATAAAACAGAGTGTTTTTAAGGACAAGTTATAGGGATGTCTTAACAAAAGTATGTAACGAAAATACAAACAATAGCTGATAGTTATGTAAAAGAGCATGTTTAAATCCTTTAATGGATTATCAAATATAATATAGCAACAATGGAAATGGATTTCTAATGGAAATGTATAAGAAAAATAGATTATAAGATATATGTTAAATACTGAATATATATATATATATTTTATTTTATAGTTTACTTAGGTTTAATCAAAAACTCTGGATATAGGATGCAGAAAGGTTACTTAATAACGCCAGAGGGCGCTCCTTAATCATTTTTGGATCTTTAGGGTACATTTATGCAAGTGTGTACATTTTTTATTTCAAAGGGCCATAGTCATGCCCTGTCTAGACTTTAAAGAAATGTATAGAACTCAGCCAAAACTATGTCCTACAGATTTTTCATTTTAACAGGTTCAGGAGACATGAAGACTTCAACCTGTAAGTAAAATAATTGTAAAATAAATTTTATACATTACAGGAATATGTTTGTGGATCAATATTAAACACATAAAATATAAAACCTTTACATTTTATAGACATTGAGAATATAGTACAAAAATGTCAGAATAATTAATTTCAAACTATGTTAGCAGGCATCTTACAGCACAGCGTACATTCTCCTACCCTTATATGTCTTCATACAAACACAGAAGCTATATGTGCAGCCAGGTGAGAAGTTTTCAAGGGCTATAAATTCTGACGTAGAACTTTAGGCTATATGTTGTTATATGTACAATGAGAATTTAAATTTCAGTTTAAGTATTGTTTTCAAGCTTTAAAGTCTTTTTCATAGGATCAGTTTTTGATCTTGCTCACTCTATACTAATTTTAGACTGATTATATTACTGTACCGAAACGAATTCTCACATCTATGAGCCATGATATGACATCAGAGCAGCCCCTCAAGCTGCTTTATTATGACACACACAGATTAACAGCATTAGACAGAGCTGGATAAAGATCACCTACAAACAAAATGAAAACAACACGTCATTTATACCATCTGTGATGTATACTCATCCTTAAGGATGCAAAACATTTTGCAATAAGTGACCTGTGACAACAGACCCCTCTCTTTATTATTCTTGTTTAAGGAAATAATATGAAACCCTGGACCACAAAACCAGTCATAATGTTAAATTTTTCTAAATTGAGATTTGTACATCAACAAATAAGCTTTCCACTGATGTATGTTTGCTATGATAGGCCAATATTTGTCCAAGATACAACTATCTGAATATCTGGAATCTTAGGGTGCAAAAAATACAAACATTGAGAAAATCGTTCCAGTTGTCCAAATTAAGTTCTTAGCAATGCATATTACTTATGAAAAAATAAGTTTTGATATATTTACTGTAGGTAATATACAAAATATCAGTGAATATGATCTTTACTTAATATCCTAATGATTTTTGGCATAAAAGAAAAATCAATAAATTTGACCCATACAATGTATTGTTGGCTGTTTCTACAAATTTACATTTACATTTAGGCATTTGGCAGACGCTTTTGTCCAAAGCGACATACAGTTGGGAGAACATAGAGCGATTCTTCTTAAGGAGACAAACAGACACAGGCAGTGCTATAATACCAGATTTCAAGTGGTGCTTCAGACAAGTACAAGCTAGAAAGGGAAGGAATAAAGAGATTAATTTTTTTTTTTTTTATGGTAACAGCAAATAGAGTTGAAAGAGATGAGTTTTAAGCTGTCGCTTGAAGCTTGTCAGGGAATCAGCATTCCGGATAGGGGTAGGAAGATCGTTCCACCAGCCAGGAACAGTAAAAGAGAATGTTCTGGATAGTGATTTAGCACCTCTCTGTGATGGTACCACAAGGCGTCGCTCACTAGCAGATCTCAGAGTTCTGGAGGGGGTGTAGATTTGCAATAGCGAGTGCAGATAAGCAGGTGCAGTAGCTGTGGTTGTCCTATATCCAAATATACCCCAGTGACTGGTTTTGTGGCCCAGTTTCACATTTATGCAAAGAGACAAATAGTGACTATTTAATTATGTGAGCTTATTTATAGACTTTAGACTTTAGACTGTAGACTTTTATTTGAACTTGTGGCGTGTATGTTTGCAAACGAAAAGGTTTTTTTTTGTTTGTTTGTTTTTGTTTTTCTTCACATTTTTTAAAGAAAATATTGGGTATACCAAACTACTAGGGATGGGTGCGTATGTGGTTTCTAGAACATTCTGTGTCTTTTGCTTGTTTAATTAATTTTCTGATTGCTTAGAAAAACAATAACATATCTCTCCTCAACCTACTGCATTATTCAAGGACAAACCATGCAGGATGAGTTACACTCTAAAGTTTACTACTAAGGGTTAAGGTATTGTTCATATTACTAACCATGAGCAAGAATAATTAGCAGACAAAGTTTTTTGTGTGTGTTTTTTGTTTATGTGTTTGTGCTGATGAGAGATTTATTTTGACCTCCTGTCAGTGATGGGTGGTTGGAGGTGGCCTTCTCTACCCCTTCCCCCAACAACTAATGAACAACAACAAGCAGGCCTCCCTTTCTTCACAGGCACAAAAGATCAGTCTGGGCACGGAAGAGAACATATGCCGATGAAATTATCGTAAACAACATTTAACAGCAGTCCAATATAACATATCATAAAAATAAACTTATTTTATTTCAGCTATAAAAATAATCTCCAGTCTTTGAATTGCCTCTATGACTGTCTCTTCTCTCCACCTATAGCTGGTGTTTGGTGAGATTTTCTGGTGAAAATACATTTTGGGCAATGTTTTTTATTCATTAAAAATAATGAAGATTTTGCAAATGCAACAAAATGACAAAAATATGGATAAATAAACAATAAAATGTGTTCATAAAATAAATATTATACTTTTCAGTTAACTATATATAATGATTACAAATATATGTAGATTTAAAAATATTTAATGAGAAAAGAGAAAATGCCCATGTTTTTTGCCAGCTACTCAAATTTACTGGTGCATTATAATTCCAACTGCCTTTTATTCTAGGCCCGTATCACTGCCAATGTTGTGCTAATTACAAAGCCACCATGATTAAGGATTGTGAAAACACTCCACGCTGCGAACGTACATGACACAAAAGATGAGGCACAGAACACCCCGTGCTTGGCCGAACACTGAGTGTGCTTTAGTCGTCACACTTTTCCCAAACGCCTTGCAGCTGCTCCTATTGTGGTCTCTGAAGGACTTGAGCAGAGCCCATACTCCTCTGACCACCCCTCCTGCTGTCTGACAGCCCTTAAATGAGCTCATTGTGACCCCTGTGCTGGAACAATTGCAAACACTGATTCTATGCAGTGTGACCACCACGCATTCCCATTGCAGGATTCCAATGCACACACGAACACAGGTCAGAATGCCCTAACATGTCAAGGTCAGGGTGAAAAGGGGATTGTTCAGATATTTTCCCAGCAATATTTGAAACGTTCACACGGGCCTGAATTCTAGTTCAAACAATAAAGTCAGATGCATTTGTTTGTCTAGTGACCCCTCTTTAAGAACAGACGGCACTCATCTGTCTAGATACTGAAACATGCAGTGACTCCAGAAAATATTTGGACTTTTAAAGATGTTGAAATGTTGTTGCATTGGATCACAAACTATTTATTAATTTGTAGATTATGGTTTGTGTGATCCATTTGAACTTAAAATCTGTTCTTTGTAATTCTGTGTAAACCAAAATATTATCAGGTCAGTTCTTTGTAAATCAGGGCCTGTATTCAAAGTAACTCTTAACTTGCCAATTTAAGAGAAAATCTTACAAATAATGGGTGTGTCAATCCTAAATTTAGGACTCCTAAATTTTTTGCTCTAAGAGTATTTCACAAAGTGTTTTAGCACTAAAACTAGCTCCTAAATCTGTGAAACGTTAGGAGAAGGGAAGAGGACTCCTAAGTCCTAAGCCAAATCACAAACTATTCTCCATACTGAATACCATTACAAACATTATAAACCATCAACATCTGACCATTAGAACTATTAGAAAAAGGTTTCCTGTAGTGTGTTTTGGGACATGTTCTAAACTCTTAACATTTAGGTCTCCTTCAAAGCTTTAGAAGTAAAGAACTAAAGACTGGATCTTTCACATTTGTTTCCTCAAAAGTTAAAAAAGATCTCAACAACATCACACACTGTGCTCAGATTTTTCTCCTGAACTAAAGAGAGGTCTCATATTTGCCTCCTTTAAAGCTTTCAAAGAGACCTCAAAACTACTTGATTACTTGAAAGGCACTAAATAAAGTTAAAATCAGAGTTTAAGGCTATATTAAGAGTGAAATTATGCAAAAATATGCAAAATAAGAAAATAGAGCCATACAATTTATGTGCATAGCAACATCATATTTTTTTGGAAATAGTGATGTGCCCAGTGCCTTTATAAGGAAACTCTGATTTCCTACTATAGGAACAATAATCCTGAAGCTTTCTTTGCTGAAAGGTACATTAAATGGCATATGACTCAATCCTAGACTAATTTGATTATTAATACATATTATATGGTAAAATGTTTGAACTATTATTGAGATTGATATTGATACTGATTTGACTTGGTGTACACTTTGTAAAATCATTGAGATCACTTTTGAACTTTAGAGGAGAGAAATGTGAGAGTTAGTTTAGATGAGAGTCCTTAGTTTATAAGAAAAATTGAGCACAGTATGTGATGTTCTTGCAATCAGAGGAGATCACTTCAGAGGAGACAAATGTGAGACTACTTAAGACTACTTTAGTTTAGGAGAAAAGTTTGAGCACAGTGTTTGATCTTTTTTTATTTTATTTATTTATTTATTTATTTACTTTTGAGGAGACAATTGTGAGAGATCCAGAGTCTTTAGTTTAGGAGAAAAATCAAAGCATGTTGTTCAGATCACTTTCTAAACCTTTGAATGAGACAAATGTGAGAACATGATTGTCTCTAGCTAAGGAGAAAAATCTGAGCACAGTGTGTAATGTTGTTAGAGTTTTTGTTTTAGGAGACAAGTGTGAGAAGCTTTGATGTTAAAGTGAACTCATTTCTGTCTAGTAGAAATATTTGAGATGTTAAAGAAAAAATAATGCTATTGTTTAAATTATAGTTTCAGTATTTACAAATAGTTAAAATTTTACATTATTTTAAATTGATGGTTCTCCTCAAATAAAACTGAAGACATCTGAAAACAAAGCTGATAACTCAATGAGACATAAGAGAACCAACCCTTAGTATCCTAACTGTAGAGTAAACATAGCCTTGTGGGCAACACATCAACATCGAGGCACAACTGCACATTAGACTGCATGAGTTTGAGCTAAAGGTACTTCTTCAGTAGTTTTTTTTTACAACTGTATATAGAGTAAATAATACACAAATCTCATCATTCTAAATGTGTATGTTCCAGATTCATACACATTAAATGTTTCTGTTCTCATGTCAGATATATGCATGTATGCCTGTAGAGCTCCTTAAAAAACACAAGTCCATTGTGTGTTTGCACATACTTAACGAATAAAGCTAATTCTGTTTCTGATTCTCCTGTTCCCTTCTTACTGTCCAATTGTTTCCTGTCTCTACCCCTACTGTCCTGACTATTAAAGGTGAAAAAACCAACGTAACCAAAGAAAAAAAACTTCTTTTTTTTTTGTTTTGTAAAATAGTAGCTTGAATCTCCCATGTTTCTCACAGCCCATTCTCATTTTGGACTCTTTTCTTTTTAGAATTTTCTTTTGTCTCAATTTTCTTTTATTTCTCCTAAGGAATTTAAGAAGAAACATTTGAAACACTGCTAATACTACAATGAGAGAGAAAAGAGAATCACAACTGAGCTTAGAAAGAGCAATCTCTGAGCAATAAAATATTCTTGGAATTGAGTACTGATAGAGATTGTAGCAAGACAATAAAGAAACAATCTGTTTCTTTCATCACATTACCAGTTTTGACTCTCTCAATTTTCTCTCAAATATTTCTTGTACAGGTCTGTATTTTGTCTCCTTTCACTTTTATTTGTTAATTTTATTTTATTTTATTTAAAACATCTGAAATGCTGTTGATACTAAACTGAGAGATATATAAAAAAAAATCACAACTAAGCCTAATTGGTTTAGGAAGATCAATATATTTTTATAATATATATATAGTCTATATTTGTATAATATTTTTTTCTATCACATGCCTTCACTTGACTTAAGGGGTCAGCAATAAAGATACCTTCAATGGCCCCGTTTGAATGTGTTTCAGGCAAGCTGCCCTTTTGTTGCGTTTTTCAGTAATTAATTAAACATGTAAAAAAAGTATTTAAAAATATAATTTGTAATTTATCCTTTACTTTTGAAATAAAGATGTTTAGTGCTGTGGCATTGAAATTGATATCGAGAATCCATAAATGTCACTGGTATTGGTATCAAATCAACTGAAGTGCTGGGACAACCCTACTCGGACACACTTTGACTGTTACTGCAAATTGTTAACAAATCTTGTCTGACCAGCACAAATCTAAACTGCTTCACAAAAAACATCATATAAAATTTCCCTCTTATTCATGAAAACAAATAGCTCTTGAAACCACACATCAAGACTAAACAACAATGGAAAAACAATATAAAAACTAATAGTAATATACTATGACTAATCAATTAATGAATCAAGGAAATGAGTATATAAATGATTATTATGATTACATTTAATAAAATAAATGATAAATGATTATGAATTAAAAATAAAGTAAAACACAACACATATGTATGGTTGCTCTCTTAAAGCAAAACACTTCTGTGTAACATTTTTAATTAGTTTCTGGAACCCCCCAAAAATGTCATGTTTATGAGAGTCTTTATCATGTTTAATAAACTAGCTAAATAAGTAAACACATCTGAGAAGCCAAAATTGTAATGTAAATTCCTGGTATATACACTCACCTTGTATTTTGCATTTCTTTATTACTGTATATTTTTTACTTGTTTCTCACTGCATTGTGAAGCATACATGTGTTTTAAAGGGATATCTAAAATAACTCCAGTATTTATTTTGTCCCAGAATTATGCACACAAGACTGCATGTATCAAAAAGTTTATTTGTCAGCAACAAGTATCACAAATATATGAAAAAATATAGCGTAAGAAATATATATTAATTTAGTCAATAAATAGTCACACATATCAAAACAGCCTTGCAAGAGTCATTCCTGTTAGTAGTGCTTATGGGAGGACTCTTACCAGACTGACAACAGTACAGACACATGAGGTATTCTGTGTTTGTTTACGGACAAACATCTGGATGAATCAGATTGCATTCTAAAAAGGCATGACAGGCTCTTTGCTTCAACTTCCATTGTCTTAAGGCAGAGCCTGTTTAGAACTACATTCACTGATCAAAAATGAAACAAAAAGTAGCAGTACACATTACAATTAGCACCTTCACATCTAACAACTTCCCATCTCCTCAGACTACTCTCTTAATGAAAACAAAAAACAAAACAATTGTAACGACATCAACATAAGGAAAACAATCCCTGAGCAACCTGTAAGACATGGGGCTTCTGTCAATGCTAACAGATAACCAAAAATCTGATTAAATAAAAAAAAAAGGAGAGATTATCACAAAGGAATCTGAGGACATGTTTCTACTTGGTTTGTGTCACATCAAATTGTAAAAGGTTGAGTATGGACCACAGTGTTAAAATGCTAAAACAGTGGGGGAGCTAGGCTTCATCAGCCATCGTCTTCAACACACAATAGTGAACGATCATGGAATATTGGTAGCAACACAGGAACTAAATGTTCCTGAGCCATAATACTGGAAAGATCACCTCAGGGATCATACAGTCATCATATAAATAAAACTCTCCCCAGTCAAGAGGTGAGAAAACAAATGAGACCACTTTGAAGAGTCCGTCTCAGCAGGAGGGCGAGGTAGTGATGGGACTCTGCAGGAAGGAAAGAGGGCTGGCCGCTGTGTGGATGGGGAAATTAAACACTGTGCTGCTTTTGCTAATGGCGGGGCTTCCTGCCTCCGAGGAACACGTAGAGGAGGCAAGCACTTGGGATTCGAATTGCAAAAGCTGCCCCATGAAGCTAAAGTTGGGCGAGATGATGCTGCGCCGCTGTTTGACGAACTCAAAGGCCTCTTCAAGTTTGACGCGGTTGGTGCGCATCAGATAAGCCAAACAGATGGTAGCAGAACGTGAAATACCCGCTTGGCAGTGAACGAAGACGCGTCCACCTTTATTCCGTACAGAATCTGTGGGACAAGAAAAAGTAGTGTGTTGGTTAAAACTCAATTTAGCTACCCTATCAGGAATCCAAAAACAACTTCTTTAGCCACACATTTAATTGCAAATTATACTCTAAAGTTGTTCTAATCAAGGAAGCAAACTCATTAAAGAAACTGGAAAAGTTAAAACCACACAGGGGTTCGAGTAAAAGGGGAAACACCCCCCGACAGGCCTGAATACACAATGGGGGGTTGCGGCATCCCTGCTAAGTGCACTGATCTGATAGGAGGGCAACAGAGACCCGGAGACACTACCTTTTGTTCAGGCTAAACAAAGGATGCAAAGCATTCAGACGGAGCCAGTTGCCCCATGAAAAGATCAGGTCACAGCCTGGTGTTATTTGAAAAGGGGGCACCTCTTTAGACAGGATGAGAGGATGATGCAAGACTTAGTGGCTGTCAGGCCAGCTGGTCAAAATGGAGGGAACTTTTGAAAAATTCAATTCAGACTTCAGCTGAATGGGGGTTGGGCTGAGAGTCTGCCTGCCAGCCAAAGCTCCTCATATGGTGACATCTGTTACCCATTTCGTAACAGGGGTTTGAATAATATCAGTGAAAAATGATACTCACCGATAAATTCGATGGCTTCATTGAACCAGGAACTGATGTTGGCTTTGTGATTGTCCTCAACAGGGATACTCTTGTACTGAAAGTGGTCTTCAAAGTGATTGGGGCAGTTGGAAGAGACGTTAATGAGGGCTGTGATTCCCAACATGTCCAGCATGTCTTTTCTGGAGGCGTGATAAGCACTGCCTAAATATAGGAACGGTAAGATTTCTACAGGGCCACCCTAAAGAATAAAACACAAAATTAGTGGACGAGTTCACTCGTAATGAGATACAAATATTTGTTTACTGAAGAATATGTATACAGTACCTGATCATACAGAGGGGTTGTACACGAGTTACAGGAGGAATCAGCAGTGTTTGGATGGCAGCTAGAGCTCAGAGGTAAACTCAAGCCTTGTGGCGCAACTGGCTTTGTACACATGTCAGGAAACTCAGAGGAAAATGTGTCAAATCCACCTAAAAACAGCAAAACAGAAGTCGTTACTTTTAACAAAAGTGGAATTTACAAGAGTCTAAAGTTTGTTGACAACAGCTGATGAAAACATTTGGTGGCAAAACGTAAATACACAAAAATTCACAGTATACAAGTTCACATCTTATATATTAAATGGTATACTATAATAAAATAGTTACATTTAAAAAAGTTAAAGAAGAATATTGTCGTACCTTTAAGGAGGAATACACTTGCTCCACATGGATTGCGACACAAAGCGTTCACGGCGAGCATTAAAGTCCCGTCTTTCTTCACCTCTCCCATCTCTAGACTGCGGTCATCCAAGAACACAACACTCTGGTATTCCCCGGACAGAAGCCTGTTCCTGGTTTCCTCGTTGGGTACAATGTGCTCCAGCCCCAGCCCCCCTCTGGCCCTCCGGCGTACTATAGTACTGAAGCGCACATTACTGGAGCCGGATATATGAGACGAGCTGAAGGAGAAAAATGAGCGACAGTCCAGAACCAAACAATCCGGATCATCACCTTCCAGTAGATCACGAAGCGAGACCGAGTCGATGGTGGGCACTTCCATGATGACCATAGTAAAGAATGATAGATCTAAATACATACAGCGAGATAAACGATACGAGCTCGGGCACTTGAAAAGTTCTCTCTAAAGTCCTTCGTTCGAGAGTTTGATCCAATAAGAATCTGTTGAACGGCGATGAAACTTAAATTCTTTTGTTTCCAATCGAAAATTCACTGCTTTATTCTTCTCGTTCTTGTTCTGACCTGAAAGCGCTAAGCGGCGGTTATATACTACCTCCCCAGCTTTAGTCGAGGCGCATGACGTCAAATGCTCCGCCTTTCTTGGCCCATGGCCCGCGTGAATTCGCACGTACGTCAGTGTGATTTAGCTTGGCTAACCAAGCCCGCATTATCTGATCCTTCCTGTCAAAGCAAGTCGACCTCTAGACCAAGAGGCTGGTAATCTGGTCCCAGTTTCCGAGTGGTGTCACTATATTTGAGTTTTAGTATTGACGGTGTTGATGTTTTGATATTGTTGTTTTGATGGTGGTTTAGGGGTTTTGAGTGACAAAATACTTTTCCTCAGAAGTTGATCTTCGACCCATTTATCAGCCAGGTAGTTTTTTGGCCATTTTGAGATTATCAGCATTGGCCAATAATGTTGCTGTTTCGGCAGATTAACACATTTGGTAGGTCTCTTTCATGTCAGTTTCAAACAGGGCATAAAGTGGGACACTTTATAATTATGGTGTACATACATTTGTTTAAAAATATGTTCCAAATGGATGGTTAAGATATATGCTAGACATATTTTAAAATACAGATGATAACTATGCGCACATAGATAATAATAAAGAATAAACTTCCCACTTTCCTGGTATTCAGCAGAATTGGATAAAGAATTGGATCATATTGAGATCTTGGATTACTAGGAAGTTTTTCATGATATTAACAAGATCACAGTTGTTTTTGTTTGTTTGTTTGTTTGTTTACGTGAGGTTAGTAACGCTTCCTGTATTATTAGCTCATATATGAAATTCAATAACAATTCAATAATACTTGTCAAAAATAAGACTGTAATATTTCCATGATGTTGTTTTTATGTGAATTCTTAAAAAACTTTCCTCTTTAGTCAAATAACAAGATAATTAGTGAACCTTACATTGTACTCATAAAAGTTTATACTTTGTTTTCATTGTACAGGAGTACATAGTGTGCAATGCCGCGAGAGCAAAGGGAAACCATAAAAGTTAATCACTGTATAGAAACTTGAGGTCTAGTAAATTTCCACCAGCTTGAAACACAAACTGCTCAGGTATATGAGGCCATGGTGTACATCCATTATAAGTAATTGTCAACAAGTTATCAGTGTCTGTGTATCAGTGAATATATACCTTATTTAATAAACAAAAAAGACTAAGTATTCATGTAGTTTACATTCATGTAGGTCATGTAGGTGGGATGACCACTGATGTTTTGTGATTCTTCTAATCCTATATATTTCATCATGTCATATTTCACTTCTACAGCTTTAATTTGATTTTATTTCAGTGGGACAGCCACAGTACTTTACAAGAAGCAAAATGACATATGTAGGTCATTACGTCAGTACTGCATTTCTGAAACTTGAGTCAGGACTTGTGGAGGATTTCTGTCCAAATCATTTCTGGGGTTGCCGTACAGAAAAAGCAAGTAACAATTTTACTGTTAAAAACACTGATGAGTCAGCAGAGAAATGCAAGCCACAAGATGAGAATGAAATGTCCCAGAAAGAACATTGTCTACTGAATCTATGAGTTACAAGTTTGCATGCAGGAAAATGGCACAGCATTGTTCACACTAACATTTAAATTTTAGTTTAAAAGTTTAAACATTCAAATGTTCTCTGATATACACTTTACAAAACCAATTATTTGTAAAACATTTATATGTATAATCTCAAAATTATAAAAGTACATTGAAAAAATTACACTGAAATTTAAGATTAGCCTGCTTTTTGCTACGAAAAGACAAAGACACACAAAACAGAAAGAATGACAGTCAATTCATCAAAAAAATCTGCAAATCAAATCTCAAGAACAGGCTTACCATGAGCCATGTCATTTAAAATGTATATTTCAGGGATTACTCACACTTGCATGTTCTGTTCTGTTAGAAAGGGAAGTGAAAGACTGTGAAAAATTAGGCATTTCCTTGGTGTAGCAAATAGAATATACCAGTGTCATAACAGACCATTTACCGACAGAGGTATCTCTGGGCAACCGCTGTTAGTCCTGGGAAAATACTCTGCATGTCCTTTTGCCTCTTTTTCTCAAGTCATTTATAGTAATTTTTACAGATTCTATACTGATGTCTGACAGCTGAAATATCTAGAATGTACCCATAATGACATAATGAAACAATAATGCACCACATCATTCAGTGGCAACTACTACATAGGTGGGTAAATATGTATACATACCATATAAAAAAACTCATAAGATTCAATGGTAACTGTTTTAGCCCTATCTAAGGATCTTGACATATCGTGTGTGTGTGTGTGTGTGTGTGTGTGTGTGTGTGTGTTTTACTTCAGTTCTCTTTGTAAGTGCAATTTCTATGACATAATTCTAAGATACATCTCTAGTAAATACAAAGAACAAAATATTATCTCAGAACCCTGTAAAGAATCCTTTATGTAAATTCTCAAAATGTAGGTAAGATATATCACTGTATTATTATTTCCAGTAACTTAAATTAAAGATTTTTTTTCTCCACTATTATAAGTTTTTTCCAATATGACATTTGTTTTTCCAGAAAAAAGACTTTCATGTGTAATTTTGGGATAACCCTACATTACTTGATACTGATTGTGGTTAGGACTTGATTGTGGTTCCCATTCTGAAATATGTAATTTATTCTTTTTGAGCCATTGCTGTTGATTCACCCATGTGTCTGGAATCACTGTCATATTGTATGACACAACTTCTGTTAAGTTTCAGCTCACAGACAGTGTAGAACAAGGCTGTATATTCATATACTTTTGACATCAGTTGTAAAAAAAAATACCTTGTTTTGTGTAAACATGACACTGTAAACTGAGCCCAAGCTTATTGTTATTAAATGAAGATCAGATTTCAGTCAGGTCAAGCAGTAGTCAAGTCAAGTCGAGCTTTATTGTCATTCCGCTACATGTGTGGACATACAGTGGAACGAAATGTCGTGTCTCGCAGGACCACAGTGCTACATAAATAAACAAATATGTACATACAACACCAAACGTAGGAACAACTTTTAAACCTATACATAGCTAACCTACTGAAAGTGGCAATCTAACTATACATATACTATAAATAATCGTACGTACTATAAATAATCGTACTATAAATAATATACGTACACATAACATAAGACAGACTACATAAGTACTTTACATAATAATTATGCATGGTATTGTGCAAAAGAGAGGTATTTAAGGTTGAGAACCAAGTAGTGCAATATGATTTGTAGTGCATTGGCAAATAAACATTTGTTAAGTCCTTGTAACATGAAATGTTAATAGGAAAGTGTCTGGTGCATGTAGAGAGAAGAGTGTTTCTACAGGTGGAACTGCAACAGTTTACATTTGGATAAGAGGAGGGATGGGGTGGCTGGAATTGAGGGCTCTCACAGCCTGGGGGAAAAAGCTGTTGAGTAGCCTAGCAGAGCGGGCTCCTGTACCGTCTTCCTGATGGCAAAAGCTGGAAGAGACTATGGGAGGGATGAGTGGGGTCCTTCACGATACTGATGGCTTTACCGGAGCATCGTGTGAGGAAAATGTCCAGGATGGAGGGGAGAGTACTCGAATAGGTTCTCAGTATGACACTGACAGGATACAGGAAGAACACAACCGAGCCACATTTACGTCTTTGTTGCTGAAGAAACAGTTTGAGACTGTTGTACCACATAAACGGAAGCAAAAGCAGCTAAATAAACTTGAACCAGAATCACCATAGGCAACGCGTTAAGTTTGCACGACACAACCTATTTCTTCTACCGGAAACAGAATCATGCTGCTCGCTCCCCTCTGACCAATGGGATTGTGCAAAGCGTCCTAAGCGGATGTCACATCCGGTCTGAACAGCCGGCAGGATTGAAGGAAGAATCTGGAGTAGCCCCCTACTTGTGTCGTTTATCTTCAAACGCACTTGACTTGATTTTATTCGTTCAGATACAATGACTTTCGATGTGCGAAGGTGAGTAGAGGTTGGAAGCGAGTCTGTCGTGAGCTTGTATTTTTTCTTTAGTGCATGAATCAAACACGTCCACCTTAGACACTTATCATAGACACAATGGTAGTGTTTCAAAACCTAGTGAGCTACCTACCTAGTATTTTTTAACGAACGTTCAGAACGCGTATGCCATGCACTAAACTGCTGTCTAAACAGCTCACTAGGTTTTAAGACAACCAGTAATTCCATTAACTACAACAGATTGCCCAGCTTGTATTTTGAAAACACTTTTACAGCCATATTTTTGGTCTTAATGTTCTGTAAAAATGCTTAGTAAAAACTGCTCTTGATAAATATGAATAAAAAACTAAGCAGGATGCTGTCAGCAGTCTCTTGTCAACTGCATGCATTTATCCCCTGATTTATATGCAGTTAAAAAGTTGTAGATGTGCATGCCTTCTTATTTAGTAGCATTGTAAATTAGTGTTCAAAAGTCAAAAAAGTTGTGTTCTAAGCTAGATTAATGGCAGTTTTGCTCAAGACATAACTTTTATTAGTGATGTTACATAGTCATCCATGTTTTTCCTGAATGGTTGCCTTGTTAATTTAAGCATGCTAAATTCCAGCTCATACTGGTCACACTGCATGGTTATGCAAATACAAAACAGGATCCACAACATATGGAAATTACATTCATGCATCACATCATGAGTTTTTTTGCTATATAGAAAAGAAAGAATTGTCTATGAAAGAACAGGTTCACATTGAATCTGTAACTGAATAGGTTGGTGCCTTGTATAACTTTAATACAGTTGTTCCTTTGCAAAAACTCATTAGGCATTGACTGGTATTATCCACACTGAATCAAGAAAAACACATATTTGGATCAGAAGGCACTCAATGCTAACTGTCTTGTATTTTAAATGTAAATGCTATTATCCATGACATTGCGATGTGATTTGTGGCTTGCATAGCCGATTATGGAGGACAAATCAAGACAATTTGATTGATTCATTTGTTGAAGGCTGATTTCTAGAATTTATTAATAATATAATAAAAATACAAATACGTAATATGAAACAAATATGGTAAATATTTTACCATACTTCTTCTATATAAAAAAGTGTCATTTATTTGACAAGTTTAATAGCATTTTTGTCAGAAGCTGTAATGTAACCCAACTTAAAAGATTAGTTCACTTACAGAACAAAAATGTACAGGTAATGTACTTACCCCTTTGTCAACCAAGATGTTCATGTCTTTCTTTTTTCATTCGTAAAGAAATTATGTTTTTTGAGGAAAACATTTCAGGATTTCTCTTCATATAATGGACTTCTATGGTGCCCCCGAGTTTGAACTTAAATGCAGTTTAAATCCAGTTTCAAAGGGCTCTAAACGATCCCAGCTGATGAAAAAGGGTCTTATATAGCAAAGCAATCAGTTATTTTCTAAACAAATGGACAATTTATATATTTTTAACCTCAAATGCTCGTCTTGTCTCGTCTTTGCGATGCACATGTGTAGTCTGCATGAACCGGGTCAGTACAGTTAAGGTATGTAGAAAATCTCCCATCTCGTTTTCGTTGCTGTTTTACCTTTTTTTGTAAAGGGCGTTTGATCATCTTTGTATGTTCACTTTGTAAACACTGGGTCAGTACTTCTGCAGCGATTTACGGCCATTTTACACAGACTACGCATGAGCATCGCAGAGACGAGACTAGACGAGCATTTGAGGTTAAAAAGAATATAAATTGTTTCGAAAATAACCAATCGTTTCACTAGATAAGACCCTTCTTCATCGGCTAGGATCGTTTAGAGCCCCTTGAAGCTGGATTTAAACTACATTTTGGAAGTTCAAACTAATGGGCACCATAGAAGTCCACAATATGGAGAGAAATCCTGAAATGTTTTCCTCAAAAAACATAATTTCTTTACGACTGCAGAAAGAAAGACATGAACATCTTGGATGACAAGCAGGTGAGTAGACCTACATTATCTGTAAATGTTTGTTCTGAAAGTGAACTTATCGTTTAATGGCACTTATTATTACTATTATTACCAACTTAGTAATGTGTAATTACATGTGTAATGTATTTATACATTCCTCAAACAAAGTACCAAAAGTAATTATTAACATAATACATCACAATAAAGATCTTGTTGGTCTTGAGACTGAAATGTTACAGATGACAGACTGAAATAATTTGTAAATATCAGTGGTAGCAGGCGCCAGCATATTTCTTGTCTTTGTTTGTACTTAAAGTTGTGAGGCTGTTTTGGTCAGAGTAATGTTAAAACTCCCCCCCCCCCCCCCCCAGCTATTTAGACAGTTGTTATTTTGAATCTTTTAACATCTAGCATTTTTGTCTTGCTTCCTTGCTTGGCCTGCTTTAACTATGTAAAACAGTGACAGTTACATAGAGAAGGTGCAGATGTAGGACTGTGCGTGTTGTGCTGTTTGCATCATAATACTTAAATGGTTGGTTGCTAAGGTGACAACACAACCTTGTTTCCTTGTTTCCAATCATGCTTCCTTTTAGCTCACATGTAGACTAATCTGATAATGAAAGTGGCAAAGAGGCCTGAAATAAAACCATTAGCTCTTTATATAGCAGGTATCACTTCCTCTTTAAAAACACACAGAGAATGTTGCTGTTTGCCTGACAATAGGCTCATAAACCTCCTGCTGTGGAGCACACTATTATGCCACAGTTTATTCCAGTCAACTGGCTTGTACAGCTGCAACAACTAAAATAAAAATAAAATCTATAATAATCAATAAACAACAACAAATTTGATAATCACATCATATCTGCGACTAGGTGTGTGAACCTCACAGAGTTCAGTGGACAAGCATTTGTTGTGTGCACGTAAAACAGACGAAGCACAACAGAAGTGTAATAATTCTGTCTAAAACATACATGTTGCAGTTTTTTTCTTGTTGGGTTTCTTAGTCTACATATAACAAGTACTTTGATTTTTATAAGTGCAGTGACCGTAAAGGTACTACGAGTATAAACTGATTATAATTTCTATATTCAGAGGAGTGAATGAGTGTGTTCTTTGCACCAGTTACCACCAATAAGTACCATTTAGTGTGTATTTTTGTATTTATTATCATTATTAACTTATTGACTTCTTTTTTTTTTTTTTTTTTTTTTTTTTTTTTTTTTTAAAAAGCAGTCAGTTTGTTGTTTTTGGCTTTAGAATGTAATGTTTATATAATAACCTTTTTTTGCACTTATTTAAGATTTATTTCATTCTGTTTACACAATTCAGTGTAAATATTCAGGTCTTAACTAACTAAGAATTGCTTGGTGTTATTTGATAAAAACATTCCTTTATCACTGTGGTACAGTCTTATTGACACATATGAACCCTTCAGCATGTGCTGACGTTTTGAATCTCAGAGCAGCTGTGGGTGTTTGTTCTTGTTGTAATTCAGGAAACAAGAAATATCTGACAGATCCAAGCAGTGAACTCTTCAACTGCCTGGGGGAATGTGTAAATGTTATATGCCTATTATGCAACACATTGAAAATTGTGTCTGTTCTGCCTAATCCACATTTTTGTGTGTGTACTGAACACACTTTTGTGTGTTGTTGTGTGTTTTCCTTACATATTTTCTGCATTTTCAAAATCACTGTTTTCAGTTATAGTGATATCTATGTTTAGAATATACTAATTTAATGATCTAATAAGATAAGTAAGGGACCATCAATGGTTTGCCTTGCATTAAAGGATTCCAAATGCACAACGTGGAGGCACTGATAACCATGCATTTAAAATTCTTTAATGCACGCCAAGCCTATTGATTATCCCGCCTATTCCTAATTGCTGAGGAATATAATGTAGCGATCTAGTATCTAGGCTATTTTATTAATAAGGATTGCAGGGAAGCGCTGACAAGTTTATGTATGTGCTCAGCGCAATGCGATCTCTGACCTCTCTTTCTGTGTATTTGCGTGCTGCGCATTAATATAGAACGGTGATTAAACTGACTTGGAACTACATGTGCAGTAAACGGTTTTACTGCACACCTGCCAGCCAATCAGAATTCAGTATCTAGACATTCCATGGAATAATGTAATTTTATTACGCAGTGGTGAATTTGTATAAATTCGTACAGTGATGTTACAGTCAGTATAGTACATGTACCAATATTGGTTGCCCTTTGTGTGGTATTTGGTCTAGAAAGTTCATTAGGCTTGAATGAGTGAATACAGAGAGATTTATATTAAATTACAGGTAATGAAAGTGCTTTTCAGTTAATTGACTGTGTGATAACATAAAGTCAAACGAGTGAGGTTTAAATAGCTGTAAAGTGAGCAGTCTCATACTGTGGCTTCATAAAGCATTTTAACACAAAACTTTTTTTTTTCATTGGATACAAAATGTCAAATCTACTTTGGGGCTACTATGTATTCTTTTTCCCCCTTACCAAATCAGGTCTTACACAGTAAATGAAGACATCAACTATGGATGTCAGTGGTTTAAGAACAGTGTGTCCTTCTCCTGAGTGTCACACAATGGGGTTCCCTTCTACATCCTGTGAGCTCTTCTGTCAGAACACAGTGAACTATGTCATGGGAGGAGGGGGTATAGCAGAGAAATACCAGTGAGTTTGGTTTAACAGGAAGTCAGCCCTGCTCCCCCCCCGGCATTGCGTCAACTTGAGTCGTTTCACTGCAAGAAATGTTCACAGATGTAAGTGTTTTTGAGGGCAGGCGGCGTGAAGGGTTGGACCAGAGTGCTGATGTAGTCATGAAGGTTTCAAAGCCGAAAAAGGGCACAAGACTCTGAGCTGGATAGTTTTGCTTTAGAGCTAAGACAGTTTGAGAGCTCCTTAAAAAGTCAGGGATTGGATGCATTCCTAAAGGGTGTAATATTACGCACAGGCTCGTGGAGAGTTTACTTCTTTCTTGGTGTTGTCTCAAATGAACCAAAGATTGGATTTTCATTTCTGTTAATAAACATAATTTTGTCAGTTTGTTGTATAGTAACTGCCTTGCTTATTTAATAGAATTGCAAATATTTTGTATTGCTTCTTTGTTCTCTACACACACAAAATATTTGGTTCTTTAGTTCTTTGGGGGACTGAGGTGCTATATAGCACCAACACCATATAAAGGACCTATTAAGCCCAGTATGCCACTTTCCACCAAGGCAGTTCAGGTGCTGGTACGGAGCCAGAGCCTAGTTTCAAATTGGTCTTTCAACACCTTAAAACACCAGCTCTGAACCAGGAAAAGTGGTTCATAAGTAGCACTAAAACATTGTTGGTCTAGAAGTATGAACCTCTTGCGTCAGGAACTGGGGACAGGGGTGATAAAAAAGCTTTTGAAATGGCAGCTTAACACAAACACGTTGGATTTGCCGTGTTTGGATGCAGATGTAGGTTCGCAATGGCATGAACATCAACACTGACATTAGGCTTGTTCAGGATGCATCGGTGCTGTGTCAACCGGTCGGCGAGTGATGTCGAAGTACAGCGAGAGCAATTTATAAATCATTAAAATAGGCACCACTGCCATATAAATAACCTGTCAAGCCCTCATATAGTTCTTTAAAGGTTCTCTAAATCTCTTTCATTTAGTTTAGTTGGGGAAAGGATAGTGCTGCATGATTAATCGTATCGCAATCGCAACGTCAGCCTCTACGATTATATGACGGGAAAATGTTGCGATTATATGAAATAAATAATTGTGTGCACTTGAGAACACATGCTTTCTGCGAACAGTTTGCCTATTTTCCGTGCTGCAAACAAAACAAAACAAAACAAAACAAAAGATTAAATAAATAAATAGATGCAAATAAAAAGATCTGACAGTCTCTCAGTATAGCAAGTGCACGTGTGGCGAGACCAGAACGAAGATGGGTGCCAAGGAGACTGATCTGGTAGCCAAAAAAAACAACTTAACCTCTGTTATATGATGATATTTGGATCTGAGATTAGTGACACTGAGCAGAGAGGTGTATTGTGCAAGTATTGCAAAATTAAAGTTGCTACATCACGTGGCAATACAACAAATTTATATCAAAACAAAGCACAATTACAGATGTGTTTGTGAGCCTCACGCCATATTGTAAGTCTTTGTTTAGACTGCTTTGTTTGTTTAGAATGCACGCTCAGCACCACCGAGAGTTTCCTGCGACAGTTAAAACGACACCGAAAGTAAAACGTGCACGTTTTTTAAAACCCCGCGTTTAGACAGCGACTCCCCAATGCACGCAAATTAGGCTACATGAGATATCTGGGCTGTTATTAGTATGTAAGCTATAATAGGTTGTGTAGTTGTCTATAGCTCTGTATCATGCTCGAAAAAGTCGGTCTCTATTGGCACTTTGAAAATTAAGAAAGTAGCCTACTTTGATTATGGCTGCATTTATTGTTTGCATGTAATAAGGCTGAGAAAGAATTGTTTTTTTTTTTGTTTGTTTGTTTGTTTGTTTTTGGTTATTTGTACTGTTTTAATTGGTTCAGTTTGTAAAAAGAACTTTAGTTAAGAGGTGAAATGTTCTAGAAGCTCATAATTCATGAACCCCCATTTTGTGCCCCCAATACCATTTATTATAATCGCAATCGCATATCGCAATATTGACCTCAATAATCGTAATATGAAAATTTTCCCAAATTGTGCAGCCCTAGGAAAGGATTAAAAAGCAACATTAAAACACAGTTTATTTCCTGAAGATCAGTCTCAAACTTTTTTCCCCCAGGTTCCCCTAAGAAAATATTTTGGGGACCCAGAAAGGACTTTTTGAGCTCAGAAGGCATAAAAGTGATTTAAAAACAGCTTTTGCCATTGTAGTATTCTTCCTAGGCTGGGGTCCTTAGAGCCCTTTGAAACTGCATTTTTAAACTGCATTCTGGATTCTCATATGGGTTTGGGCTGAAATATCACCTTGATTGTTTCTTAGTGAGATTCACTGATAATCTTTGTCTTGTTTTCAAAATATGTAAACATGGTTAAAACAATATACATTCTTTGGAGTAGCATAATATATTATGAATGTATTAAGATGTTTTGTAACTATTTGTTTGGTTTGTAGGTATTTTTCACTTGTTTCAGGCTAAACCTCACTCAATTTAAGTTAAAGAAAACCATAACAGCAAACTGCAAGTAACTGTATCTCATTTTAAAGATGTAAAACCATTTTGACATTTATTGTAGCCTGAAGGGACATTTTTTAAGCAATAGTTTTTAGGTGTGTAGTTTTGAAATGTTCATTGTTTGCCTTTCCTGACATTCACTCTGGTCTGGATGTGTATTTAGTCAGCACTGACAGCCTTTGCTCCGACCTCAGCCACACTGTTGTATGAAGAAATTTGTCGGTGAAGAAGGTTGTGATTGGGAAGCAGGAATGCAGAGGAAGAGGTGTAGCACAAGAAGCGGGGGTCGCTCTAGACTGTTGCGTCTAGGCCGGTGTTTAATGGACAGCGGCCCATAGTTCACATTCCTAAACTTCTCTGTAATGCCTTACACTACGCTGGGAACACAATGTGCTTTCACATGAACTCTTCCCAGGAGTCTGCAATATTTACCTTTCTTTTTTTCCCTCTTATTCTTCTCTTTCTTTTCCTTCCAGGTTCGATATCTACAGGAAAGTGCCCAAAGATCTTACCCAGCCCACGTATACTGGAGCTTTCAGTGAGTGCCAATATTTATAATGTTAATTTGCCATCATAGACCGTCATCCACTCCATTCAACCAATAATAACTTGCTTCATCTAGCACAGGCTGTACCTGTTGCTTATTTCCAGCTTTAATTGTGTGCTTCCTTTTTTGGGTGCTCACATCAACATTCCTCTTTTGATCCACAGTTGTATTTTTCCAAACCAGTTTGCTGACTGAGTTTTAGTTTCCTAACGGTGTATGGCTCATCATTCCCTAATGATTCGGAAGGATGGATGTTTGTAATGCTAGGTGTTAGTGTTTGACTCATGGTGAAATGATACGTAGGACTATGTCATTCTACACTCATTCCTGTGGCTCCGTCCATTGTTGTTTTGGCCTCGAGTGAATTACTTACCGTTTAGTCATGTTTGCTGAAACTTGAGTTTAGGGTTGGTCTACACAACCTAAATATTTTGCTTCTAAACCGGTTCTGTAAAGAAGTTCTCACGTACCCAGGGTAAAAATCTATAGGTTGTAAGGTGGGTGGTTGTATTAAAGGAATATGTTACCCAGAAATGAAAATTCTGTCATCATTTACTCACTCTTGAGTTGTTCCAAACCTGCATGAGTTTCTTTGTTCTGTTGAACATTATTTGAAAGACAGATATTTGAAAGAATTGTTATCCAAACAGATTCCCCACTAACTTTCACAGTATGACAAAATGCTATTAAATATCTTCTGTTGTGTTCAGCAAAAGAAAGAAATTCAGACAGGTTTGGAACAACTTGAGAGTGAGTAAATGGTGAACTGTCCCTTTAAGATGTTTTCAAAATGAATGTCTGCTAAGATAACAGCATCTGTTACATTTTATGGACTGATAAAGTTTTTCTTTATAGCTATCAAAATAGTTCCTTATAGTTAACAGGAAATGAAAAAATCCATAATACATTAAGATAGCTACATCTGTCTGTTTTTTTTTTTTTTGACTGTTTTAAAAGCTTTTCCTTATAAAACCGATGTGGAAAACAAAAATCAATCAACTACAAAGATAGCAGCGTCTGTTTCATTTAATCAACTTTTCTGCCTTTCTGTTGAGTTGATGAAAAGCTATTGAAAAACGAAGGGAAACAGACAATAAACTAAAAATCAATATTCAATAAAGATAGCATCTTTTGTATGATTTGTCCTGTTTTTAAAGAAGATAACGTCATCTGATTTAATCACCTCTTTTTTTTAAGATTTTCAGTGTAGTTCTAAATATATAAATACAGTTAAGCAAAAGAAAAAGCAATCATTTACACTTGATAATATCGTTAAAATGTTAATAATTATTTCCCAGTATTATCTTCATTAAAGTGGAACAAGTGATATAACCTACAATGAACCTTAATCCATGAGCTATGTGCCATAGTGACACGCCTTATTGTTTGTTATAGCTAAACATTAGCTTGAGTAAACTGGAACAAACCAGAGTCAGAGTATGACGTGTCAGCCTCAAAGTCACATGACCATAGTGTCACTGGAGACTGTCTCCATGTAAATATGCACTAGCTTCTGCAGCCAGCCTCTTAGTTTGACTCATTCAGTCACGTGTTGAACTTGGTAACGATTACGTTAACCAGAGTCATAAAGCCACGCACATTTATTCGCCTGTTGAACACTCTTATGTAATGGCCCTTTGACTTTAATATATGCTTCACATGTTGTAATCATTTTGCATAGTAAGACATTAGAGAAATGACATCACTGCTAACAACAAGTCTTCACACAATATAACTTTAGTTTTGTTAAACAAACAGCTCACTAATGTTTTCTTGACCTTTTCCCCTCAGTTTCAATATGCTGCTGTGTCTTCATGTTGTTCCTCTTTCTCTCTGAACTGACGGGATTCATCGCTACAGAAACGTATGTATGAATGTTGTTCTCATAAAGACATCAGTCAAAAATTATGTGTATATTTTTAAACATACATGAAAATACAGTTTACACAGGCACTGACTTACATACAAACATGTTATGATGAACGACAAAAAATATCTAGGTGGTTCAACAGTCCAATATCATAATCAAGGGAAAAAAGTCTAGTTTAAAATCTGATGATGGTATCATAAGTACAACCTTAAAGGAACACTCCACCTTTTTAAAAAATAGGCTCATTTTCCAACTCCCCTAGAGTTAAACAGATGAGTTTTCCAATTTCAAATCCATTCAGCCGATCTTCGGTCTGCCAGTAGCACTTTTAGCATAGCTTAGCATAAATAATTGAATCTGATTAGACCGTTTGCATCTTACTCAAAAATGACCAAAGATTTTTGATACTTTTCCTATTTAAATCTTCTGTAGTTACACTGTGTACAAAGACCGACAGAAAATGAAAAGTTGTGATTTTCTAGGCTGATATGGATGGGAACTATACTCTTATTCTGGCATAACAATCAAGGAACTTTTCTGCTGTACCATGGGTGCAGCAGGCGCAGTGTTATTACACAGCGCCTGAAAATAGTCCCTAGCTAGGTAACTTCCAACATGACCAGTACTAAGCCATTAAGGTAATAGTAAAATAGCTGGGGACTATATTCAGGCGCTGAGTAATATCATTGCGCCTGCTGCACCCATGGTATGGCAGCAAAGTTCCTTGATTATTACACCAGAATGAGAGTATAGTTCCTATCCATATCAGCCTGGAAAATCGCAACTTTTTATTTTCTGTTGTTCTTTGTACACAATGTAACTACAGAAGAGTCAAGTTTTAAATAGGAAAAATATTGAAAATCTTTGGTCATTTTTGAACGAGATGCTAATGGTCTAATCTGATTCAGTGATTTATGCTAAGCTATGCTAAAAGTGCTAACGCCAGACCCGGAGATCGGCTGAATGGATTCAAAAACGGTAAAACTCATCTGCTTAACTCTAGGGGAGATGGAAAATTTTGTGTTCCTTTAAGAACAGGGCAGTATATTTTTAAAGCCAAAATGACATTTGTGGCAATGGGGAGACCATGTGACTCTATTTTTAGTATTTAGAGTTAGTGAAAATGTTGCTGAAAATGGTATTTTGAGGTGTTTTTATGAGCATTCAGGATGCATGATTTAATGGCCCGATTGCAATCACACTGTTGTAATGTTAGTGACAGATCAGTTTCACACAGGACGTAGACATTGGTGCCTGTTCGTCAACTACTTTCAAGTGTTGACTGGGGGAAGTGAGGAAACGAAAATTGCACTCGCTGCAGTTTTGTCATTTTACTGTCAGGCTTGCAAAATTTTTTAGCAGTTGACCTTTACAGATGGCTAATGCTTGTCAGTACTATATTTAATACATGTTTTCATGAATGTGTGTGTGTTTGCAGAGTAAATGAACTGTATGTGGATGACCCCGATAAGGACAGTGGGGGGAAGATAGATGTGAGTTTAAACATCAGTTTGCCAAACTTACACTGTGATTGTGAGTATATACATAAAATACATAAACACTCTTCTGAATGATGTTTTTTTTCCATTAACGTGTATCACATTATCCTTTGTTGACATTCTATGACTTTTTTTTTTCTTTGAGTGTTAGCAGTGACTTTACTGTTAGCATGGGATCTTAATTAATTTAGCAGACATACATTGTGATAGGAAACGATGCACAGTGGTGAACTCCCACACAGTTTACCATCACCTAAAAGTTTTAGTTTAAAACCTATTGTGTGGACTTTCTCACAGAAAGATTAGGATAGACCTATCCGTCAATCAAACTCAATCTTTTAAAACTCACCAGGAAATCGTGTTGTCATACGTGAGCAAGCGTATGAGGAAATACTGTATCATATTTGGTAATGCTCTGCATGAGTATTTGCCAAATAATACGTGATATGTCATGTTTGCGTAAATGCTTCAGTCACATGCCCTATTTAACTAGTGATCAAGTATTAAGTCACAACTGGAATATTGTGACAATGGTTAATCTCTAGTTATTTAGATTAAGGCTGGGCAATGCATCAAATGACTTTGCTAGTGAGATAAAATGAGGAAACATTTAAGTGAAGATGTTAATATGATATATTAACATAATATAATGTAAATGTAATGTTAATATTCTTCCTTTGTTTATTTTAGCAAAAAGTGGGGTAATAGATTATATGCAGATTTTTAGTGTTTTTTTTCTTTTAGCAAATACATAAATACTGAGAGATCAAATGGCTTAAATATTTTTCAAATATTGAGATTTTAAGATGTATCACCAAGCAGTAATTAGGATAATAGAAAGACGGATCCAGTGATGATAACCAATGCCACTTTTTAACCAAATACAAAAAATATCATGTTGAAATTTGTTTGGAAAGTGACTTAAATTGTGTTTCTAAATGTCGGCACTCTCAGAGGAATTGTGGTCACCTCTGATGTCATTTTCGGGCAGATCCTCAGATGTTTGCAAAGACATTTCCAACTGGCTGTTTCATACATTACACAGAGCCCAAACTATGTTCAGAACAACATCTTGGGCAGTTCTCATGGGTGAGAAATGGAGGTTATGCCTATTATGGAAGACAGTTTTTCTTTTAAATGAGGCACTTCTGACTGAAACCCAAATTTTTCTGATTTTGTTATGAGTCATGAAGACAAGCCTCACTGTGATCTCAATAATGACCTCATTTAATGTACTGTTTTCAAACAACTATTAGAAGTACAAGTAGATGTCAAGATTTACCTTTTCTGAAGAACGTGAGTGGCCTTTCCCTTGAAAAATTGCCTCTGTGACGCTAAAGTGTTTAGGTGGGATGTTAGGGGATTGATATGCATGTAATGTATTCCTGAGTGGTCTCTAAGGTGTTGTGGTTGGTTGCTAGGTGGTTAATGCTGGCCCTCTGAAGTCAGTGATTCTTTCTGCAATTCTGGCCTCTAAATATGACTTGAGTCATTACTTCAATGCAAGTCGTGGCTGTTTTAGAGTTTTATTTATTTATTTATTTTTTATTATTTATCAGATGAAATGTCTAATTGGTTAGAATAACAAGAGCAATAATATTACAGGTTACGAATGACCCAGTAGTCATAAGACATTAAAAGTATACAAATATGTTAAAGGTATATAAATATATATGAAGTAAAAGTACATGTGGTCTTTCAATGTTGTGACTCCTACCATGCTAAATAAATTATTTTTGGAGGCATACACATTGTTCCCTTGAAGTAGCGACGTGACTTTTCAACACTTATGTGCTTATGTGGAAAGTGTGGATACTTTTTCCTTGAGCACTAAGAAAATGTTGCAAGACATTTAGTATTCTGGGCACACATCAGATTGCGCTCTCATCAGATGTTTCCATTCACACATTTACTCTTTAATGAGTGGTGATTATGTGTTCAAAGTTTACTGGATTAAAGGCTTTAATTGTCCAATCAGTAATGAGCAACCAGAGGAACGTCAGTAGTTTAGCTCAGTGGAAATAGTCAAACACACTGGAAAACATTTAATGGAATCATTCTTCTGTTAATTTTCTGGCTAGGTTTAATATTTTTGTACTTTTGAGATCTTGAATAGGAATTATACCTGTCATCACAAGGGTAAAGAGTCAGTGCTGTGTTTTTGCCCATTTAGGAAGGCAGTCTTAAAATAGCCTTGGGCAATGTGACAAGTTGACAGACTTGCTCTTAGCATACACCACAGTGTCAGATAACCTGCTACGTCACACTACTGAGTGTTTTTATTTTTTAGCTGTGAAAGGTCAAATACACTGAAGTCATGCACTTCCTGGAGATCTATAATGATATTTGTTTGCAATATTTCACCAAAAAATGACTGCCAGTTCTATCAAGCTCCAAAAAGCATCAAAAACATGTTTTTTTTTTTATTATTATAATTGTAATTGTTGTTGTAAAAGTGTCCTTTTATACAATGTAAAAAAGTGTTTCAAGCTCTGTGTCCTCACCAATTGTCTGTTTTTTTGTATGTTCTCTATTGTGTCTATATATGTTTATGTGCATAGTGGTGGGTTTGGACATCCAGGATGAGATGGGTCGGCATGAAGTGGGCCACATAGAGAATTCAATGAAAATGCCTCTAAACAACGGTTACGGGTGCCGCTTTGAAGGGGAGTTCAGTATTAATAAAGTAAGAGATGCTTGACGTCAGTTACATTCTTTTCTACTTGTTGGGTGTTGAATGTTTCTTGTGGAACTGCTCATCATAAGGCTAGAAGCTATCAGGATTGTCATTAATGTCCTTGTAGATTCACATGCTACCTGAAGGACAAACCCTTTTGTCTTCAAATGAAAGGCCTTCTCTTAAGTGATGTGTTTACCTGTATGATAATGGGGTTGACTGTGTCTGTTTTCTGTAGGTTCCAGGAAACTTTCATGTGTCAACACATAGTGCGACCGCTCAGCCTCAGAACCCTGATATGACCCACATCATCCACAAACTTGCCTTTGGGGAGAAGCTTCAGGTTGGGTAGTCGACATGGAGTCAATAAGAAATATAGACAATGTAAAATAAACATGTAGAAATCATTGTCATATTTCTCAATTGCAGGTACAGCATGTCCAGGGGGCCTTTAATGCATTGGGTGGAGCCAACAGACTTCAGTCAAATGGTATGTCTTTCTTCATTTCTTCATTTTCTTTCTAAATTTCAAGCCACTTACTCTATAGACATATAGTTTACATAAGCAAAGGAAACCTTAAAAAAACAATTTGTGTGTGTGTGTGTGTGTGTGTGTGTGTGTGTGTGTGTCAATGATCATGTGATTCTATTTTTATGAATTCTGTAAAAAATTGTCCCAAAATACTTTCAAATGCAATTCATGCAGTGATTTGAATATACCTCTTGAATGATGAGTGTATTTAATTTTTTGTGTCAAAAATGTCAGGCTGATGCAACTGTCCTGGTATCCTAATGAGAAGCCTCATTATCGTGGTAACACTTTATAATAAGGTCCCATTATTTAATTAAGTATCATTAAGTTAGTTAATGCATTTGCTAACAATAACTAGCGATGCATAATACATTCATTAAAGCATTAATAACTGGTAACATTAAATATCCAACATATAATGCTAAAAATACAACTCTTTGTTGTTAGTTCATGTTAGGCTAGGTCCATTAGATAATGTGAACAGATCAGCTTTTGATTTTAATAATGTATTGTAAAGGTTGAGATTAACATTTGCTAATATTATTAAATAGTGAAAGTATTTTCTAATTTTGGTTTATTTACTAATGTAGTTAACTAATGTTAACAGATAAAAACCTTATTGTAAAGTGTTACCATACCCATTTATTATTATTGTTTATATAAAATCATGAATCAGAACTGCTTCACTGCTTGGTTGGTAATATTTGAAAAACTTTTCTCTCCCAAATAAAAGTCATGTGGTTCAACCGAAAAAGGAAAAAAAGGAAATTACATAATATAGAGCAGGGGTTCCCAAACTTTTCAGCCCACGACCCCCAAAATAACAGTGCCAGTACCTCGGGACCCCCACCTTCCTCTGAGGTGGTTAAAGTATACAAACATTTTAAAAAAAGGGCGCACAAGCATAATGACAACACAAAGGAACACAACCATAATACCTAATAAGTTGAGTGGGCAACATGCTGGATTTTTATTTTTAATTCAACTTATATTTTTTATTTATGGGTGAAATATGCTATTTCTAATACTTTAAAAATGATTTGATTTCTGGAAATCATCTTCCGACCCCTACTTTGGGAACCCCTGATATAGAGGAACCCTGCCGACCCTCACGACTGTGTATAAAGGGCAATAAATCTTCTATCTGGCAGGGCAAGGTTAGTTGTAGAGTATGTAGAGTGGTTATCAGAATGCTCAAGCTCTTTAAAGTTGAGTGGATTCTAATCGATTCTAATCATTCATCAGCTGGAAAAAAAAAATTCTGAAAGTGATTCCAGTTATATTGTTCCTCTGTGTTGTTGTAGTGTGGACTTTGCTATTCTTTACTATTCTCCTAGAATTAAAAAGTTAAAGTTATCACCCTTGGTGTGAACAGACCTGTAGTATAAAATCACTTGTAACCCTGGACAACAAAAAGTTTTTTTTTTTAATTGAGATTTATACATCAATAAACTGAATAAACAACCAACAAACAAGCTTTCCATTGATGTATGGTTTGTTAGGATAGGACAATATTTGGCCAAGGTACAATTGTTTGAATATCTGGAATCTGAAAAATCTAAATATTGAGAAAATCGCCTTTAATGGTGTCCAAAAGTTCTTAGCGATGTATATTACTAATCAAAATTTAAGTTTTCATATATTTACAGTAGGAAATTTACAAAATATCTTTATGGAACATGATATTTACTTAATATCTATCAAATATGAACATTTTTGGCATAAAAGAAAATTCCATCATTTTGACCCATACAATGTATTTTTGGCTATTGCTACAAATATACCTGTGTGGCTTACGACTGTTTTTGTGGTCCAGAGTCACATTTAACCAATCTTTTGCCCCAGATAGTCTTAAGAATCTTTAAGCCATGTGATTTAACTATCATTCATGTTCTTAGTGCAAATAGTGCAGGGCAAGTAATGTCAAAATGTAGTACTTTGAGTTCGGAGTTTGTTCAAACCCTTAAGTATGAGCACAGCCATTTGTTATTGCTACTTTACTGCTGCACACACTGCTGACGCTTGTCCATTTGTAAACTAATATAACTGAAAGACGTCGGAGTGCAATGCTTACGAGCGACTGAACACAAGTCACACAGATTGTATTACAAAACAGCACAGAAATAGATCGTAGTAATAGGAGAAAGAACTACGTCACTCAAATGAAATAACCTGTCTGTTCCCCTGTATATAATTTGGTATATAAATTTTATAGAAATAAAAATAGAAATAAAAGCATTGTTTTTTTGTTTTTTTACAGCTTTAGCATCTCACGATTACATTCTCAAGATCGTCCCTACAGTTTATGAGGACCTGGGAGGAAAGCAGAGATTTTCCTACCAGTACACCGTGGCAAACAAGGTAATCTGAGACGCGTGTATTAACGGTATGAGAAACTTGTGTGAAGTTGCGGGTCTAAATATATGAGTGCACTTTGCTGATGGGTCCTGAATCCGCCTGGGGTTACCATAGAAGCTGAATGAATTATGTCTCTCTATTATTAAGTACCATCAACCATTTATCACCTCTAAAGACACTTAAGGGACATTTGCAGTGACAGCTGGCAGCATTATGTGTGTACGTGACCAGAGAGCCATGTCCTGCGAGTTAATATGTAGTCAGCTTGTTCTTACTCAGATGGTGTAAAAGGTACTCAAAGTATTGTCAGTTTAGTGCAGTGTTAAACCTTTGTTCTAACTCTGACACGAAAACAAAGGTGTGAAACAGAAAGTCATTACCTGAAAGTGTTCAGCAGCAACTGATTTTGTTCTTTATAGAGTAATTGTCAACCATGGTCACATTCACTCTTGTGAATATGTATTGCCTGTTTTTTCAGAAATACAAAATTGTGGCCAGTTACATTTTAACATTTAAATGGGTTTCATTGGTTGTTTTAAACTAAAGTGAGGGCTGTTTTTTCCCTGTGGGTTTTACATAAATGGTTATATTTGGATATAATGTTTAAATCTAAATAATTAATTAAAACCAAATAAAAAATCCTAATAAATTAACACCAGATGGTCACGTTCAAAATCTCATCACCTACTTCTGCACTCATCTTGTGAATATAGAAGTGAAGCAGCTGAACAGCAGAAAAGTAATCAATTATAGGTATAATAAATAATTTATAATGAATTAAAACCAAAATAGAACTGTATGCATTTATATTATCCAAGCAAAAGCCTGTCTTGCTCAAGTTAAAATGTATTAAATTTGTTGGTTTGTTAGCTTGTAACTTGTAATACATGATTTTCCCCCATGGTTGTGAATTTGTTGTCATTTTATTAACATTCCCTTTAGTGCTGCTACTTATACAATAGGCCTAAAGAAAGGAAATCTAAAAATAAAAACATCATTTCAAATATGTAAGCTTCCTTTAGGAGTGGTTTGAGTTTTAGCGTACTACAACACTGCTCATTTTTTCAGAGGCCTTGGTTTCGAAGTATTCTTCCCATTCATTTTTGGGGGTAAGTTTTGGGGCATTTAACGCATTACAAGTAACCAAAAATGGTTCTTCTATGGCATCGCTGTGAAGAACCTTTTAAAGCACTTTTTTTCACGTAAAGTAATGCATTACTTTTTAATTTACAAGAAAATATCTCTTTTTCAAAAAAGTAACGTCAGTTACTGTTTGTTTCATTTATGTACACTCTTAAAAATAAAGGTGCTTTAAAAGGTTCTTCACAGTGATGCCATAGAAGAACCATTTTTGGTTCCACAAAGAACCATTCAGTCAAAGGTTCTTCAAAGAACCATCTCTTTCTTATTTTTTATAATCTTGAAGAACCTTCTTTATGGAACCATTTAGACAATAAGGGTTCTTCTATGGTTTAGTGAAGCACCTTTATTTTTAAGAGTGTATTTAATCCCATTTTGATCCAATTCAACCATACTAATAAGCAAAACTTACTTTAGATTAACATTTGTGGTTCATTTTTCTCATTGCTGAAGAGTGTTGAACTTACTTCTCCTACAGTTCTACTGTACAGACGTGACTTTACTTTTCCTTCAACGGGCTTTTACATTTGCTGAAAACATAATTAGTTACTTTTTTAGGGAATAATGCAATATTGTAATGTATTACTTTTAAAAGTAACTTTCCCCAACACTGGCTATGAAACCAAACCAGTGAATCAATCAAATACAAGGTGAATCGCTATTTCATAAACTTTGATTTGAAGCAAAAAAATAAATAAAAAAATAAAAAATTATGGAGAAATTTTTACATATATTTTTTATTATATTTTATTTGTTGCAGAATATGCATATTCAATTATTTAGGGAGTTTAAGAACATAGGGAAATGTCATTTACAGTGCTGCATGAAGTGGGTGGAGCTCTTTTGGTATAATGTAGAATCATGGTAATATAGTTTTCCACTGTTAAGCAATTATTTAAAAAATAAACTGAAAATGATTTACGCTGATGGCTTCAACAAAAGCATGTAACATCATTAACAGCCTCGTAGCTCACCGTAGTTCTGTTTTTAATGGTTTATATATTGTATATTATATTATACATTACAATTATATATTGAAATTCAGTCCCCCTGTAAAGAAAATTAATTTCCACCTCTTGAAAATGAAGAACACGTATTCAGTTTAAACAGCACTGGAGTCCAGTATACAAATAAACAGTATTGTGTGTGAATATTTACAAATTCAATTATATTCAATGTTTTTGTAATGTCAAAGAGTTGATCTTTGATTCCACTTGAAAATAGAAAAAGTTTGGTAACACTTTAGTTTAGGGACCAATTCTTACCATTAACTAGTTGCTTAATATAAGCATGCATATTACTAGCATATTGGCTGTTTAATAGTACTTTTAAAGCACATAGTAACATAGTTATTCTGCATAACTACATTTTAGATCTCTTAATCTGACCTCATATCCAACTTTAACAACTATTTATAAGCAGCAAGCTAGGAGCATAGTTCATAATTAATAGTGAGAATTTGTCCCCAAACTAACGTGTGACCAAAAGTTGTTGGGTTGTTTTCTAGGAGTATGTGGCTTACAGCCATACAGGCCGTATCATCCCAGCGATATGGTTTCGCTATGACCTGAGTCCAATCACAGTGAAATACACAGAGAGGAGACAGCCACTCTACCGCTTTATCACTACTGTGAGTCGCTCTTTAATTTTAGATCTCTCTCTCTCTCTCTCTCTCTCTCTCTCTCTCTCTCTCTCTCTCTCTCTCTCTCTGTCGCTCTTTCCCTAATGATATATATTGTCTCTTTCAGATTTGCGCTATCATCGGCGGGACGTTCACAGTGGCTGGCATCATTGACTCCTGCATATTCACGGCTTCTGAAGCCTGGAAGAAAATCCAGATTGGAAAAATGTCATGAGTACTACTCATACCCATGTACTTCGGATTTTATTTATCTCAGCCAAACCTCTGCACACTCGTCATTACACCCTGTTATGACCCACACTAGCCACAACTGGAAAACATTGCCATGCCAGTTCATTTCTCAGTGCGCTCATTTGGATAGAATGGTTTTCATCTCTAAGCGTTTAATACAATGAATTACAGGGATTTCATTTGGGGGATGTAGGTGGTTTCGTTATTTCAATGGTGTATTAATTCAACCACAACTTTCATAGGACTGATGTGGAAAGAACCTGTCTCACTCGTTGGAAGGAGGCCAGGATTTCCCCATTCAAATACACGTTACTGAGTTGTGTGAGTGGATAGTGATGCATACAAGGTGTAGTGTCACTTGATCGGTTATAACCAAAAGAGAAAGAAAGAGTTTAAGTAGAATTCCACCAGGAAGTCTTCTCTTGATATGATTGGGTTAATCTCATAAAACCTGTCAAAACAATACGTCTTATTTCATATTTGGGGTCATATTGCACCTCAAAATAAAATGGATGTAAATTTTATTGTTAAAACATTTTTGCATTGTGATTTATTTGCATGACAATTGCACCAATTTCCCCCAGTTCCATTATACAAATAATGATGTATTATTTTAGCACATCATAGTAGTATTCGTTTCTTACCCTTTAATATATGCAGATTTAAATGATTTACTGTATTTTTACAGTATAGGATTACACTAATGGGAATAATGTCCAGATGCATTATTATAATGAGAATTTGGGGTTAAATGTATTTACTTATGAAAATGTCACACGATTGCATTGATTTTCTTCTTTCTTTTGATTTGGGGGTGAAGTGTGAGCTATACGTATTTCATGAGAAGAACCTGTACATTTTTTAAAGAGGTGGACGCTGGTCTTATTTGGGGTTAAGTAAGTAATGTGGATTCTTTCTTTGGTTTTGGTTGTCTTGCACTCTGATTCTGGCTGTAGACTGTAGTATTTTAGTTTGTTTGATTGAAGGGAAATTATGAATGTCTTCTTTTTTAACTGAAAGACTCTTGAAGGAATTCTTTTGTTTTATTTTCTTGTCTAAAAAGGTACTCTGTAATGGCTTAATGATACTTTTATGTCCTCAGTCCATAATGTTTAATGGTTAACCTTTTACTGTTTTGAAGATAAGACTGGAAACGTGCTGTTTACATCTTGTCAAGCGTTCCCTTTTAACGCTTCTGTAAAGAGGCTGAATGATTTCCTGTTAGTGTTTTGACCATGTTCCAAAATCTGGTTGTACTGGTTACACAGGACTGTTCCACATGAAAGCAAGCTATGTGTCAAATGTATGATGTGTCTTTGCCACAAGTTGACATGGCAACAGAAGTTTATTTTCACTACATTTAATGAGAACAGAAACCCACAACCTACATTTCAGCTTTGTGGCTTAAACTACTTGAATATGTCATTTAGAACGGACAAGTTCTTAACCTTCAAAGTTAATTTTTTTGTCAAAAGTTAATCAAACAAACCATGACTGTTGAGTTTCCAAGCTCGTTTCAGCAGATACAATTTAGCCCTACTTGTTCATTTAGTCACATGGACGTCATCTTCCGGGCTACGCCACTTTTTTCTGTCTTTGTTTACTATGGTTAGAATAAACCACAGCAACAGCCAGTTTCTTTGTTTGTTTGTGTTTGTATGTCTACAGGGTTTTTTTTTTTTGTCTACCATAATGTTGAAAAGAAATCAAAATAAACATTATGGAGTCATTTAAGATTAGGCTTGTTTTCTTAATTAGGTTATTAAATAAGTACTTAGAGTTTATTGTCTTTTAACTTAAAAAAAAAAATATGAAGAGTTTGGTTCTAAATCTCGATAAGCGCGTTTTTAAAAAAGTAAAAAAAAAGAGTTCCTGCCAACATCAGTATCGTATCTGGTCGGTATTGAAAAGTCCATTTTTAATTTTACACAAAATGCAATATCCGCATGTTATTCTGTCATGTTTTCTCGATACATCCGCTCAACCAATCACAGTGCACCATTCCACGCATTGTACATCGGGCATCCCTCATCTACTTTGTACTTTGGGATCAACAAACAAACAAAAAAATGAACAATTTTGATTGCATTGAACCTATGGTGGTTTCTGCGGTGAGGAAGAAAATAAGCCATAACTTTGTGAACTAAGATGAATGACAGCTTTTAATGATTTTTAAGGGAGTTCGTAAACGAGATATTGATTTAATACAACAGTTAAATAAGAGGTAATATTAAGTTACTTACATTGTCTGACTATAACACTATTGACTAACCGATTACTATTTCTTAGTGAAAAATAGTTTGAAACAAAGTCACAACTGAGCCGCTGCGCATCTCCATTTAAACAGTGGTGTTTTGTTTATGAATGAACGTGGGTTTTTAAACTAATGTAGTGAGTCAATTTCCGATTCATTCACTTGCTTTATTCCTAAATTAATCAGCCGTTCAAAGGAATGATGATTCAGTAATTAAAAAAGTGACGACCCCAACATGAATTTATGAATTTGATTGCACGCATGCCACCTCGAGCCTCATTAAACATGAAAATACACCTACAAGCCACTTTGGGGTACTTCTGTGCCACCTCTGTAGTACATTTTTTTTTTTTTTTTTTTTGTTTATACTGATTTCATTTGATTGGTAACTTATTCTATTGTTTTAATTAGAAATGTTAAAATGTTTATAAAATATAATTTTATAAAGATGTCGCATAAAAGACAACATACTTTTAATAAAGTTAGAAAAAATGCATTACAAAGGTAAAAACTAAATTTCCATTTAATTTACTTTAAGGTGTCAAATGTCACCTCATAATGAGAAGGCTAATTTTTGATTAGTGACTAGAAGGTGCTTCTAAAATTTTGACTGTGTCCCTAAAGCTCTGCTGTACTTATTGCATTTTGGGGAAAAAATAAAAAGTATTCAGTTTTTATAAAAATCAAAATCTGGATTTGAATTTTTAATGTAATTATAACCTAAAGATTCTATGTGAAAGTTTGAAACAGAAAATAGTGGTTTTCATCTTGCCACTTTCTTGGTCAAGAAAACATTTTACTCAAATTAATCAAAATGGATTTATAGCATTTTGGAACCAAACTCTTCATGTAATACATGTTTCCATGTTTTATCATATAATTGAGTAGTATCATATTATAGAGTATTTTTAAAATGTATGTACATTTTTTAAATATTTCACATCAAATGACATTTATATATAAAAAAAAAACAAAACAAAGTCAGTCAAAAGATGATATATCCCTTTATTTTTTTCTCCATTCTGGTTCTTTTCTCTCTTTTTTGTACAAATAATAGGTTGTTTACTCTTTATATAAAGATATATGTAGGCGATAAAATACTTTTTTTGGTTTGAAATTGACATAATGGTGCCACCCAGTGGCTGCTAAGAGAACTTTACAAAGCTAGACTTCAGTTCAGTTACTTGTGAGGGGGCGGGGCCTGGGTACGACGGGCCAATCAGTGCTGTTACAGGTTGGAGGTTGCTGGGCAGGCTCCCTTATATACGGCCTGATCCGACGAAGAGAAGAAGTCGCTAACGCCCTCCTCCGACAACTGGCCGTACTCGTTGTTGTAGAAGGTTTGGCCTGAGAGTTGGCTGAAGAAGGGAGGGCGCAATATGCTGCTGCTGCCACTGCTGCTCATAGACGGAGAACTGATGAGGCGTTCTGTGCTGCAGCCCGCTGATGGACTACCGGACCGATTGTGAGAGTTTACACATTAATAAAATGCTTATTGCAACTCCAGAGAATGAAAACTGAGTTTAAGTAATTTTTCTTATATGATAAATGGTACACATCATTTTCAGTTCACCTACTTTTTCAACATGGCCCCTCTGTGCTTGTGTTCAAACCTCTCGAGCTCATCTGATGCCAAAACCATCCCACTGTCCGTCTGGCTGTCCTATAGGGGCACAAAAATGTATAAAACAATATCAATATTAACATCCTACAGCTTATAAAGACTATACATGTATTGGAGGTCTTAGTCGTACATGATGTGTCTTGTGTGATGTCATTTCCAGAGGAAGTTCCTCAAAGGTCTTCACTCGTGAGTGACACGTGCTGGAGGGTCCAACCATGATGCACCCAGCGAAAGGCACGCAGTTGTAATATCTGGGCAGAGAGAGAGAGGCATATATATACAACAGAGGCATAAGCAGCTGTCATGAAAAAAGGTAAAAATCAGATTGTTTAGAAAGGCAATAGCACACCTCTCTTTCATAAGACACAATTTATTTAGACAAAAGATATTTTTCATAGTAAGCGTTATAGACATTCAAAACTTGAATCCAATAATAGTAATATTTAAAGAAAAAACACTTAATGGACTTAATTACACAATGTAACAAAAATTTGAATTAAATTTTTACAGTTCTTCTGTAATTCTGTGGCGCAAGGACCATAAAATTTGGATGCACGATTAACAGATTAGCAACATTTTTTTGTTGTTGTTGTTTTTACGTTTTTATGATACAAAGTAATGTAATTTATATATTCAGCAAGTCAAACTTAATAAAGAAACAAAAATAAAAGCTACATAATACTTTTATACAAATTTATTTCTGTTAAGCATATACAGTTGAAGACAAAATTATTAGCCCCTTATAAAATATTTCATTATTTTTCAAATAACTCCCAAGTGTTGTTTAACAGAAAGACGATTTTATCAACACAGCACTTTTAAACATAATACTTTATTCAGGAAGCTTTTAGGGTTTGTAGTACAAATAGAAATATAACCAAGAATTTTAAAAAGTCTACTGGTCAAAATTATTAGCCCTCTGATGTTAATAGTCAATAGTGTATCCCTTTTGCTTGATAACAGCCTTTATTCGTTTACTGTAGTTCTCAACAATTTCAAGCATGTCTCCTGAGGAATGACAGCCCATTCTTCCTTAGCAAATCTCTCAAGCTCCTCCAGATTTGTTGGTCTTCTGGCACAAACTCTGGACTTCAGTGTGCCCCACAGATTTTCTATTGGATTTAAGTCTGGGCTTTGTGCAGGCCAGTCGAGTACACTCACTTTGCTCATTTGGAGGTATTTCTTCACTAGAAGTGAGGTATGCTTTGGTCATTATCATGCTGGAAGACAAAATGTCGACCCAAACCAAGTTTTCTTGCAGATTGTCTGAGGTTGTCTTTCAAAATCTTCTTATAGTCTTCCTTTTTCATGTTTCCTTCAACCCTGACGAGATTCCCAGTTCCAAACGTACTGAAACATCCCCACAGCATTATACTCACACCAGCATGCTTCACTGTGGGAACGATATTCTTGGGGTTGAATGCCTCTCCCTTCTTTCTCCAAACATCAACAACATCTCTATGGCCAAAAAGCTCTATTTTTGTCTCATCTGACCAAGGGACACATCTCCAGTATGCATCACATTCCCCCAGGTTGTCCTTAGCAAACTTTATTCTAGCTTAGAGGTGTCTCTTCTTCAGAAGTGGAGTTTTTCTTGGTCGGCAACCTCGCAGTTCATTCCTGTGCAGGGCTCTAGTGACTGTCTTCGTTGAGACATCAATTCCAGACTTGGCTAGGTCATTCACTAGTGTCTTGGCAGTTGTTCTTGGGTCTTTAGAAACCTCTCTCACTAGTTTTCTTTCCAAAGTTTTTGAAATCTTTCGCTTCCTGCCTCTGCCCATCTTGTTCTCCACTGTGTTGGTGTTTTTAAACTTCTTGATAATGCATCTCACTGCAGTTCTTGACACTTGAAAACGCTTTGATAAATGTGTGTATCCTTCTCCATCTTTATGAGCAGTAGCAATTCTTTATCTCAAGTCCAAACGAATTTCTTTTGTCTTTGCCATGATGACAGTGCATATTATTTTACTAGTTGTTTCGCAAGATACTAATACTAGGATACTAGGTTAATTAGGTTAATCAGGCAAATTAGGTTAATTTGGCAAGTCATTGGACAACAGTGGTTTGTTCTATAGCTAATCAAACTAATAATTTCTTAAGGGGGCTAATAATATTGACCTTATCAGTTTTTTATTTATTTATTTATTTATTCTTTTATTCAAGCAACTATAAGAAATCAGGCTTTCTCTAGAAGGAAAAAATCAGTGAGAGAATGTTTTCACATTATTTTCTATGTGTTAAACATCACTTGGGAAATATTCAAAAAAAAATGTAAAGTTTCACAGGGGGCTAATAATTTTGTCTTCAACTATATATATATATATATATATATATATTTGAGAATTACATTTATTGTACATCTTTCATCACTGTATTGTATTGCATATGTTTTCTCCCACAATAAAAACTGCAAAGCTTTGATAATAAACCTGAGTGTTTAAATATTATCTTGTAAGAAATATGTTATAGAGCTACAAAGATATCGTTGATTTACATTACAAGCTATAAGAATTTCAGAAATATTAGCAAGGGCCCCAAACTGCATATTTTCTGAATAAAATTTATGTTTTTTCCTCCTTGAGTGTGAGCCATAAATGCCCGCTTTATCAAATCTGTTGATCAAAAAAAGAAGAAAAATTGATTTTTCTGACTTATTTTATGTAAGGCTTTGCAGGGTTAAGAACACTACAAGTCCCCCAATATAAGGCCCCCAACATTGATATAAATGTTGTACCGGGTGGACATTGTGTTGCAGGCGAGTCTGATCTCCTCTTGTGATGGTGGTCTAGAGGAAGCTTGTGAGAAGCCATCATCCTCTGAACTCTGAGACACATTGAATGGGATTTCCTACAAAACAAAACAAAACAAAACATAACATATTTTACATATTCACTACAATACACACCATTAGCCATTCTATTAGTTTTATAACCAGCTGACTTGAAATATAATAACAGCTAGTGTGTATTGCTCAGATATTATTACTGAATGTATAGAGAATCTCATAATATGTTTTTTTTTCCTCACGGGTAGACTGTTTTCTTGAAGTAGATCTCCAAGTATCTCCACCAGAGCTGGAAACATGGGTCTCTCCCTGGGCTCGCCCTGCCAGCAGGCCAACATGATGCCATATCTACCAAAACATGTATCACACATCAAAGCACTCAGTTTCATCACTGATCAAACATACACAGACACAGTCATCAGGCTAATGCTCACATTTCAGGAGACGCGTTGTCTGGTGCCCTCATCCTGGTACCGTCTTTGAGTCGCTTGCAGAAGTCTTCATCAATCTGGATGCCTGGGTATGGAGATGCTCCTAATGGGATATGACACAAGCAAGTCTGTGATCAAAGACTTCATACAAATTTCATAATTGGTTCGCAGGAAGAAAATAGTACACAGTAAACATTTTAAACTGCAATAATATTTTACAGTATTACTGTATTTTTGCAGACTTGGTGAGCATTATTCCAGAGTGGCCTTTATTGTGGCAATTATTTTAGAGTGTCCTTTTATTGTGACCAGCCTAAGGCACACCTGTGCAATAATCATGCTGTCTAATCAGCATCTTGATATGCCACACCTGTGAGGTGGATGGATTATCTCGGCAAACGAAAAGTGCTCGCTGACACAGATTTAGACCCATTTGTGAACAATATTTGAAAGAAATAGGCCTTTTGTGTACATAGAGAAAGTCTTAGATCTTTGAGTTCAGCTCATGAAAAATGGGGCCAAAAATAAAAGTGTTGTGTTTATATTTTTATATAAAATATGGAAAACAACAGAAAAAGTCGGGTTTGAGAAATTGCCGGTGCTCAGATATCAGGTACCCCTTACCTAGTGAGAAAATCTCCCAGAGCAGCACTCCAAATGACCATACATCACTCTGACTGGTGTAAACCTTATCAAAGATGCTCTCTGGAGCCATCCACTTCAGCGGCAGTCTAGCCTGCAAAGACAGATAACATTTCACCTATAATAGTGCCTGTGAGAGAATACACTCTTATCATGATCTTGAAGCTGATATGATTTGCAGTAGGTCAACCATTCATCAATGCCTCTCAAGAGTAATCTCATGAACTGAACCCTTTCTGCTTCACTATGTTAATCACGCAGTAATAGTATTGGTATTGTTACATGTTCATCTTTTGCCTCTGGATTTTTTTAAAAGATATTTAGTATGCATTGAATGCTGCTCCACCATTTCCTACATTTTCATTGGATTGCTGATATCTTTATATTATGATGCAAAGGCAACAAGTCATTTTTAACCAGTGGCCTTTACTGAAATGCTGCGTGAGTCTCATGTGGGGTCACATTTCACTTTTTTTTTCTCCGTATAATGTGATCTGAACTTTTTCTTTGCAGTTTTCATGAGATTCATACTGCTATATTACACTTGAGATCTTTCTGGATCATGCTTTTAGTTGAAGGGTCTCTTACATTGCCTTTGCGCACGTAGTCAGGGTCTTTGTAGATGTCTCGTGCTAAACCAAAGTCACAGATCTTCACCACGTTGTTCTCGGACAGGAGGATGTTGCGGGCCGCCAGGTCACGATGAATACACTGTCACAGTCAGACCAAAATCAAAATTACTGCCTGTATCAAAACAGAGCTAAAATATTTGTTACCTTTTTATCATCAAATATATAACTTATCCCCCTACCACTGATCAGCATGGACTGCTCTAGAAGAGATGTAAAGTTCACCTACTAATAATCTATAACCAGACCATACAAATTGTAATCCATTACTGATTCAAAATTACTTGACAAAACATTGTAGTCAGTAACGTAATCTAGTACATTACACATTTTTGGTAATATAATCAGATAACTTTTAGATTACTTTACATTACTTTTTGACCTAACTTGTTTATCACATTCAAACAGGATCATTTTGTACCATAATGATGTAAAAATACAAAGAGTACGAAAATATATTCCTTTCATTTTAATTAACAACATGAAGGGCATTAAACATTTTTTACATCAAGGTTTCCCAAACTGGGGTTTGTAAAAGAACTGCAGGGTGTTTGTGAGTTTTTTTTTAAATAATAATCAAAATAATTCACTAAATAAAAAAGTTGAAATATTTTTTGTTTACCTGCAAGCCATATGACCATTAACCAATGTCAGAGTTACTGTGAACTGAACATGCAAATGTGATACTTATTAAAATATTTATTTTAAAATCTCAGGGGTACTTAAAGTGGTCATCGATTATGATTTAACTTTTTTACTTTAGTTAGTGTGTAATGCTGCTGTATAAACATCATCTGCAAAGTTACGATGCAAAGGGAGATATTGTCTTTTACAGAATTGCTAATTAAACACCCCTTTAAAGTAATTATATTAGGTGAAAGACGTTCAGATGACAAAAGTTTGAGAATGTCAGCAAATTAGAACGAGAATTTGTACATTTTAATGAGTTTGAAAGACAAAAGCCCTTCAATAATACATGATAATTCATGGTTAAATAACCTACTGAGTTCAAACAAAAATAAATGTGTTCATCAGTAGTTGATGCAATGTTAAAACACTTCTTAAACCTGAAATGACTTTTGTAAAGGCAGTGGTTAAATGCTGTCGCCAGCTGACTAGTCTATGTGTGAATGTCAACAAAACTGGACTTTCTGAGTGTATGTAAGCGGACACTATTTTAGAAAGTCAAATTTAAAAGAAAAAATCAGTAAAGAATCAGTAAATGGTGAATAATTTATTGCTGTTGTATGAATAATACGTAATCAATAAAAAAGTAACTGTAGTCTGATTGTGAGTATTTTAAAACGTAATTTACTCTAATTACAAGTACTTTATTTTTTGTAATCGGATTACGTAATCCAGATTACATGTTACTACCCAGCTCTGTCTACAACCAACTAAATGTGACAATTAATTCAACAGAGAGGTTGAGCTTGAATACATGTTTGAAATGTACCTTACGAGATGCCAGAAACTCCATCCCTCGTGCAACCTGAAAGCTGTAGCATATCAAATCCTCTATTGTGAGAGGAGTCTTCCAAAGATCATCCACTGCAACTGTTGAAAGAAAAAGAAAATATTCAAAAATGCTTAAAAGCATAATATAACAATTTGAATCAGAAAATTCAATTAAAATATTAGGCTGGTGTGGGTGATTGCTTGAATGTTGCTTAATGTTTTTAATGAATTTGCACTTGCAGCATTCTCACATGCCATTATGTTACCAGCCGGGACGCCTTCTTTATATTTACAGAAGTGACGTAATGACGCAGTGGCATGCTTGAATTTCCCTCGAAAACCTACCCATACCACTCAATTTAAAAACATTATTATAAGCTAACTGTTGTGAATCCAGCTAAAGTAAGGCGATAGTTTTGAACACTGGCTGGTTATGTCCTTGCTCAGAAATTTATTTTGTATAATTTTGAACCAAAAAAGTTACGGACTGCAGCTTTAATAAACTAAACATTTAAAGTTGGTTTCTAATAGTTGCACCAGCAGGTGTCGCCAGTGTGTGGATTTTCAAGTGGTTCAACACTGAATCATTTGGCTCAGTTGATTTAAAGGTTTGAAAAACTTTATTTCACTACGTCAGTTGCTTTGTTGCTGGATACAAGAGGTTTATTGTAGCATATTTCAAATCCAAATGAACAAAAACAAATTAACAATTGTATTGTATTGTGTATTTCCATGGCGTTATATGTTGGCGCACTTACCCACTAGGCTGTTTTGATAAAATAATAAAAACTACAGTTTACTCCAGAAGGCGAAGCTTACTCTTTTTCACCATCTTGAAAATGTATGGCTCCTTCCGACTCGTATATCAATATTTCCTTTTCCATTTATCATTATGAGTTTTCTACATAGAAGTTGCACATAAATGCCCCCTGAAGTCATATTTACAGTAATTCTGTAAATACAGCTTTATTATCCGCCAGGTTAACATCTGTAAATATTTTATATATAATCTTTATATATCTTCATATATTCTTTCCTCTGACCTTCTGTATGTTCTTACCTCGAGACTGCATTGGAGGGCTAATGTTGGAAGTGGTGGGCAGCTGACTTTCATGCTGGCTGACCTGACCTGCTTCTATCATTCGTCGCACCTGACTCTGGGTTTTAGGAGAACGATCCTGTAAGCACAAGAGCATGTTACACTAGATTACATATGAGTTATTATTGATTGTAGTATGTATTCATCATGCTATTTAATCTGTCTCACCCTGTATGGTAAGAAGAACTCCCTTTTGGCACGCAGGAAGTTGGAGAGATTTCCATATTTACAATATTCCACTACAACCATGAGAGGACCTGACAATCAAAATGTTTAACAGAAATTAAAAAAAAAAAAGAAGAAGAATGCTGCAGACAAGCTGATCTATGCCAATGTTAAGTTACTAAGCTATTAAGCATTTAAACATTTTGTAAGCATTATCATTCTGCTGGAAAATGGTCCCTGACATGTAACTTTGGGTGCTGCAGCGATATACACATTAGCTAAGGATGCTTAGTTTCTTTATGCTTAGTATTTAATTAAAGCTTAGTATTTAATCAAAGCTGGACCACTGCATTGACCAGTCAGCACCCAGTTTAATAATAATATTCCAGTTTAAAAATAGGGTAACACTTTATAAAAACGTTCAGTTGTAAGTCATTTACAAGTGATTAGTTAATGATGAAATAATCATTTACAAAACATATACAAATTATTAGCGCATCACTTATTAATCATTTGTGAATGTTTTGTTAATTAATTTACAAGTCAATTACAAATTAATTTACAAGTAATTAGTTAATTATGAACTCATCATTTACAAAACATAACAATGTGTTTATAAATGATTAATAAGTGATATGTTAAAATGCAAAAAAATGCAATTAATCTAAAACTCTTTTTTTAAATAATAATAAATGATTTGAGTAAACATTTAAATTATTTCTCTCATCAGCACAGAATTGTGTTCTGGTAATGTAAACCAGTTTGCCCTCCACTGAAGATCACATCAGGTGCGCAGTGCTAAAATACTCCAGGTGTGTCATAGAAGACATCTTTACCCTCACCAGTCAGCCCTTACATTGCAGTACACACTACAAAGTATTGAAAACCTGTTGTGTAAACACATGAATAAATCATTTACAAATCTTTCTGCATCCCCTATTCTAAAGTGTAAACAATTCATGACTTGTAAATGTGTTACACATCATTTGTAGATTTTTCTTACATGTCACAAATGATCTGGTGTATACAAGGCATTTACAACACTTTCTGCATCCCCTAATCTGAAGTGTAAACTACTCATCAGTTGTAAATGTTTTATAAACCTGCTGGTTACAGGTTGTATGGGTATACACACTGGGGGGGAAAGATCTACAAATGATGAGCAAAACATTTACAGCTGATGAATTGTTTACACTTTAGAATAGGGGATGCGGAAACATTTGTAAATGATTTGTTCATGATGTGATCTTCAGTGGAGGGTAAACATTTCAGTGACAGACATTTCAATTATTTACAACTGATTAGTAATATATTAACTAGTATCTTATTAACAATTTACTAAGGATCTGTTTGATTATTTTATGATATGCTATTTTTAAGACAAACTTTTGACAGATTTGTATATTGTTAGCATATTACTTAATAATCATTTGTGAACATAGTGATGTTTTGTAAATTATTAGTTCATCAACTAATCACTTGTACATGATTTATAACTTAAACGACAAAACTCTATGCTAAAAATACTAACATATCACTTATTAAACATTTATGAATGCAAAGTTATGTTTTGTAAATGATTAGTTCATCATTAACTAATTACTTGCAAATTACTTGTAAATGAATTAACAAAACATACATACATTGTTAGCATATCTCTTATTAATAGTTTATGAATGTTTTGTAAAAGATTATTTCATCATTAACTAATCACTTAGAAATGACTTACAACTGAACGTTATTATAAAGTGTTACCAAAAATAGTATATCCATACCATTGGGTTTGGTACATGCTCCAAGAAGGTTGACGACATTGAGATGGTTTCCAATATGAATGAGGATCTTCAGTTCTGACATTAGGGCTTTGTGTTCACTGGCTGTGGCTCCCTCTGTGATACATACACACACATGCATATACACTGTTAAGTATATGGATATATATATATATATATATACACACACAGTATCTTACAGAAGTAAGTACACCCCTTCCTTTTTTTTTTTAAATATTTCATTATATCTTTTCATGTGACAACACTGAAGAAATTACACTTTGCTACAATGTGAAGTAGTGAGTGTACAGCTTGTATAACAGTGTAAATTTGCTGTCCCCTCAAAATAACTCAACACACAGCCATTAATGTCTAAACTGCTGGCCACAAAAGTGAGTATACCCCTAAGTGAAAATGTCCAAATTGGGCCCAAAGTGTCAATATTTTGTGTGGCCACCATTATTCTCCAGCACTGCCTTAACCCTCTTGGGCATGGAGTTCACCAAAGCTTCACAGGTTGCCACTGGAGTCCTCTTCCACTCCCCCATGACGACATCACAGAGCTGGTGGATGTTAGAGACCCTGTGCTCCTTCCGTTTGAGGATGCCCCACAGATGCTCAATAGAGTTTAGGTCCATCACCTTTACCCTCAGCTTCTTTAGCAAGGCAGTGGTCATCTTGGAGGTGTGTTTGGGGTTATTATCATGTTGGAATGCTGCCCTGCGGCCCAGTCTGCGGCCAGTACATGTTGGTATTCATGGTTCCCTCAATTAACTGTAGCTCCCCAGTGCCGGCAGCACTCATGCAGCCCCAGACCATGACACTCCCACCACCATGTTTGACTGTAGGCAAGACACACTTGTCTTTGTACTCCTCACCTGGTTGCCGCCCCACACGCTTGACACCATCAGACCACAGGACATGGTTCCAGTAATCCCTTGTCTTCAGCAAACTGTTTGCGGGCTTTCTTGTGCATTATCTTCAAACACAACCTCTGGATATGGCGCTGAGCATGTGCACTCAGCTTCTTTAGTAGACAATGGCAAGGGCTGTTCTGAGTGGAACCTGTCCTGTTAAACCGCTGTATGGTCTTGGCCACCCTGCTGCAGCTCATTTTCAGGGTCTTGGCAATCTTCTTATAGCCTACACCATCTTTATGTAGAGCAACAATTCTTTTTTTCAGATCCTCAGAGAGTTCTTTGCCATGAGGTGCCATGTTGAACTTCCAGTGACCAGTGTGAGAGAGTGAAAGCGATAACACCAAATTTAACACAACTACTTCCCATTCACACCTGAGACCTTTTAACACTAATGACTCACATGACACCTGGGCCCAATTTGGACATTTTCACTTAGGGGTGTACTCACTTTTGTGGCAGTGGTTTAGACATTAATGGTTGTGTATTCAGTTATTTTGAGGGGACTGCAAATTTACACAGTTATACAAGCTGTACACTCGCTACTTTACACTGTAGCAAAGTGTCATTTCTTCAGTGTTGTGACATGAAAAGATATTTTTCATAAAATATAAAATATAATAAGAATAAAATATTTACAAAAATGTGAGGGGTGTACTCACTTCTGTGATATACCATATATAAAATGAATGAATATATGAATGGACATTTTCGTTTTCACTGTAGTTTATGTGTAAGACTGAACCTTTCAACATCTTGACCGCCACTGTGTTTGAACAGGTTTTCTTGTCTTGCCCAAAAATCGAAGCTTCGATCACCTTTCCAAAAGCTCCATGCCCAAGCACCTTCCCTGCAAACATAAACAAAGGATAAATGTTAGTACATCAAATGTTTTACTATCTTTAATACATACTGTCCAGTACACTGAATGTCTCATATTGCTCAGGTTGAGACACTGAGACACAAAGAAAAAAAAACACTCTTCACAAGAACCACACAATATACAAATATTTATGTCTTAAAACACTTTCACAAAGAGCTAAACAAGATGAGTATTTGAGGTTAAAAAGTATATAAATTGTAATTTTTTTTAGAAAATAACTGATCACTTCGCTAGATAAGACCCTTCTTCCTTGGCTGGGCTAGTTTGGAGCATTTAAACTGCATTTTGGGCACCATAGAAGTCCACTATATGGACAGAAATCCTGGAAGTGAACTTCTTTAAATAACAACCTGATTTGATAATCATGACTTCATAAGATATATCACTGTTTCAGCTTTATGTTGAATAACTGAGCAGCCCCAGTTCCATATTTTATTGTTTCCTCACAAACCACCCTTTATCACATCATACAAGGATTCCTGAGTCCAGCCTAATGCTAAATTAAAATTCCCCTGAAAGGTCTAGACCATAAATATGCTTTACTTCTGGGATCCAAGCCATGAATGTTCTTCATTTGGACTAATTTAAATCCTATATCAGAGTTCTTAAAATGTACTATCTGTGAAAGTACCGAGGCGCAGTCTGTCTCGGGATATCTCCCACTGGCTAGAGTCGTAGGGCAGGTATTCACACTGTTCCTCAAGCGGCACTTCCCCCGGGTCCATGATGATTGACAGATAGCCCGTCTTGATATCTGCTGGGTTCACCTGCAGGACAACATCATAACAATTACTGATAGATGATACCACAGCCTATAAAAAAGTAGAAACAGTGAGCCTGTGGCGGCTGCACTCCACATCATCTTGTAGAATTGCTGACCCCACTACTCATATTGCGCATATGTTTTACTGAAGGCAAGGCATTGTTGATGTAAGTGCACATTATTAATGAAAAGCCTTGCTGAGATCATGAGCAGATTTAAATAACATTCCTTGTATCACTATATTCATGAATAGAGAAGTACTGTTATGATTGTATGGAAGGCGAAACACATTGTACTAACTCGCTTGACGTTGCAGAAGATAACAAGGAGAAGGACCCAGAAAAAGATGGCGATGACTCCCGTCCCGATGAGAATCACTATTTCTACATTGGTCTTGTCATCAGAGCCTGGCAGACAAAACATGTTATTGTATTAAAGCTTATTATTGTAACTGAATAAGAAACCTCAAATGTTCTAAATTGATTTAATTCTAATTACATGTAGTAGATTTGTTGTTTTGCAAAATCCTAAAAAAATATTGTTGTGACATATAAAATTGTATATTTAAGAAATTAAATTACATTTTATATACATTTTATATACATTATTTATATTTTCATTATGTTTACAATGGTAAAGAAGAGATGCATGAAGGTTAGAAAGAAGCTATGTCTGTTAGAGTAAGAGTTTGGGGTACTGGAAACACACACATCTTCATAAATGGATTAAATAAGTTTAATTACAAATCTAAAATTTTAGTTTTAGTAAAAGTAGAGTAAGGGTGCATGAATTAAAATTAGTTTAAGAATATTTAGGAATAGAGATCAATGGGTGAAGCCCTCTCTATGCTGTAAAAACAAATGTGTATGAATGAATGTGTCTGGTGTTTGTTAATCTGTATGTATCAGCTTGTACCTACTGTATATGTTTTACTAAATCATGTAAATTAAAGGGCACAAAGCACAATCCTGAATTAAGGAGAGTGAACCGTTTACTACAGCGCCACCTAACTCAAATAAGAGGCTCTCACCGATGACTGATACAGTGGCGGAGGACTGAACGCAGCCTTTCTGGTTGCAGGCCATGCAGGTGTACAGACCGGCGTCTTCCTCTCGCACTCGCTGAATGCTGAGAGTCCGATTGGAGTCCTGAAGGAGGATCCCTGAACACATCCACAAAACTGTCAAACACACAATCTGCCAGCCAGCCACTTTATGGCACAGCATCCTCTTTTGTTATGGGTTTCTTGCAAAGGTGGTGTTTTTCTTTGGAAAACTTTACTTCACTACATTCCAAAACATAATGTCATACTTTTTTTTACTGCACTACATTTCATAAATAAAAACAGTTTATTTTACCTTTAATACTTAAGAACATTACAAATGTAATACTTTCTTCTACTCAAGTAAATCTATGAATTACTTTTACTTGAGTAAAAGTAAGAAAGTATTAGATTTCTAATGTAATTAAGTATTAAATGATATTTAACATGAAACATAGTGCAGTAAAAAGTACAATATTATGATTTGGAATTTTGAAAAATACTATATGATAAAGTACTTTTAAAGCAGAGTAAAATACTTCACTGCTGTCCACCTCTGCTTTCTTGACTTATGTTTGTTTGTTTTCTAGCTGTAAGAAAAATAATCCATCATGGTATATAGCCTGCTATATTCTTTAATTGATAAATACTTTTAGAAAATAACAAAGAATATGAATTTATATTTTTCTTTTCTTAACAATTAACAATTCTAATTGCTTGTTTGCATGCATATTACTAGCAAATTGGCTGTTTACTAGTACGTATAAAGCACATATTGATACCTTATTCTGCATGACCATATTTTATCTTCTAATCCACCCCATACCTTATTAACTATTATTAAGCAACAAATTAGGAGTTTGTTCAGGGAAAATTTAATAGTGAATATTGCTTGTTTTCAAGTGTTACCAAAATATCAAAATATAATTTCTTAAAAGAATGTAAAAAAAAAAAAAAAAAAAAAAAAAAAAAACAGTTTAAAAACCTAAATAAATAAATAAAAAAATCTTAAGAACCTGGTTTTAACTATAAAAAACCTTTTGTACACTGGAATGTTCCATGGATGTTTGAGGCTCTTCATGGAACAATTAATGCCAATAACACTTTATTTTTAAAATAGTGGTCTTAAAAGTGCGCTTGAATCTTGGTCCACCTCACCAACTTTTCTGTCCTCCATTCCTTGTCAAACGACTCAAAATCTGATGAAAATCTTATGGGTTGCCTGCCACAATTTAAGTAACGCAACTCATATAATAATATAATCTTCATTATAACAGACCTCACTTTTCTGTCATTTTAATGTGTTCTGACAATATTGAAGTTCAGCTCAGGTTTAATATGTGACAATAAAATGAGTTATATTTTTGTTCTAGTAGTGTTTAATTCTGCATTCATGTTCACAGTGTGTTTATAGTTCTGATAATTAATTAATTATTTTATAGCCACAAGCAGCAATTCTCAAAGTCCACGCACCGATGGCCCTAGTGGAGGCAAACTGAAATCTATCTTATGATGTTTTTTAACCAATAGTCCATCTCGGCTGATAGTTTGATGAAACCGATTACAGTAACACACACTGGTGTCAAAAGGGTCATCAGACTTCCAAAGGAAATCACTCCCTCTTACTGTTAGACTGCAAGAAAAGTATAACCATCTGAAATAAATGTTTCCTGTCAAAAGATATGTCATCAGGCAATGTGTGGTGTATTAAATTATACAATTGCGTGTCATAGAATGTCATAGGTTAACAAGCAGATGCTGACTGGCGCATTATGATTTCACGTTATTTTATCCTGCAAAAAAGGATTTTAGCCAAATACTATAGTAATACTATGACAAAAATACTACAGAATACTACAGTTTTCAGTCATATTACTGAAAACAGAATGTTAGAAAAAGGGAATAAACTGAATAATTCCAGGTCTGCAGATGCTTCTAAACTGATTTCAGGTTATATGAGAATATGCTCATGAGAATGTGTTGTTTATACCACAATACTCAATAACTGTGCCCAATAGAAATTTCATATTATCTTAAAAGAGACTAATGAAAGTGTTTCTTCATTTTAAATGGACAGCAATATTGCAATATGTAAGTTATAATAACATTGAATGATATATGAGCATTTTATAGACTTACGACAAATTAGCAAATTTATTACAATTTAAAAAGTTAAATAAGTACATTGCATAAGTATTCATACCCGTAATGCCATACTTAGTTAGCACTTTTACAGTCTCAAGTCTTTTTGTGGCATTCTACACCTGCAATTGGCAATTATCTGAAAAGTTCAAGAGCTATTAGTAAAAGGTCACTGTGTAAAAAAGTCCAGACTGTGGCTGGGCCACTTAAGGAATCTTTTTTATATAAGCCACTCTTGCTGTGTGCTTGGGGAACCTTGTACCTAGTCTGAGGTTCTGAATGCTCTGGATTCAACTAAAGTGACCATTAGCTTCTTGGTCGCCAGTCTAACTAAGGCCCTTCTCCATCATTTGCTTGGTTTGGCCAGGACGCCAGCTCTAGGAAGAGACCTGGTTGATTCAAACTTCTTTTATTAAGGGTAATGGGGATTGCATGCTTCTGTGAACCTTCAATGCAGCAGATTTTTTTCTGAACTCTTCCCCAGATCTGTGCTTTGACGCAATCCTGTCTCTGAGCTCTACAGGCAGTTCTTTTGACCTCAGGGCTTGATTTTGGTTTTGCTTTGATTTTTGATATTTATTTTCAGACCTTTTATTGAGAGGTATGTGCCTTTCCAAATCATACTCACTTAAATTAATTCGCCACAGGAACTCCTCTCAAAGTATAGTAACATCTACAAGCAATATGAATGCTCCTGAGCTATATTTCAAATGTCTCAGAAAAGGTAATGAATACGCATGCAATGGAATAATTTCATTTTTTTTCTTTCTAATAAATTAGCAAAGTTGTTACAAACCAGTTTTTTGCTTTGACATTCCTGCCCTTTTCCATTCTATGACAAACAACTTGAAATTTGCAGCAGGAAATATAACCTGCCATAGCTACAGTGCTGAAATTCTAATCAAAACTGTATTGGATTTCACAATTTATAAAAAAAAAAAAAAAAAGTCTGTGGCTGTGCTATGAATTGAATTAGCTGAGCAAAAAAAAATAAATTTAACTCATATTCCAGTCACACATTGACCTTTTACTAATAGCTCTTGAACTCAGTTTGTTCCTGATATAATATCCTCCCCATAACACCTATCAACAAAAAGCACTGTATATGCACTGCATGTTAATTCACTTACAGCCCACTAGAAACCCACATACATTTTCATCTGTTTTTTTTTTTGTTCCTGCTATTCGCAATATACTCAATCATACAGCAGTCCAGCGGCCCATCCAACTTCCAATCCAACAGATCTCCAGCACATTAGCATGAATAGAGTGCTTTTTCCAGTACCAGAATTAAATTTTGTGTGTGTTAGTATGTGCTCATGAATAAGTGTGTTCCTATTCAAATGTGCTAAGCTAGAGGGGATTGCTGTGGTGAGTATAATGTCATCTGTAATGGAATTGTTTTGGAATTGCACATTTATGCTAATTTGAAGGGGGCTAAACAACATGCAGAGAAATGAAGAGGAAATCAAATGGAAAGGAAATCAAACTGAAGAACATAATGTAGATTTAAAGCAGACAATGCTATAGCTTATGCTGAAATCTATACCTATTACATCATATATCCTGTCAAACTTAAAAAAAAAATTATATTTCTATTAAAACTTTCTATTTTTAGAGTTTGCCATTGCTAACCTTATTGCTGCAGTGGTAATTCTGAATGTTTAGTGCATTGCTATGTAGCTGTAACATGTTTGGGATGGTAGGGTGATGTCTGTTTGATGATCTATTTCTACCTAATTTAATGAAATTAGTTTGTTGGTATATATTAGATTTAGGCTGATTTGGTGATGGTAAATTATATTTTTGATTAAAAACAACTTGATTAAAACAGTTCATATGGATGCGACAGTTTTAAGGTTATCATTTTTTTCTGGGTGGTTGCTTATGTGCCAAATCAAAAGAACCCACATCAATATCTCTATGACATTCAGGTCTTTACAATTTTTTTAGGAATTCATTTTTATTTCATTGTTGTGCAAGAGCAATAGTATACAGTAAGTGCTGCTGGCTGGTATGGTTGGGTTAATGGGTGGGTTATGGGGTAGGATAACAGTGTAATTTTAGATGTAATTACAGATATTAATCACAGATGTACATGCAGGTATTTTTAAAAATAAAAACATGTATGTACACTGTAATACATAATTAATTTAAATGTTAGGACATAGCAGTTAAAGACACATAAGTGGGTCCAACACCCTGGTAAGTCTGCTGAAAGAAATCCATGAATGACTAACCTGATATCTGATGAAGGGGTTGGTTATCTTTTAACCAGGACAGCTGGGGAAAGGGTGTGCCCTCGACATCGCACTCCATCTGCAGCGACTCGCTCACATTCACCGTCTGATTGGTGGGATTGTTACGGTATCGTGGTGCCTCCAGTGCTATAACGGACACAGGAAGAGAGAGAATAGGTCTTTTGGTTTTGGTTAAATATTCCGCATGATTAAAAGAGATGTATCATTTTGAACCTCTGTTCCAAAAAACCTAGTAAGTCAAAATTTAAGGAATCCTGAAGATATCTTCAAAAATTGTAAATATATGTATTTCATTCAACAATAATTTTTTCATTTATAAAAAAAATATTTCATGTTTTAAAAAGTATTTGTGTATCACATTTTAGTTTTTTGTAGAATGTTCGGTAATTCGCTTAGCAACACTAATGCCAATGTTACGTCCCAGGATGTATTTGTTTTTGTTTTTTTTTTCTCTTCCATCACTCTCACTCTCTCACTCTCACTCACTCTGTGCTCCTCTACTCGCAGGTATGAGGTATTAGCCACCACCTGTCACCAATGATTAGCTGTTCTCCGTGATTGGAGGAGGAGAAGGAATGGTGGAGATTTAAGCAGCATTTTCACCACAGTATAGGGTGGCTGTGTGTGTGTGGATGCTTTGTTTTTGAGGATCTTTTCTCCCCCCTTTGTTTGTGAGACATATTTTGTTGATTGAATCCTCTAAGTGATATTGTGTTAATCCCTGTTGTTGTAAACTCCATCCTTACCACTAAACCTGGTCTTTTCGTAAGTTAATACTTCTTTGTATCTTGTTTTGTTATGGGAACTTTAACTAATAATTTCCCTTGTTAATTTGGAAAGGGGTTAAGTAGAGAGAGAGTGCCATTTTCTTTCTGGAAATGTTTTCTCCTGTTTATGTTAGTTAAGGAGTTAGGGAATATTGATGTATTTTTGTTTCTTTTTCTTTTGGTAGGTTAGTTAGTTTCTATGATCAGGTAGCTGTCTTATGTTTGTTGTTTTGGCCTGAGCTCCCTCTTGAAGCCTTTGAAACCCCTGTATTTGTACAATAAAAATGTTATGTTTCCTTCAGTTAAGTTGTAAAGTGGATTCTTCCTTTTTTTACTTTTTGAGGTTGTGAACCAATCCTCAGTGCTGACACACACACAACACCATTTTTATTCTGTTACGTGTCCTGCCTCCCCTAGATTTAATATGGGAACGTAACAGCCAAACTCAATTGGAATTGTGTATAAGAAACACTTTAGAATACTGTTTCTTATGATTCAAGGAATTATTGAAGAACTAACAGGTAATTATTCATTAACACTTAACTCACTACTGTTAACTACTAAGAAAGATGTGTTAACTAATCAGTATGTAATAAAATTTTATGATTAACATTAACAGTTAGCTTATCAATAACTAATGTATTCTGCCATACCTCTTGAAGAACTACTACTAATTATCTAAAAAAATCTATGAAATAACTACTACTAAACAGTTATGCAAATAGTCACTATAATAATCAGGTTGTGGCCCACAAATCAAGTACCTGAGTAAAAGTATAGATAAATAATAAAATATTACTGGGGTAGGCTATTCGTTTTTTTAAATTACCTGAGTAAATAGACAAGTACAAAGTACTACTATAGTAGCAACTTTTTTTACAGTCCATTACTACTATTATTAGCCTATAATGGAAATGAAATATGTGTTTTGTTTGCTGCACACCCAAAAGGACTATAATTATAATTAAGGAACCCAACTCATCTGTCTTGAAATAACTATTCAACTTACTACAGAAACACTCTGTAAAATGGTGGTTTCTTTATTTATTTATTTACCAAAACATTTGTTGTTGTTTTGTTTGTTTGTTTTAGTCTTGGGTAGTTTTTGTGTTGTGTTAACGCCTAACCCTTTATTAATTACTAATAGTTCCCCTATATTTTCAATTTAGAATACTGTTTCAGTTTCTAAGTAATTCTTGCAGAATTATCCAATAATTCTTTATTAATTACTAAAGGGTTTACTATATTTTCACTTTAGAATAAGCTTACTGTTTCAGGTTTGAAATAGGTCATGCAGAATTATTTGATAATTATTTATTAATTACTAATGGGTTCTCTATATTTCCACTTTAGAATACTCTTTCAGTTTCTAAGTAATTCTTGCAGAATTATCTAATAATTCTTTATTGCTAATGGGTAACCTGTATTTTCACTTTCCCCCAGTCATGGCCTTCCATACAGGAATTGAATTAATGGTAATATGGTATATGCTGAGGAGGCACACATACAGTCCTTTATATAAAATATAAAACTAAGGTGTTATCGCATGGCACTGGAGTGGTGGTGGGATTCCTATCGGAAGCTGATTTCTTACCAAACACATTTTCGTACTACTACTACTACTACTGCTACTACTGTTAATAACATTAATATGAAAGGGTCACGACTTAGTGTAATTGTGTGTGACTGTTCATAATTAGTTACTTCATAGTTATCTTTCTTGAACCTTAACTAGTAGATAATAAATAGTAGTTTTTCAGGAGGTATGACATAATACATTAGTTGTTGATTAGCTAACTGTTTTAGCTAACTTAACACAATCATAAAATTGCATTACATACTGATTAGTTAACACATCTTTCTTAGTAGTTAACAGTAGTGAATCAAGTGTTAATGAACCTGTTAGTTAGTAGAGGTTAAGATGCTACCTTAAAAGTTAGGTGTAAATGTAAATGTAAGGCAGGACTGCTCACTAGGTTTTGACCTAGGTCCCTGGACTTATAGAAAACAAAACTGTTCATTGAATGACCTTCACCTTTGACTGGGATGTACTTGCGATGACAATGTTTCTCCCCACTGCGCCGGTTCTGCACCTCACACACGTAGTTCCCCTCGTCCTGTAGCTGGATGTTGGTAATGGTGAGCTCCAGTACCCAGTTGTTGCTGGTGGTCTGGAACGAAAGCCTCCCCCCCAGAGACTCGGCATACTGGTGCAGGCTCTTGCAGTCCAGCTCTGGAGGAACAGCCTGTGGGTCCAGACGGTACCACCGCAGGTTCTCATAGGTGTAATTATCTGCATTACACTTCAGCTGTACCAGGTCCTGCTCAAGCGGGTCCTCCGAGGGCTCCATCTCTATCCCAAAACCTTCTGGGATAGCTGAATAGGAAATGAAAGTGAATAGTAAGAGAAATAATGGAACACTTCTGGATTAATACCACAAAGTATTCATGTCTCTTTCTGTACACTGTAAAAATGATCATTTTAGATTTTTTAAAGATCATTTTAATGGTAAATAACTAATTGTTTTTTTATCAGGCTCTGATGTATAGATTTCTACCTCAGTAGTGGTACTTCTGATTGGGCTGAGGCTGGGATTTTAGCGAGTTTGAAGTAAAAGTATTTGATGGATGTATAATATGTGTCGAGAGCATTCACTCAGCATCTTTATCTTATTTTTGACTGAGATGGCTTTTAGGGGGTTTTGCACCTGAACTCTTCATATATATATATATATATATATATATATATATTTGTGAGCGTGTGTGTGTGTGTCAACAGCCCTATTGTTGAATGAACACCTGCCACAGTGTTTCTTATTTGTCATCTCTGAAAAATTTGATCACATACCCAGTTGAAGTATGAAAGCCCTGAACCACATTGTGAAAAAAGAAAAATTATGTTGGGAGAACAACAATGTCTCTAAAAGAGATATTTTTTTCTCGCTCTCTCAGAATATCTTTTACTTTTTGCCTTTCTTCAAAAACTTTTTTCTCTTTTAATTTTAGTTTTTCCTTGTTACAGAACTGTATTACAATAAATTGCCTGGAGTTGAGGGCTGTACTTCTAGGTTTAAAGTACATTTCCGGACCTGAAGAGTTACCATGTTTTGGTCCAGACTCTAAAAATGAACCTGCTACCGGCATTAACATTGTTTAAGACAGTAAAAGAGTTGCAGGCCCTTTCAGTTGCCTCTTCCTGTGTAGACTTTGTCCATGGACTTCGTTTGCACCTTAGACCGCACTATATTCGTATGGTGGTGCTCTACCACCCAGTTATGCTTCAAAGTTTCATCCCTCTACCGTTCAACCCACAAAAGCAAAGAGGCTTAATTTTTTGTGCCTAGTCTGGACCCTTAATATTTAGGTGAACCGCTCTAACCAGTGGAATAAATCCAGCCAACTGTAGCTTTGCTTTAGTGGTGGCAACAAATAAAACTTTTTTTCTCAAATACACTTTGGCCACTATTATTGGTTTCCAATCAACTGGAAATGTTTATAAATCCACCTGGAAGAGAATGTGTGTCTATTTAGTCTTAAAGCAAGGCAAGGAGGATAGTTTGAGTGGTCAAATACTTTTCAAAGATCACAGCTGGAACTGTTGAGTCAACGGATAAAAAATCAAAACGTGACCTGAGCACTGTTAGAAATCTTTTAGTGGCCACTGAGCACAAAATTAAAGTTCTGCCATGGCTTTTCCAGTCCTCTGACTTGAATTCTATAGAAAACTTAAGAGGAGATTCTATATGGAGGAATTGTTTCTCAATTCTTGTCAGGTGTTCTCCAAACTCATCAGGTAATTTAGGAGAACACTCAGAGCTGTTATCCGGGCTGCAAAAAGTATTGAATAAAAGGTTGCCATTAACTGTGGCCAAAATGTATTAGAGAAAAACATTTATTTCATAATGATATTTTTCCCTTAACTTCAACTCTTTTACTTCGATGAAAGGTTAGGTTTTTGTGAATGTTTTGAATAATATATCATAAGGATTCACAATCCAGATTAGTTTTCACATGCTTCTTTGTTCATATTTACAAAGGGTGTCAATAATTCTGAACATGACTGTAGTTTTAGTATTCACCTCAGCTCATGGATGAACTTTGATTCATATGTCTTTCTTTTTACCATCTATGTTTTTAAGAAGGTTGTCAATATATAACAAGGGTAACAGATTTTAGTAATTTGGTATATTAACATTATTTCAGGTTGTTATTGTTATTGTTATTGTTGTTCATGTTTCTTTACTGTTTACTGCTAATTATCATATAATTTATACAATTTTAATTTTTTAAAAGTTCTGGCAACCACAGCTGTTGTTTTTTTTAGTTTTTGTTTTACTGTAAATTACACACTTTTTACAGTGTATTTTAATACTCAGGGTTAATTTTTTAATGAAATAGAAGTGATCATCTTTTCTTCCCTATTATGAAATGGCTTCTTGAACAAAAAAAAAATGCAAGGCAAAAAAAAAAAAAGGAATGCACGGGTCGGACACACAGTTTAAAATAAATGCTGCAGTTTTGATTTTATGGTGACTTCAAGTATGAGCTATTGTGATGTTATTGACAATCCACACAGCTTTGTTTGGCACAAAAGTGTTGGTGAAACTCACTGGTCACATAGAAATAGATCAATCGCTCATCTCTTCCCACTTTGTTCTCTGCTGAGCACTTGTACATAGCCGACACATTGGCGCTCTGAATTACCAAACGGCTGACAGTCTGTGGAAACAACAGAAACAATTTCAAAGACTGACTTGTTTTCATTTGGATCAGAGGCAAAAAAAAAAAGAAAGAGAGAAAAAATAAACATTGTTAAAGGGATAATTCACCCCAAAAAATTAACATTCTGTCATTGTTTACTTATGTTGTTATTACAAACTTGTATAGACTGCCTTCTGTGGGACAAAAAAAAATGTTTTGTAAAAAAAAGCCAGTGGGGTTCAATTTCTTTTCGTTCTCAATGGAAGAAAGAGGTTCAGAATGAAACACAGTAAGAGCAAATAAATGATGACAGAATTTTTACTTTTTTGTGCACTATCCCTTTAAGATGTATACTGTATTAGTCTCTCTTTCCCCTGCTACTCCTGTTCCCAGGGTCACACACAGGAAATGACCTCACAGGTGTGACAGAAAACAGGAAGTGAGTGCTGTGTTAATGTGTGTTTATTCCCTCTCCATCCAGGAAGCAAGAACTGGAAGATAGGTTTAAATATTTCGAAAGTGGAAATTGTAACGCATTCACCCCCACCACCTTGCTCACCCTAGATGTCAAGTTTCGGATATCTGGTGACACATAAAACACTCAGGGTTCAGGTTGCGGGCACATAAATTTGGTTCAGACATTTATGGGAAATCTTCAGGAAATAAGAATAATTCAAACCTTTTCTTTCCCATCCACCATCTCAGTCAACGTTTCAATACTCTCAATAGGATTGACAGCATGTTCAGATTCCAAATCTATCCAGTTTTGACAGATGGGAATCTTGTCTCGTTGACCCCTTCGACCCCTGTGAAAATGTAAACACAACTATGAATACCATAGGACAGATATGGACAAAACGTCTGTGGACAAAACACTGCATTTATAAACTGTATCATTACTCTCTAATGTGTGTGTGAAAGAGAAAAAGGGAGGGAGAGCGGGAATATCAGATGCAGGATGCGCACATTGACAGTTCCCACACCAGGAAGAGCCTTTAGATGCATCTGCCTTCCTGTGTGTGATGAGAGCTAAGTAAGGAACGACAAACGAAGGTCAGCGTTAGCCTTTGAATCATTTAAAAGAATGAGTCTGTTGCAAAACCTAATAAGTTGTCTACCCAAAATGAATTTTATAAAACGGATAATTCTGGTCCTTGATTCTGATTGGTTAAGCCATGTTCAAAACTGTTGTAAATTACTCTACAAACATACACTGTTGTTTATGTCTGTGTGTTGCTCGGCAATCACTTGGTTGCGACCACAACCGTTTCTGAGGAACTACATTGTTTCACGTCATGCCTAACAACACCCCTTAGCTGTTATAAATTCACTGTAAACCACAGCTTCCTGGGGCGTATTGCTCTTTAAGGCATCATACAGCACATCCTGACACAAAAGCTTGGTTGAAAACGGTATCGAATGAAATCACATTCCAGGGGGCCCCCAGTCTGGCCAGGGTCTTTGGAACACTATTTAAGATATTTTGGATGAAAATTTCGCTTGCAGGAAGTTTCATGGAGGATAAGAAAAAGTTGAATAAAGTCGATTATGTGTTTTCTTTACACAGAAAAGAATTCTTTGTGACTTCAAAAAATTCAGATTGAACCACTGATGACAGATGTCATTCATACTTATCTGGGCCTTGACAGTCATAAGCCTCCCAGTTTGTATCCAAAATTTCTTAAATTGTGTTCTGAAGACAAACAAAGCTTTTACGGGTTTGGAATGGCATGGGGGTAAGTGATTAATGACAAAATTTTTACCCTTTAATATTAAGTAGACTATTTATACAGATACAACTATTTATATCAATACTTTTCTTTAAATTTTTATAAAATAAATGTATAGCCTTCAATATTTAAAAGATATCTTTTGAGTTGTCCTGTCATCTTGGATATTTTGGCTTTTTTTTTTTTAAGTTTTTATTTTAAAAGCAGCATATTTATAATTTCTTGACCTCTTCATAATCTTCTACAATTTTATTAACATTAGTAAGATATTATTTACAATATTGTTTATCTATGTCATTAAAGTTATAGCTGTGGTGTGGACTTTGCTATTTGCATAGAATTAAAATGGTTATTTAAACAAAAAAATTTGGGATCCTACCCTTTAATACCAGGCACGATAACTTCTATTAAAACCTCACCTTAGCAGCTATATATTACCCATATAATGTCTTAAAAACTGTCTGGGTAGGCAGCACACTTGAATTTGGAACGGTGCTAATATCTACACCCTCAGAGTGGAACTCACAGCGTAATATCAAGAAATAATAACTGCTGATAAATATATAATGCATTCTGAGTGCTGGTTTCAATGTGATGATGGACTCTAAGCCTCAGCTGTGAGTGTGTAGGAGTGATGTGGAAGCAGATGGAATTGCGGTTCGCCTTTGGCTCTCTCTGGACATGTCTGAATGATTCAGCTGTCTCCCATAGCACAATCCTTAGAACCCAGACTCTAGAAGCAACTTGAACCACAGAGAAGATCCAAGGTGTTCTCGTTCAGGGCCAGAGGATGCCTAAATGCCTCTGTCTCTATGTTTCCTGTTGTTTAGACGACAGACCTCTGTCCTTCACACTGTGCTCTCTCCAAGCAGATCCCTATAAATATCCCTAACGCCCTTCTAACCTCCCCACCTTCCCCAGCTGCCTTATCTCCAGTCAACAAGGAAGAAAAGCTGCCACCGCGCCGCCCGCTCAGCCTTTACTGCAGAAAAAATAAACAAGGCTTCTGAAAACACGGGAAAGAGCATCTCCGACCAGTAAGAGACTGTAGGCACATCGCCAAAAGGAACAAAGACTATCTACTCTGAACTCAACGTGAACCACAAGCACTTGGTGTTTAACATTCGATAGTGATTTTGACAGCTTTGCCAGATTAACTAATACTCTCATTGATCTAGTGCCGACAATGGGAACACAATCCCTTTATATCCTGGCACTTTGGTCCACTAAGTGTCCACTAATGCATAAATGCAAATTTACATTCTCAGCCCTACAGTTGAATTCTTGACAATCAGAGGTATGATTCAGCATGATTCAGAAAACGTGTCAGATATGGGGTGTGGATCTGGTGGTTTCTTACAGGGTTCTGCGAGTGCTGTTGAGACCACAGGGGCTCCATGGCCTCCACTGCCAGGTGATGGTGGCTGGAGGGGTGCCGGTGGCGGTGCAGGTGAGAGTCTGTCGACAGCTCTTCCTATAGGGGTTAGTTGGTGTTGCTGCCTCTTTCTCATGGATCTGAGGAGGAACTGCACATGCAAACCAAGAAAAAAATTTCAGCACCCTTGCAATTCTGTCATGCAACCCTTCTCTCAGAAAACTGTTGCAGTTGCAAATGTTTTGGTACTCACATGTTTATTTTTTTTTAACAGAGAAGAAAAGTCAAATCTGATACAATACCACACAGAACTCAAAAAATGCAACCTGACAAAATTATTGGCACCCTTAACTTAATATTTGGTAGCACCCCCTTTGGAAAAAATAAGTGAAATTATTCACTTCCTGTAACCATGAATGAGTTTCTTACACCTCTCTACAGGAATTTTGGACCACTCTTCATTTGCAAACTAGTCATTCAGATTTGAAGGATGCCTTCTCCCAACTGCTGTGTTCAGATCTCTACACAGGTATTCTATGGGATTTAAATCTGGACTCACTGCTGGCCATTTCACAACTCACCAGCGCTTTGTTTGTAACCATTTCTGAGAGCTGCCCAATACCCATGACCTCTGATGGAGATGCAGCTTTCTGACATTGGCCACTACGCTGCACCCCTAAATTCTTTGGCAATCATCAGATTTCATGATACTGTTCACACTGTCAAGGCATCCAGGGCCAGAAGCAGCAAAGCAATCCCAAAACGTCTCCACCATGTTTGACTGTAGAGACTGTGCTCTTTTCTTTCAAGGCCTAAATTATTTTTCTGTAAACAGTGCCATGATGTCCTTTACCAAAAAGCTCTACTTTTGTCTCATCTGTCCACAGTAATTTCTCCCAGAAGGATTGTGGTTTTGTCACATAAGTTTTGGCAAACTCCAGTCTTGCTTTTTTATGTCTTTGTGTCAGCAGTGGTGTCCTACCATAGCGTCCCTTTTCATTCAGATGGTGACGGATAGTGCGAGCTGACCCTGTGTCTGCAGATCATCTTAAATTTTTTTGAACGTTAATCTGGGTTCTTTAAGCACCGTTCAAGCAATCCTTTGTTGTAATTTTTCATTAATCTGTCTACGTCCAGGGAGGTTAGCTACAGTGCCATGAGCTGTAAACCTTGATGATACTGCGCACAGTGGACACAGGAACATTAAGATCTCTGGAGACGGACTTGTAGCCTTGAGAAAAAATTGTTTTTCCTTTCCTTTCTCTTTACACGTCTTTCTTTTCTCCATGCTCAGCGTGACATACAACTTTCTCCATTTTAACTGGTTGCAAGTGTGATTACTATATTGTCCACACCTGTTACTTGCCACAGGTGTGTCTAAATACAAATTACAGGAGCATCACATGCTTGAAAAGCAATTATTTCTTACAATTTTGACAAGGTGCCAATAATTTTGTCCAGTCCATTTTTGAGTTCTGTTTGAAATTTTATCAAGTTTGACTTTTCTTCTCTGTTTTTTTTTGAGTTGTTCCAGTGCAAAAAAAAAAAAAATAAGCACATGAATACCAAAACATTTGCAACTGCAACAATTTTCTGAGTGAAGGGTTGCATTTTCTGAAAGAATTGAAAGGGTGCTGATGTTTTTGTATCACTATAACACTTTGGAATAAGTTTCCATTTTTTAACATTAGTGAATTACTTCAGATAACATGAACTAATAATAAAAAAATCCTACTAACTAAGCATGTATTAATCAAGGAAAGGTCATTGCACACTGAGTCAGAAATTTTTGTATGCGTTTTTTAGTTTTTAGTTCTTTCCTATCAAAATGCTTGCAAAATCCTTGAAAACGCAGAAAATTTAACCTGATCCCAATTTTTTTATGACGGATGAAAGTTTAGGAGGCAGTGTGTAAACATGATTGACACAACGCGAGGTCGTAATACTTTTTAACGTGCAATAATTTCGGACTCAGTGTGCAAAGACCTTTACTGTTAAATACAACATTTACTGTTAGTGCAATAAATAAAATACAAGATAACTTTCATGCATTATTTTTGATTTTCAATTATTCGATGAATCATCCCTTTTAGAATTTGTTTCGTACCTAAAATCATTCTGTTTCCAGCTCAGATATTTTATCACCAAGGTAGACCAACCCTGATTTCTATTTAAATGCAGAAATATAAACATCTATTACACACTGAAAGAGTTACCATTGACTATGACAGTGAAGTTTAGTCTTTTCTCAAGGGCCGCACGTGTGTTTTTCAGGACTAGTGTGTATTCTCCAGCATCCTGCTTACAAACGTCCCTGATCTCCAGAGCATGTTGCTGGACCCTAAACCGGCCAAACTCTGGCCGTCTGGTGATCAGTTTGCCATTCTTATACCTGCACACACACAGATAATTTACAACATAATACTGTTTGGATAAATATATGCACATTCATAATTATTTTTAAAGATGACATTTTGTTTCCATAATGTGATTTAAAAAAACAACAGGATATTCAACATGAAGAAAAATATAGGATGGCACTTTTTTATACAGTAACAATTCATTAGATGGTAAAAATGTCTCTATTTGAGGGTTTGGTGATGCCAGAGCAAGTTAATTTATTATGATGACAGATTACATGAAATAAAAAAAGTGTAAATAGCTATAGATTATATTTACACTATGCTAAAATAGCAGGTTTTTCTGTTATTGATACTACTTATTGGGAATAGTGGCAATTATCTGCACCCATTCTTGGGTAAGTTACTCTTAAAAAGTAATTAATGACTAGTTACTAGTTACATCTTCAACAGTGTAATTAATTTGCTGCACAAAAAAGTATTTAATTACTTTTTACTAATTAATTAATTTTTTAAATCCTACATCAACCTTGACAAGTTATTGATACAAGGATAGACATGAAACTCTTATTTTAATTCTGTCAAATAAATAATAGACAATTACATAAATTATTCTGGAAACGCTTTAGATTAGGGTCCAATTCTCACTATTAACTAACTATTAACCAAGACTTTTGCCTCAATATACTCCTAATTACTGATTATTAATACTTAGTAACGTAGTTGTTAAGTTTAAGAATTGGGTAGGATCAATGATTTAGAATAAGGTCTTGCAGAATAAAACTTTTTAAGTAATAAGAAACAGCCATCATAACAGTAATATTCATGCTAATAACCGACTAGTTAACAGTGAGAACTGGACACTAAAGTGTTACTAATATTCTTACTAACTCACCAAAGTATATAACGTGAGAAGGGTACATAAAAAGCATTTTTTTCTAGGTTAGACTTTAAATTTTGACGTTAAATCCACTATTGTATTGTATATAAATGTTCTACAGTCTATACACAGAAAATAAGAGTAATCCTTACTTTACTTTTTCAAGGGAAAAGTAGTTAAATTACAGTAACTAATTACTTAGTTAGTAACTAGTTACTCCAAACACTGTCTGCACCTCAGTATTGTGGTATGTTGTAATACAGTATGCTATAATAACATATTGAGTTTAAATTACAATTTTAATTTAAATTATTAAATGGATGCCACCTTATTGGGACAATATAAGCCCTCCCTACACCTACCCTAACCCTACCTGATACATTATTTTCAACTTTTCGATTATTTCCTTCATTTTTTTAAAAAATAATGCCTTTATAATGCCCTAACTTTTTTGAAAAAAGTTCAGCAAAAGGCGCATTCGGAGTTAGCATAAATAGCCTTAGTGTAAACAGACACTACGTATAAAAAATAAATGAAGATTATATGGCAAAAACATGCGGCTCATGTATGTTGGACATGTAGCTTGACTTTTTACCATTGTGTTTCTGGTAAGGGGTATGCTGACACTTTCACAGGCAGCCGGACAGATTTTTGTCCCTCTTTCGCCTCTATAACTGATCCATTCCTGTAGTCTAAGCTGATGAAAGGCTTCTCTGTGGAATTATTAAAAAAAAAGCAGAAACAGTAATATACTGTGTGTTTAACTATATATTTACTGTATATATTATTTAAATGTACAGTAGCACAGGCATAGTTATTTTGTTACCTACCGTGAACTAAGACTACAGTAGTAAGCTCTCGTTTCACCTCCACACTACTGGCAGAGCAGGTATAGTAGCCGCTATCATCCACATTAACGTTTCGGATTGTGAGGATACTAGAGGTTTCCGTGCCTTTGTCCAGGATGTTACGCACATATTGCACACTTGTCAGCCGGTTCTCCTGTCCGCACAGTGCCAAAAAAAATATGATTAGTGGTCTGCCTTTTGTGAACTTGTTGCATACACTTGGTATTTGAAATGTCACCCATTAAAATGATAAATACTACCACATAACTAGCTGATTTCTATACACTGAAAGAGTTACGCATTTTGAAAGGTCACTAGACTATGCCACAGTCATAGATCATTTTAAGTTATATCAGCACAATGAGGTCTACACAAAAGATAAGAAATATATTACAAATGTATGTAATATAAGATATAAACACAGAAAATATAACAAATTGGAGCAATTTTTTCTAACATTTAGATTTTTTACATTGTGCCACTGTTTATAAGTACTAACTACACAATGCAAAACACATATCTCTGTATGCAAAACATACTTTTTAGGCAAAATGTGACCTGAATATGAATTGCATGACTCTAGTACACAAGGGATGGAGAAAACTAACTATGGCTGATGTAGAAATGAAATCCTGGACTACTGAGACAGTGGAAATAATAACTGGATGGATGTATGAGTGGCCACAGATAAGCACATGAGTGTGGGAGAATAATGAATATGACGTGTGCATATGTTAGCAGAGATTTATTACTATAGAACGTAATCACACCAAAGCCGCTGCATTTTTCTTTACAGCCCAGTTCCATCACAAATTAATTAGATTAAGGTTGGACAGGTCATGTTCTTGCTTGTAGTTCAGTCTGAAAGAGCTGATTATACTGATAACTGTAATAATGTAACATGCGGTGTGGCCTGGTAATTACCTTTTGGCCTGGGTAGTCCCACTGGAATTCCACACCAGTGTTGAACTCGACTAGTGCTGTGCAGTTGAGCTCCAGACCCTCCCCCTGCATGAGCTCCACGGGCGAGTCCTCAGGAAACAGCTTGAGCTCGTAAAACCTCAGTCCTGTTGGGTGTTGCAAACATGGACCTGTCAGCACTTTTCAAGTTCTTGGAAGCCGTGGATGTAGTGTGTGTAGCATTCCTGTCTCCACAATGATACTAGGGTGTTTGTGGGTGGTTGCCAGGGCGCTGCTATGTGGTTGCTAGATGCTCTGGGAAGTTTTTAATGTACTGCCGTACAGTACCAACTTTATTTTAAGGTGCCCTTGTTAAAGTGTAATTACACAAATTAAAGGATTAGTTCACTTTCAGAACAAAAATGTACAGATAATTTACTCACCCCCTTGTCATTCTTGTCAGTCGTGAAGAAATTATGTTTTTTGAGGAAAACATTTCAGGAACTTTCTCCATATGGTGCCCACGAGTTTGAACTTCCAAAATGTTGTTTCAGTGCAGCTTCAAAAAGCTATAAACTATGCCAGATGAAGAATAAGGTCTTGCTCTGCGATGCGCATGCATACGCTGTGCGCTCCGGTTCAAGACAGTTAGGGTAGGTCGAAAAACTCCCATCTAATGTTCTCCAACTTCAAAATCATCATACATCGCTATTTTACTGTTTTTTGGAGTTTGATCTTCTTTGCACGTTCACTTTGTAAACACTTTTGCAGCACGATTTTGAAATTGGAGGCGAAAATGAGGTGGGAGTTTTTCGACATAGCCTAACTGTATTGAACCAGAGCGCACAGATTATGCATGCACATCACAGAGCTAGACAAGATGAGCATTTGTGGTTAAAAAGTGTTTAAATAATTTTTTTTTTAAGAAAATGACCAATCGTTTCACTAGATAAGACCCTTATTCCTCGGCTGGGATAATTTAGAGCCCTTTGAATCTGCATTTAAACTGCATTTCGGAAGTTCAAACTTGCAGACACCGTTGAAGTCCACTATATGGAGAAAATGTTTTCCTCAAAAAACATAATTTCTTTACGACTGAAGAAAGAAAGACATGAACATCTTGGATGAAAAGGTGGTTGAGTAAATGATCTGTACATTTTTGTTCGTAAGTGAATTAAGGTTTTAACAACATGTACTTATAGGGTTAGGTTAGTTACTGATTTTTTGACCAGTTTTATCATCTTCTATGTAAAAATGCCAGACAACTAAAAAAACTATTGATTCCCATTATTTGAGGTATGTACACAGGCATAACAAGTTATGTGTCAAGTTTACAGCTGACTTCCTTAGAAAACATCACTACTAATCACACTTTCTCAGCAAATTTTGTAAATTTACAGGATCTGGCATTGACTGATGTGTTTCAGTGCAAGGTCTTCTTTACGGCGGTCCTTTCTGTGTGTGTGTGTGTGTGTGTGTGTGTGTGTGTGTGGTCAGCGTGATTAGTAATAACCTCATTAATCAAAATAAACCCAACTGTGACTTTGTGAGTTGTTGGTAATTTGTAAGTTTGAACAAGCCCAAATAGAGCAAGTGAAGCAAACAAAGCCATTAGGTGAGTTTTATTAGATATGCTAATGTAATATTTATTCAGGAGGTCAGCTGGTATGGTAATGCTCTACAGCACCACATAAGTGAAGCACAGTTTTCATTTTTCCCTCTTGAGTAAATGGGCTATTGATTTTGGAGAATGTTTTGCATGACCCTCACATTAGATCAAAAAAAGAGAAATGATGACCTCATTTAGCAGCATAATGACAAAGCATTTCTGAGAGGTCCCTCAACAGGGTGGGAGAAGATCACAGCCAACTTCAGAAAGAAAATCTACTCAACTATCTGGACAAATCTTGTTTTCAATATGGTATGTAAAGTCTGATGTTTAACCAAGGAAAACATGTTCCTAGATCAATCCCTTTTTTTGGTTCTGGAACAACAGTCCTATTAACCAATCACAGCCTTAAACCTAGTGCAACGGGCCATGACCAGTTAAGAATCCTGTTGTCAAAACCTGAAAATCAAAAAATGGAAACTGGAATGTGATCGTTGACACTGATTGTTTGAAGGATGGATGCCAAATGGTTTAAATATAAATGATACTTCTTGGAAATATCACTTCAACTTAATATATCATCTTGACAATTTGCTATTATAGCTCTAACCATTAATAATGTTAACTGTTAAATTACGGTGTACACTACTGACAAGATTTTAGAAAGGCAGCATTACCTACAACTACTTAAATCAGTATGTGTCTACTGCGCAGTATTAACCAACAGGCCACTTACTGCTTTTTGAAGAAAGATTCTGAAGAACAAGAATGTGAATGTATTTGAAAAAAATAAACTAAGCTAAATTTTGATTTCATGCTAACTTAAAACTAGACAGTTTTGATATGAAGGGGAGCTGTTCAAATGAATATTTAATACTTACCTATGGCCTGCACAATATATATAGAGGATCTGTGCTCGTTGTTGTGGATTGAGGTGGAGCAGAAGAAGCCGAAGAAGATGGAACTGTTCTTAAAGATGTGTCTGGGAACTGACCAACCCCTTTTATTACTCCAGGTGATCTCATTGCTTTCTAGAAGCAATGGAGGCTGCTCTAACTGTATGAACAACAACAAACATTCAATTCAAACATCAACCGAAGTTTAAAAAAAAAAAAAAAAAAAAAAAAAAAAACATTTATTAGGCAGATAATTAGTAATTAAAAGTAGACTTTAAATAATTTAAATAATTAATTGTACCTTTGAAAATGAAGTTGCACAATTTTTTGCAAAGATGTATAAAGGTGAGGTAGCATTAGCAACATTTAAGTGAAAAAATGCCCATTGTCTATAGTCACTACAATAGCAATGTATGAAGCACAGCTCACACAGAAGTCACTTTCTAACCAGGCAGCTTTCTCTTGGTCACACAATGAATTCACATGACCAACTTGAAAATGAGCAAACTCTGCACGGAAAAACATTTCATCATCATGAAACTCTCAATCACAAGAATTCCTATAATTTTGCCCATTAAATTTTGCAGAGCAAATGTGACATCTTTAGTCTGAGGCTAAAAACTGAGGCAGAAATTTACAGACTGAATTACCCCTTTTCCACCAAGGCAGTTTGAGTGCTGGTTCAGAGCCAGAGCCGACGCTCAAATCAGTTCTTTGTCTTTTGACAACCAAAGCACCAGCTCTGAGGAAAAGTGGTTCGTAAATAGCACCAAAACATTGCTGGTCTAGAAGTAAGAGACACTTGTGTCTGGTCACAGAGGGTTACTGTCACCAGCAAGAAACTTCGACTGGCATTTTTGAAATAGCAGCTAAACACGAACACGTTGGATTCACCGTGTTTGGAGGCCGATGTAGGTTTGCAAAACTATGAACATCAAAAGCAACGCAATGTCCACCATTGTTGATATTAGGCTTGTTTGGGAAGCGTCGGCACTGCACGGACCAGTCGCATGTGGTGTTCAAGTACTGCGAGAGCAATTTAATATCTTAAAGTGTCTTCTCTAGTGGAAAAGCAAACTGGTTCTTAAAAGGCTCGCCAGTTGAACCAACTCTGAACCAGCAAAGCACTGGCTCTGAACTAGCACCTAGCACTGCTGGTGGAAAAGGGGTAAATGAGGCCGAACTCAAGTCTACATTAGGTCAGTCCATTCAAGTCACACTTTCTGCATCTCATTTGCTTTAAATTGAAAATTCTGTCATTGTCCTTCCACCCTCATGTCACTCAAAACTATGGAACAATATGTCAAAGCTACTCCTTTCAATGCAATCAAATACATAGTTATCATGGCTGTCAATTTCTGCTGCAATTAAACAAAACTTTTGAACTTCTGAAAAAACTAAAATGTATTTTGTACATTTGTTTGTCAAGTCTTACCTCACCTAATAGGAGCTTGATGGCCCTTTTTCTATAAGACCAGACATAACAGTCTGTATTATTATTTTTTTTATATATTTAACTACTTTAGATCCTTATTTAGAATGAAGAGGACTACACACACACTTCATTATCATTATTATGGAATACTGAAATATTATTGGATATACTGGAAATATCATAGTGTTGTGACCTTATTACGACTTATATTTAGGTGTTAAAGTTAAGCGCTCCTCTAGTTGGTGTACAAATAATGATAGTGTCATGTTGCGTATGTCAATATGAAATGACGTATGACTGTCATGAACAATCAAGTGCATTGAATGCACATTGAAAGATGCCTAAATAAGTTTATTTTAACAAAGTATAAACAGATGCCAGATCTTTCTGCCGCATCACTACAGACTTTGCGCAGTAATCCCAGCCTATAAATTATGAATACCTGAAGAAAAAGAAGTTCTAAAATTCTAAAAGGTTGCTCAGGTTGGAAAAAAAATGTTTATTTAAATTACTGTTTTCATTTCCTTTGGCTTCGAAAGCTATGTCACCTGAGTCAGCTAAGGGCTAAAGTTACACTGCGTATACAGTAACTGTAATTATCCTGGGTTAAATCTCTAAAATAATATAAAACAAAGTCTCCTAATACATTTTGCAGAAACTGAGAGATCAGGTGAGCTGCTGTTGGAAGTGTGCTGGAGGGCCTACCGTGAAGAGAGTGACTTTCAGGTCAGGATCTGAAACCAGGCATGGCACTTCAATGTGAGTTTGAGAATCCGTTATGAAGATGGTCTCCATGTCAATCTCATTTCTCTTGATGAATGGATGTTGCGGGTCTGTTTGTTTGAAGAAAAGTACCATTAGTTACTAATAGGACTTTTCTGATGATACAATGATCACTGATAACAGAAAACACTTTCAACAGATTTAACACAAATTTTAAAAGCAGAAACATGAAGCTTCTGATTTTTAATGCATTTACATTCATTCTTTAGGAAAAAATGTTTGATATTTGAGCTGTAATGTTGGTGGATAAACCTCTGGTTATGTGTTACCTCCATTGTTTCAGTGTGCAATGGTGGCCAACATCTCATACATACTCAGGTATGTCTTGCAGTCTGAAGCTACATTGTTCTGGTGATATCCACCTTATTTTTAATGCAGAAGTAAGCTGTTTTCTGGTAATGTGTTAGACTTTCATTTCATTAGCTGCTGTTTGCACTACAAACCCTTGTGTTCATAATTAAGATAATACATTACAACAATAAGTTAAGACACACCAGTTTGCAATATCAAGCATCAAAACCAGCTGTTTTGTACAGCTAAAAACAGCTGGAAGTGGATAAGACTGGAAGCCAGATACATTAAGTTTACCCGCTCTTTAGGGAAAAATAAGGTGGATACTTCCATACTCAATGGCAATAGAGTTTCCTTCAAATGTTTGTGTGAATAAACAATCAGGTATCTAGCTAAAACATATTGACTTTAACTAACTTGTTTAGCAAGACTTTTTGCTGCACCATTAGAGTATTTGACCTGAAATAGAAAAATTACAGTTTAAGGAAACAGCTAATGCTAATGCTAGTTAGAGAGCTTCTTGCTACAATGCTGAGAATGCTGCAAGTGCCTGCAATGCATTATGAATTACAGTGTGGCACCATGCTGCGCTTGTGAAGCTAGAGGCGTTTACATTCACAGACTTGCATAGAGTAGATGATAATACTTCAAATTATACTAAATCATGGTCATACTGTCAAAACATTGTGCATATATTAAACATTTGATTGTGCCACTTCACAGTTGCCTTCTAGACCACTGTATGTGTATGACTCCACACACATTTTTTTAAATGATTTTCTATGCCAATCAACATCACTGTTGTGGATAAACCTCTGCTTATGTTACCGCCATAATTTCAGTGGGCAGTGGTGGTCCACATCCTAACTCAAGCATGTCTTGCAATCTGAAGCAACATTGTTCTGGTGATATCCAAATTATTTTTAATGCAGAAGTAAGCTGTTTTCTGGTAATGTGTTAGACTTCCATTTCATTAGCTGTCGTTTGCTCTACAAACCCTTGTGTTCATAATTAAGATAATACATTAAAATAATACGTTAAGACACCAGTTTGCAATATCAAGCAGCAAAACAAGCTGTTTTGTACAGCTAAAAACAACTGGAAGTGGATGACAATGGAAGCCAGATACATTAAATTTACCCGCTCTTTTGGGAAAAATAAGGTGGATACTTCCATACTCAGGCGCGACAGAGTTTCCCTCAAATGTTTGTGTATATAAACAATCAGGTATCTAGCTAAAAACATACTGACTTTAACTAACTTGTTTAGCAAGATTTTTGCTGCACCATTAGAGTATTTGACCTGAAATAGATAAATGACAGTAGATGGAAACAGTTTATGCTAATGCTTGTTATAGCGCTTCTTGCTGCAATGCTGAGAATGCTGCAAGTGCCTGCAATGCATTATGAATTACAGTGTGACACCATGCTGCGCTTGTGAAGCTAGAGGCGTTTACATTCAGACTTGCATAGAGTAGATGATAATACTTCAAATTATTCTAAATCATGGTCATACTGTCAAAACATTGTGCATATATTAAGCATTTGATGGTGCACTTTGCCTCCTAGTCCACTGTATGTGTATGACTCCACACACATTTTTCAAAATTATTTTCTGTGTTGATAAAGCTTAAGTATTTTGACTATTCCTTTAAAGTTAAGGCTTAACATTCCACCTCAAGTTCTTTGCCTGAATATCTAAGAGTGCAAATATTTATGACACAGCTCTATCAACAGTCTCCAGCATTGCTCCTTCAACCACTTAATAACAGCCCTTTGTCTTGGTCAGCATCCATATGTGTGGGATGCTAAAACAAACCTCTCCAACTTTTGCTTTCAGCGGGAAGTCACAGCGCTGTTTCTAAGCCCTTCTTTGAACATCACTTGGTGATGCCCGAGTCTCTAAAGCCACCATTATTCTAACAAGTCTGTTTTTATCTCATGTAGCTAAAAGCAATCACTCCAAGCTGTCGGAGTCCAAACAAAAGGTTTGTATCTTGAAGTTTGTTTCTGCCCCACGGTGGTCTGTATACACAGACATATTATGAAAAATATACAACTTCTTACAGTTATGGTGCGTCACCATAAATCATCTTCAGGAGGTGAATTGCTTTTTTCGAGGGTGCCTTCCGAAGAGACTCTGAGGCACTCGAGGGCATAACATGTAGCTATAACGCTGACAGCGGGACCTATAAGAGGTTAACTGAAGCCACATGCAGCCAAGTGCCATTCTGCTTTACGCTCACTGCTAATTTATAGTTGTGATTTCAGCTGGCTCTGATCAGCCCCCTGGTAAGATCTGTGGAAACCGTTTCGGCATCTTGTCAAGAGAAATCACCCAGCATTTCACACGAGTGAGTCAGTCAGCTGACGCTTTGATCAACTGGTCGAAAACCAATTGGTAACAAACACAGAGCTGGATTGTGTTACGAAGATAAACAATCCCCCTGTGAATTGTTAAAGAAAGATTTCAACCATAAATTCTCTCATTATTTACCAACACACGTCGTTCCAAACCTGCATGTTTTTGTTATTTTCGGTAGTAGGGAAAAATAAAAATAAACTTTAATAATTTTTGCACCTTTAAAGGAAATGGTCACACTTTAGTTCTGGGACCAATTCTTACTATTAACTAGTTATTAGCATGCATAGCATACTGGTTGCTTATTAGTACTTATAAAGCGCATATTAATGTCTTACACTGCATCACCATATTCTACATCCCTTTGATCCCATACCTTAACTTAACATCAACCTTACTAACTATTAATAAGCAGCAAATAAGGAGTTTATTGAAGCAAAAGTCATTGATAATAGTGAGAATTGGTTCCCAGACCAAAATTTAACCAAAGAAGCTTCTCAAAGCGCTTTTTATTAAAAACAACTTTAACAATACATGCATTTAAAAAAGCTAACCTAAAGACATAGTTTTAAGGTAAGATTTAAAAGTATCAAGTGACAATATCTGTCAAGCTCCAAAATGGCCAAAAAGGCCAAGTGAGATGCAGCGTGCAAAATATAAGTTGTTCTTCAATGATAATCATGGCTGTTTTGGCATTGTTTTGTCCAACTGATCCAAAACGAAACAACCACTGTGCTCTTCCAGCTAATCCAAATGTGCCAACAGACTATTTTTGAATGTGAACACAGGATGAATGTGAACTTCACTGGATTGTTGGGACTGTACTGTATGTCCTGTTTTTGTCCTTTTGGTCACCTTTACTACTACTATTGCTTTACTACAGGCTTCAATGTTGTCTGCTGGAGTGTTTAGATTAAAAACAGGGCAGTTTCATAAAGTTAGTAGGCCTGGATTCAAAAACCCTTTCTCAGATAAACGTACAAGTGACATGACTGAGTGTTGAATAAACGGTTTTTGCTGAAAAGGCAAATTTATTTATGAATCCAGGCTTGACATCTACTTCCAAAATACTTCCAAGACGAGCATTTGTGGTTTAAAAGTGTATGAATATAATTTTTTTTTAAAGAAAATGACCAATCGATTCGCTAGATAAAGCCCTTATTCCTCGACTGGGAATAGAGCCATTTGAAGCTGCATTGAAACTGCATTTTTAGCTTCAATCAATTTAGCACCATTGAAGTCTACTATATGAAGGAAAATCCTTAAATATTTTTCTCAAACAACTTAATTTATTCTGACTGAAGAAAGAAAGACATGAATATCTTGAATGACATGGGGGTGAGTAAATTATTTGGAAATTTTTACTCTGAAAGTGGAGTAATCCTTGAACAAGTACACTAAACTATAGTTAAACACACTTATTCACATTACTGAGGGGATAATGTGCTCAAACCATCAAACTCAAAATAAATAATCTTCCTTATAAATGATGAAGGGGACACTGGCAGGGTAACAGTGAATGTACTTTCTATGTAGTGGTGATATCAGCAGATTTGGCATTATGTAAATTTCTTTATTACATTCTTATCTTTAGTTTATTCAGTATAAAAGCTCCCAATCCCAGGCCGTCTCAAGGTAAACCAAACATGCTTGAAGCATGTTCATGTATAATCTTCTCTGATCTTCTGAAGCGGTGTGATGTTTTGAATTAGATGTTTATGATGTCTTTGTCTGTTACCCAAAGAAAGCAGAAACTTTAGACAAAGATAGCCTGGCCAAGCATTCTTTGAAGGGAGTCAAATAAAAATGGGATTTGTGATTTGGTTTGCCTCAGGAAAATGCCACAAAAGAGACCAGACACTGATATTTAACTAAATTGAACTACTTTCAAAGGTTAAGTATGTATTTACACAAATGATCTAAAGAGCAAGGAAGAATTGCAGTCCATTTGTCCAGAACTATAACATTAACTACAGGTCCATTCTAACAACAACATTTAAGCACCATTTGAGTCTTCATAGTTTCCTATTACGTACTGATATAGTTTACATTACTTTAATGACTGAGCTGTTCTCTAATGCATCTGGTGAAATGCATATAAAATAATGTGATTTTAAAAATGTTATAAGTAAAAGTAAATTTCCTTAATGATATCATACAGTGTATAGAGAAGGGATATTATAATGTCTTTATCAGTATTTCATATGTTGACACTTATGTTGGTTCCATTAAAATAAATAAATAAATGTATTATTCTTTAGACAAAGAAAAAGATTTAATTCGCCACTGACCTTCAACCCTGTAAAAACATTTCTACCCCTCACATTTCAGCAGCCATTTTAGTATATCTTCTCAAGGGACAATACTTTAGAAATCAAACTTGGATATATTTTAGAATAGTCAATGTGCATCTTGTATAGCAGTACAGACTTACTATCCTCTGAAAATAACTCAACATATGGCCATTATTGTCAAAATAGCGGGCAATAAAAGTGAGTACATCCTAAGTGATAAGATGCTGTTTAAGCGTGCAAAGCAATTTGTCCTTTTCATCATGTTCATGTTTTGTCTGCTTGACAGGACCATACAAAGTTGTGTATCTTGTATTAGAGCAGTTAAAATTTGGTGCTTTGCATACAATTCTCTCATACAGACCACTAGATGTTCAACATGGCACTTCGTGGTAAAAGAACTCTCTGAGGATTTGAGAATTAGAATTGTTTCTCTCCACAAAGATGGCCTAGGCAATTAGAGGTTCAGTAACACCCTGAAATAGAGTTACGCTACAGTGGTCAGGGTCATACAGAGGTTTTCCAAGATGGGTTCTATTGCAAGAGTCGATCAACGAAGTTGAGTACTCGTTTTGTGCGTCAGGTGCAGAACCTGGCTTCAAAAAACAGATGCATGAGTGCTGCCAGCATTTAGCTTTAGAGGTTGCAAAAGTAGAAAGTAAAAGTACCCAATTTTTAAACTACTCAAAAAAGTACAATTACTGATAAAAACTACTTAATTACCGTAACGTGAGCATTTGTAATTTGTTACTTCACACCACTGTCCAGACCTAAACCCTTTTGAACACCAGTTGGGCATCCTTAAGCAGAAGGTGGAGAAGCACCATGTGTCTAACATCCAGCAGCTCCGTGATGTCATTATAGAGGATTGGAAGTGGATCCCAGCAACAACCTGTGCAGCTCTGGTCAAATCCATGCCCAGGAGGATTAAGACAATGGTGCTAACACAAAATACTGCTACTTTGGACACAGTTTTGACAAGTTCACTTAGGGTGTACTCACTTTTGTTGCCAGCTATTTTGACGATAATGGCTGTATGTTGAGTTATTTTCAGAGGACAGTAAATATATACTGCTATACAAACTGCACATTGACTAATCTAAAACATATCCAAGTTTTATTTCTATAATATTATCCCTTGAGAAGATATACTAAAATAGTTGTTGAAATGTAGGGGGTGTACTCACTTTCGTGAGATGCTGTATGTGCATCACTGTCTATATACTACAGCTCACCAAAACTGAATGATACAACCAGAATTTATTATTAATATATAATAAGAAGACTAATTTTTATTCTAGTAAGAAGTTACAGCTCTCACCTCGCACAAAGACGAAAATGCTGGCTGCTGTGGTCCCATCGATGATAGCTTTGATGTCCTGGTAGAAGCAGCGGTAGTATCCTGAGTCATTGGCCTGGGTGCTGGTCAGTATTAAGGTCTTGCAGTAGGGTTTCCCAGGCTCCCCTTGACACTCCTTCACCCTGACTGCTCTGTGGCCTGGGGTGTCTGTGGGTGACTGCTGATCCTGGCGATCAGTAAACTCCACTTTACTCAAAGACACTTCAGGCCAGCTCCAGTCCAGAATCCGCTGTCCCCTGGTGGAATGGGTCAGGGGATTACATTAAAATCAGTGCCAATCCAAATGTTTCACCAAAACATTACCCCATGGTACCTGAGAACTTGGGGTGTAAATTCTGAGTAAAAAAATGGTTTATACCCCAACCGACTATTGCTAAGTAGATACAGTTTAAACATTTAGAAAATGTTTAAACTCTTTCAATATAACATCAAGGTTTGTACCACAAATGGAACAAATCGTGGCTTGTGCACCATAATCTAATCCTTAAGGGTTAGAGGAGGGTGGTTCTTTAAATCCTCAGTTCTAGGGTTTGAGAAGTAATAATAGTAATGTTTGGAAATGGCAATGACATTTAAACTGATGTGTTCCTCAATCAGATTATGAAATACAGTGATTTTTGAATGCCAGCTATGAGCTTGCGTAACACTGTTCATCGATCACACTATGCGGTGGCCCAAATATATGCTTTCTCTCAAAGGTATATGTTTGTAATTGTTGAAAAACAATGTATTCTGGAAATTCTTGGCAAGAAATGTCTGCAAATTTAGAAGGGATTAGAGCTAAATCGCCTCCCTGCATGTTCATACCACATTTATTTCTGAACTTAACCATCCAATCACTTCCAAATTCAACATTCTCCTTGTTTTTGTAACATGCTTATCCGATCATTCAATCAAAAATGAATGAATTTGTGAACTAGAAATTTTATCTCATTTGACACCAACAAATAATTTAACCAAGATGCTTTAGGGTAGTCACTGTTTAATGTGTCCATGGACTTTCTTTTAATCAACATCAATATATTCAGAAATAATGTATATAAATATATATAAAAAAATCCACTTTAGGCTCTGTAACTGCTCAGTTTCTTTTACATTTAACCTTAACTAGCTAAATAGCTCTGTGGTGTGACTAATTAACTTTTATAAAAAAAAAAAAATAGCAAAATGCTGTTTAAGATTGTTTTATGAGAAAATTATAAAATGTTTAAGAAAGAGTTTATTCTAAAAATAATCGAGTAGATTAATAGAGTAAAAAGAGTAATTAATAGAGTGTTCTATTAATTTTGGTCACCACTGTTTCATTTTTTTAGGTTCATGCAAAATAAAAATGTTTACAGACTAAGAAAATACAAGATTGAAATCTCTTTATTGCCATTTGTATGTATTTTCACATTTTAGTCAATGAATGTTATTCTGTGGCAAAAACAGTGTCATCCTTTTACACTACATACAATTAAAGCAGTAAAGCTCATTACAGCTCATTATTAAAAATTCATTCATTCATTCATTCTTACATTCAAAAAGAGCATTCTATTACTCTGATTGCAATTACAGTACTGTGATTTTTACTGTAATAAAAAATACAAATTAAATTTATGGCCAGCATACTGTGGAATATATTACAGCAACAGTGTATATAAGGTCAAATACCCATTAATAGATAATTTGATTGTACCTGCATGTAATGGTTAATGTGTCGTTAGCGTTAATCACGAGCTGGTCTTTGGTGTTGTCAAGGGTGGGTGGACTCATAGAAAACCCAGTCACCAGACCTACAGGAAGAGAAGAGCATCATCATCATCATGAGAAAAATTACCATGAGTATATTCACAGCAGAATCTAAGATAGTGGTTCTCAACTTCAGTCCTGGGTTACCAACTGCTCTGCACATTGTGTTTTTTCTTCTTGGTTAAACACAAATGATTCAGATCAACAAAATGTGCAGAGCAGTGGGTCCCCAGGACTGGAGTTGAGAACCACTGATCTAAAACACAATCAAATACACTTTATGTTGCAGCACTAATAATCACTCTTGACAGATCATTGGATGTCATTTCACTGTGTGGTGGAGGTAAGGTCAAGTGTGTTGTTTGGCTTTTTAGTCCAATACAAATTACACTGCAGTTCCATTTAAAGTTTACACAATTTCATATGGCATGTGGAATTCATGCCACACTTCATGAGCTCAGTGACTTTAACTCTGTGAGTTTAAGGGAAACATTAACAATATTTTGCGGGCAAAGAGGGTCCAGTGTCAGTGGTGAAGAAGCACAGCTCACACAAAAATCACTTCAAAACCAGGTGGCTTTCTGTTGGTCACATAACCAACTTGAAAGCGGTGAAAAGTATTGAAACAACTAGGTTTTACCCAAGTAAAATACACAGTAAATATGACCACACATTTAGGCAGCATTATTTAAAAAAAATAACAATTGAAAATTTAATTTGATATAATTTTGCAATATTTGTTTTGATTTGTTTTTCACTTATTGGTTTGTACTGTCACTTTTTTTCTCATCTGAATTATTTGTGAGGAAACATTGCCTCCCTTGCCCCCGTGGACAAAATGCACTTTGTATCATCAGTTACCTGGCATTGACTTTCACATCATTAGATGTTTCATTGAATTACCCAGACAACCATCAACAGATGTACTTTATCGTTTATTACAGCACATTAAAAGGCCCTTAATCTGGTTTGTGTTATGCTGACAGTGGGGCAGAAAGGAAAAAGGTCATTGTGCACACGTTAATTGGTCTATGAGTGCTGATGGTATAAATGTCTCCTGTTGCTCTCAGAGGACACGGGTGTATGAACATGCCAAGAGGAGTTATGAGACACACCTGGATCTAATTAACACCAAATTATAATAAGAAGATACATTGAGCATCAAAATAAGCCTAGCTCCAAATCAATTTACAAATCACATCAAGAAGTGTTATCGAAGGAAAATACAGTGGAAATGAGTACACAAAATCCTGTCAGGGAAAATTACAACCATTTATGTTTCTAATTTATTTCCCTAATGTGATTTATTACTAATAAATTGCTGACAAGGTTTTAGAAAGGCTGAAATACCACGGTTCCCTAAAACAATACTGTAACAAGATATTGATATGTGACATTGTGTATTAACAAATTTCTTTATTTATTGTTTAAAGTTTTCTATATAATAAATGGCTTTTTTAAGTTAAATAAACCAAATGAATCAAATACACTGATGATCTGAAAATAAGCTAAAGCATCCCACGAAAAGTTTCATTAATCATAATCTCTTTATATTTACAGTCAAACCTGAGGAATTCAGAGAACGCTGCCTGTGACATTTTTGTAAAGAACCTTTAAATTACAACTGTCTTTTATGTGTTTGGTTTAGAATTTGTATATGAATTTTGTATTCATATAAATATATATATTTGTTTATTTTATATATCAGTTTATATATATATATATATATATATATATATATAATTTTGATTATTAGAGCATACAGCTCATGAAAGCCAAAAACCCAGTATCTCACAATATTAGAATATTTACATTTGAGTTTCGTTAAATGACAATGGTCCATTGTGTTTTATCAAGTGCAAAGTCAATGCAGCCATCTACCAATAGATTTTGGAGCACTTTATGATTCCATCTGCTGACAAGCTTTATGGAGATGCTGATTTCTTTTTCCAGAGTGCAACAACCACTTGCAAGTGTTTTGCTGACCATGATATTACTGTGCTTTATTAGCCAGCCAACATGCCTGACCTGAAACTAGGGGTGTAACGATTCACTCGTTTTCTCGATGAATCGATTACAAAACCTGACGATGCATATGCATCGATCTTGAAAGTGGATTTTTGAATCGTTGATTTTGGCTATTAATCGATTTAAAACACTAAGAATCGAATGAATTCTATAGCGATTCAGTGATTTAAAAATATATAAATTACTACAAGCACGAATTAACAGAGACCTTTAACAGCATTGTTCATTTCCTCACATCTCTCCTTCACATGCTTCACTCACTGCCTGCCACTGGACGGTGCGCGCGCCCTCACCGACACGTTTTCAGGCTTGAGCAGCCAGCGTGTGATCTCTTAGTATTTACATTTACATTTACATTTAGGCATTTGGCAGACGCTTTTGTCCAAAGCGACATACAGTTGGGAGAACATAGAGTGATTCTTCTTAAGGAGACAAACAGACACAGGCAGTGCTATAATACCAGATTTCAAGTGGTGCTTCAGACAAGTACAAGCTAGAAAGGGAAGGAATAAAGAGATTAATTTTTTTTTTTTTTTTTTTTTTATGGTAACAGCAAATAGAGTTGAAAGAGATGAGTTTTAAGCTGTCGCTTGAAGCTTGTCAGGGAATCAGCATTCCGGATAGGGGTAGGAAGATCGTTCCACCAGCCAGGAACAGTAAAAGAGAATGTTCTGGATAGTGATTTCGCACCTCTCTGTGATGGTACCACAAGGCGTCGCTCACTAGCAGATCTCAGAGTTCTGGAGGGGGTGTAGATTTGCAATAGCGAGTGCAGATAAGCAGGTGCAGTAGCTGTGGTTGTCCTATATGCAAGCATCAGAGTCTTGAACTTGATACGAGCTGCAATTGGGAGCCAGTGCAAGGAGATAAAGAGAGGTGTACTGGCCAGTACTGCTAGAAGTAGTTTTACTTTTAAACTCTCAGTCATACCATTGGCATTACCTGAGAAGTTGAAAGCTGCGCGTTTGGATGGAGCAAAACAATGTAAGTCTCTAAAAGCATACGCACAATTCTATTGAACGTAAATGATGTGTTAACAATGTAGTTAAACCGAAAGTACAACGAAAATGGCCAAAATAACCGCAGCATTAGCAGCAACCTTAAAAAAAGAGCGTGAGGTTTAACATTATCTGTCACATGCATGAAAGTTGCATTCAAATGCTGCAGTTTTTTATTTTATGAAAATAAGATAAAGAAGCTGACATCATGCAAAGATGTGACATAAAATGCCCACTTTTAAAGCATTTTTAAAATCTTGGCTTACATAGACTAATAAAAAACAATATATTTCTTTATATTGTTCTTATATTCTATATATTTATTTCATGCTATGTATAAATGTACATATTTATGTTCTTAATAAAAAATACCTATACTAAATTGGAAGTATAGTGCTGAAGTCCAACTAAAGATGAACTGAAGTATATTTAATTGTGCTAAAGTGGAACTATTGCAAGTATATTTCAGATACAATTTAAATCTTGCATTTAAAGACCTTTTTATTCAAAGAGAATACAATCCTCAGCAAAAGTGACATTAAAACACATTTTAGGCTTAATATTAAGAAATTCAAATAAAGTTTAATTATTTAATTATATCAGAGTCTTGAGGGATATATTAGTAAATATGTTAATAAATTTGAAATATACCTGGTTTGAAATTAATGTATTTTAAAAAATATTACTTTTCACTAGGGTAAATTTCTACATATGCTATATTTCATACCATAGCATCATTAAACTAACATCTAATAGTGGACAAACATGTTTTAATTTATTTATTTTTTGCATTCACTCTCTGACTCCATTAGGCTGCAATGTAATTTGCCCCCTGACTAAGCATATAAAAAATTTAGGGGAAGCATTTAAATAACCCTGTGAATACACTTAAAGTATGCAGAATCGCATCGAATTTTATTGTGAATCGTCTCGAATCGAATCGTTCTGAATGTGCAAAAATTGTTCTTGAATCGAATCGAAACACTATGAATCGTGAATTGAATCAATTCGCTGTTTACCTAAGGATTCACAGCCCTACCTGAAACCCATTGAGAATCTATGGAATATTCTCAAGAGAAAGATGAAAAACAGTCGATCCAACAATATACAGACGATCTGAAGGCTCAATAGTGCCTCAGCAGTGCCATAGGCTGATCACTTCCATGCCACACTTCACTGATGCTGTAATTTGTGCTAGGAGCAAGTCATTCGCTGTAATATGTGCTGCCAAACAAGTATTGAGTGCATTAATGAACTACTTTAAAGAGCTTGAACGTTTCTGTTTTGCAAATCCTTTTTTTGATTGATATTAGGAAATAGTATTTTGAGATACTGAATATTTGACTTTCGTGAGCTGTAAGCTCTAATCATCAAAATTAACCCAAAAAAACATTTGAAATATTTTACTTTACATGTAATGAATCTACAATATATGAACATTTCAGTTTTTGAAATAAGTTACAATAAAAAAAATGAACTTTTTCACAATATTCAAATTTTTTTAGCTTCACCTGTAGTTTTGGCTGAGGAAAAAGTTATGTTTCATAAATTATTTATTTATCAATCGTAATACAGCGCTGACTTTGTAGCATGCATTTGACTGAATTGTTTGCTTTTGTCTTTATTTCCTATTACATAAGTATCTTGTACTTTATACTTACACTTTTACAATTATTATTGCTATTATTGTTCATTAAATCTAAAAAAAATATATGAGTTGCGCTTGTAATATTTAATTTTATTATACATACAGTGAGGACAATCAGAGTATATGTGCACATATTGCCTAAACCACATATTGATATGTGTTATATTTTGAAAATGAAAACGAAAAGAGGGTCGTGGTTTATATTTTGAAGAAAACAAATAGAGGCAGTGGTGTTTGATATAATTTTGTTTTATTGTAATGCATGTACACGTTGCATGACCACATTTTTTGTGGCTATTAATATGTTTAAATGAAACTGAAAGAGGCAATGCTGTTTGATATAATATTTAGTTTCACTGTAATGTATGTACGTTCCCTGAACTACATTTTTGCGTCTATTAAAATGTTTAAATGATAACAAAAAGAGGCAGTGGTAGTTGATATCATATTTCGTCTTATTGTACATACATACAGTGAAGATAACCAGAGTAGAAAAGGCGAGCTGACTGGTGTTATCAAGTACACTGCTGTTCCATTTGCAGAATTACTGGACTTGCATCCTTGAAATTTCACAGTCCTTAGTCAAACTTGCGAAGTCCGAACTACCAAGGACGCAAGTCCGAACTTCACCTACTTGGAATTGAGAAACTGCTTCAATCTGACATAATGATATCATCACATGGTGCAGCTAATTGGTTCTTTTTGTATCAGCAGCCTTTGAGCTTGCTGCTCAACGTTCAAATACTTGGCTAGTGCTTGCTGTAACACTTCAGACACCCTCCACCTTCCCCAGCTCCAACTGTATATATCTGCTAAGGGGTTATTTCATATATATTATATGTGCAGCAGCAGTTTCTTGCAGTACATGCTCACAGCAGCATGTTGTGGATGTACTGGCAGTTTCAAGTCTCTGTACTTGCTCTGCTGCAGCAGCATAGCAGATCTATTCCAAGATCTATGCCAAGACCAAACACATTAACACTGCTGTGCACATTACCATGCTACCGTGTACATTACCTAACTCCTCTGAGAGTTGTCATGTTAGAAATATATTTATTTTATATATTGTATTATAGAAATGTATTATTTCTATACATTGAGACAGAGTTCAAGTGGCAGAGCAAAATGCTTTTCATGCCTGTCCCAGTTACTACATAGACACACATGTCAATCACAAGGAATATTTTTGGAAGAGTGCATTTCATGTGCACAATCCATCTGTTTCAGACACATCCGGCCTCAAAAGCCCACAATAGAATTTTGTAAATATTTGATGGCAAGTCAATGACCTGTTTACAGTTGAACATGAACATCCTGGTGGTTTTTCTACAGCAGTATTTTCAGCACTGAGGATTTATTGCTGGGTATCACCAGTCAGTGGATAAATGTGAAATATGAGGGCTCACATTTATTATTGCTTTTCCTTAAAACCTGTCTAAATTATATCTGCTTCGGTCTTAACAACCAGTTTGAGTGCAATATAATCTAGCAGATTCCCGGGCCAACAACCGGAAGGGAAAAACTAACCACAGATTATTTAGCTTTAATAAAGCGATTTTTGTTCTGCAGAATTTAACCAATGGTTGAGACAATGATTTAGAGCCATGTAATTAAACTTACAGTCCCAACCAAAAAAATTGTCAGGATTTTTTTTTCTTAAATTTCAACAATTGTGACCCTGGACCACAAAACCAGTCATAAGGGTCCATTTTTGGAAACTGAGATTTATACATCATCTGAAAGCTAAATGGATAGTCTCTGTATTGATGTACGGTTTGTTAGGTTAGGACAATATTTGGTCGTGATACAACTATTTGAAAATCTGCAATCTAGGAGTGCAAAAAAACTATTGCAACTAATATACTCCAGCGACTTATGACTGGTTTTGTGGTCCAGTGTTAGTGTTTTAAGAACAACAACCTTTACGATTTTGACTACATACACAAAACACGTCAAGACTGAATCAGCAAATATAGTGGAAGTCATGATCATAAAACCTGGATAGTTGGATCACCAAGATGAACTCCAACATCTGCTCTGACAGCTCAATTGCCTGACTTTAATATTATCAAACAACTGTGGATATTTTTGGAAAGAATGAGAAGTCAATTCCCTTCTCCAGCATCTCTAAAGTGGCAGATGTTCTGACAGATGACATTCCACAGGCTATTTAAAAGTTGTATGAATCTATTCTATGACGTTTGAAAGATGATGCCACACATCACAATTTCTGAGTCCAAACACTCCGTCAGATCCCAAAAGGAAACAACAAATGATCCTAAATCCTAATGTTTATCTCCGTACTGAAATCTCAGTTGGCCAGACAGTAATTAATCTTTTCTGAAACATTAAAAAATTGGAGTCCAGGATGCCACAAGCTTAGAGACTGTTTGTACACTGTGAGTTTTTAAAGACGTAGCTAGACCTAAAGGTGTGATATAGGATGAATAGTGCTCATAAATTGCTACTGAGATTTTCACTTGAACAAGTAGCGGCTTAGACAACAGTATTATTGGAACGCTGACACGCAATGACTTACCAAGTGAATAAAGGCAAATGAAATATTTTCCAGATGTTCACATTATTTTGTCCAGCCCTTGAATGGTTACATTACATACCTTTAATGATGATAAGTTGATATGCTTTGAAACAAAATGTAATTTATATATTTAGGCATATTTAACAGCTAAATTATTTACTAAAGAAACTCTTATAACAATGTCTTTGTGAAAAATGAGACGGTCTTCTAATGAATAATTCAAACTAAGAGATTTGCATTACAAGCCCAGGAACTATGAATACTTTGCTAATGGAAACTGCAAAAAAGGGAAATTATTACTTTGTTATTTTTGTGGTATCGGCATAATAGCTTGCATATCTGCATATCATGATAAAGTGTTTATTTCCTGACGGAAAGTCAAAGGTATAAATTTGAGGACATTTTTGTTACAATGCATGGACCTATATCATGTTTCCTGGCATGCACCTATTAAACCTCACTGATGCAAAATCAAAGCCAAATGATGCATTTTGCTAAACATGTCAAGTTCTGTCTTACTTGTGGTTTAAATATGATCTATGGCCACATGGTTTGCTCACTTTGAACTAGAAAGATTGAGTTGCCTACATGCTGACTTGAAAAGATTTATGACAAACATAACGCAGCTCACAGTGTGAGCGGTCACTTCTCATCCATAGCGTTTCTCATTTACTCTCCCCAGATGTGATGATGACACGAAGAAAAAAAACAAGCAGGACTGTGCTCAATGGACCTGGGTTTAACTCTTCACTGCATACAGCAAAAACATTCGTAAGGATGTTTTACTTGTGCAAGCATATTTTCTGCCAAAACGTAGACACAGCCCATAGATACAGCTGGACGGCACCAAGGAATGAGACGAAACGGAGACACTTGGAAGATATCTGATAGCAGATTTACATGGGGCTTAGAGATATTAGTGCAGCATTTTGAAATCATCCAGCGTAAACTGAAGATTCAATGCTAAATTGGCATGATACGGTGATGGAAGTTCTGTGTGCCAGATCTTTTCCATATGGACATACATTTCTTTCACAGAGATGCTGTGTGTAGCAGTCATCTGGGGTGCTGACTGTTAACCTGTCAGTGTGATATATGACTAGAGTAATACATAAGCAGTTAGCAGGGGTTAACCCCTAGGCAGAGACAGATGAGGGCACATACTGTATTGCATGTTTGTAATTCAAAGCACACTGCAATAGATACTGGCTATGTGCAATGTTTTGATACCTCCTCACTGTTCGTTTTTGGTGTTGGGTAGAAAACACAACTAGAGACCCTAAATAAGTTCCTGTATTAGAATTGCACCAAATTCTTCAAACTGACCTGATCATGTCAACCAAACTGGAATTTTGGACCACAGAGGCCAGTTGCATAAACTTAGCCTCTTTGTTAAGACAGTGTCTAAACAACTAGTTTGACAAACTAGCAGTTAATCAAAGGATAATCAGTCTTAATTTTTGACTTCAACGTAGACTAATCTAAGTTTTTATGTCAATGAATTTTACAAATTTTGACCAGTTTTCAAGAAAAAAATTGTGCTGGTTGCATCATTTCTTCAAAATATTATGTTGCTTCTTGCACATTTTGTGCAAAATTAAATGTCCAGTTAGTGGTGTGAAAAACACATTCAGTTTATCCAAAACAGATGAACATGAACCTGGCAAAGTTTTTTTTTACTTTGTTTGTTGTACGTATTGCTGGAGCTAATGTGTTAATCATGTTTGAAAACAACTGATTAAAAAAAGGTAGTTTCGCACATCCATGAAAGTGAGTTCCAGATGAACTACCATAGCAATACAACAGGTTGCAGATTCACTGGAATGCAAAATTCAAAAAGGAAAATAAATATAATTACAGAAATTACACTAATAGTGCTGTTACATCTGGGTAGATCATAGAAAATGAGCATAGAAACTCTAGTGGAACCACATGCTAGATTTCATAGGTTTTGTTTTTCTCTCTCACTGATGTCAACTGGAAATCACAATTGTACTCTAGTTATAAATATGTGGTTTGCAGAATATTCTGTTTCCTGAGTAAAGGGAGACCTTGGTGCATCCATAGTGACAGTTAAGCAACTCTGAATGTGAGCTGCTGAGTATTTTGGGAAGTAGTATGCCTGTGGAAAACAGATAAATCGTGCACTCAGGAGCAAAGAGCAGTAATTTTGGCACTTTGGATCATGCATGCTGGATTGTTATTCACTATGGGACATATAACAGTGAGAAATAAAGCCTTCAAAGGTAGTCATGTGGCAAAAGTCTTTTCCCTTTTGCTCTGAGGACGGAAACATGGAGCCTTTGATAGGCAAATGCATTTTTTGTCTTATCCAGTAAATTTCCTGTTTTCCTGCTTGGCTTTTCATTTCACAGTTTCCTTTAGTGAAACATAACAATGAAATGTTGCATTTATTGCTGTATCTATCTATCTATCTATCTGTCTGTCTGTCTGTCTGTCTGACTGTCTGTCTATCTATCTATCTATCTATCTATCATTCTGTCTATTGTCAACGGGGTCAGATCACATCATCCCAGTCAGACAGTGGGGCACAGGGCCTGAAATAGACGTATGTCCGGCCTACAACTGGAGGGCAGCTAGGCCACGGAACAGACCTCCTCCCTGGACTGAGGAGTCAGCATCCCACTGCTCCCCGTGGAGGACGGCGGTCAAGCCCCGGGAGGGGATGTGCATGCACATTAAAACATGAGTGAAGGAGAAAAAGCTGGATGCAGTTCCTCTGTCCTCTACAGCCAAGGCCAGGGACACGCTTTGATTCCGCTGTCACCCGTCGGGAGAGGATGAGATCCAAAAATGCGACTGTATGTCCTTTCATGCATGTCTATCTGCCTACTTGTGGCCTTCCTATTTCCTGGCTGGGATTTGGGGTGAGGTCAGGATGTTGTGGGTGGGGGGAGACATCTGTGTGGGTTTCCTACATGTCGCTTTCTCATCCCTTACTAGTATTTCCTGTACCTGTGGAGGCTGCCAACAGGACGCTGTCTTCTTTCCACCGCGTCGTCTCGTTTTCTGTCAACACTGTCATTCAGAAAGGATTTTCCCCATTTAGCTCTATGAGAAAAGAGCTGTTTCTACCAATACTGACACAGTAGGAGTCCTTGGTATGAATCAAAGCTCAGATGAAAGTATAATCAAATTAGCCAAGATGTTTAGGCCAGGGTCATTAGCTAATTGCAGCTATTATAAATCTGCTGATGCAATGATGTAGATGGGTATCATGAGATTAAGCATGCGAATATGAAATCGGTCAGTGGAGGTTACGGAAACACTGGTGGTCCTCTTTCCCATGAACCCTCACTGACCTCCAATGGCAGACCATGCCACAGCGCTGACCACAGAAACCTAACACTTGTTAGACCACATGAAATATTGCCATAGGCCATGGAGCTCACACCAGTTATGATGACTCTGTGCTTAAACCAATAAGCTTCAGATTCTCCTCCACTGAGGCCCCTCAAGAAGGGTCTCAATTTAAAGTGAAAACACCATATATAACCTGATGACAAGCCCTTTTAAACACAAACCAAGAAACAGACTGAAAAGTGTATCAGCGAATTCTGCTTGTATAGTAAGTGATATAACAGAAGTAATTGCATGAAAATAATCTCCGCAGCTCCTAAGCCCAAAAAAAAAATCTAAATAATAGGAAAAGTGAGTCAATATTTTTTCATTTCACTACTTCCATAGCTAGAAAGATTGAGAAAACACTGACATTTCAAAGCCCAACCTCCATATACAGTAAGACAATTAGCAATTAGCACAGCTAATGTGAAACACATTGCTAATAAAAGTCTTAACATAAAATTGTTTGAGTCCTTTTCCGAGTTTTGAAATATGGTTTTACAATTACACCTTTAAAGAGTTCTGCAGTCATATTTTATATTGCGAACACCCTGGAGAGCTGACAGTGAAATATTTGTTTGGCCAACACATGGGGTTTAATCAGTGGAATCTCTAGACAGTGATTTTGATTATATGAAACACTACAGATACTGCCCTGAAGTCAGTGCTGCGGCCAACAAATGTCTCATGCTGTTCCAGAATAAATCTGTATGTGACACATACATCCTAATGCAAATGACAAATCTTCAAATGTAGTTGATTGATAATAGGCTATATCACTTTTGCTCTTGAAATCAACAAAATGGAAAACACAGGTCTCACTGAAAGCTATGCTGCTTAAAAGGATTTTAGCAGCTCGCATTTTAGCACAGACACGGCACTTGTTATGACAAAGCAGTTAAACACAGGGTGACCAAGCTGCCATATGGTTTTCATTTATGCAATGTTTTAATGCAGACATCTATAAGTGGGGCTCTTATAGCTGTAGATTCCCAGAATTTAGAGAAAGCTCATCCTTCTGCCAAAGTCTTCACCCGAAGTGCTGCTATTTGATGTGTAACCAGCCAACACACTGGAGAGATGAGTTTTCCAACCTACTGATCTCACTATATGACACCTGCACTCACTGAGGCTCTTGATATCTTTATTGGGGGATTCACAGCAAAGTGAACTTCTCTTTCTACCACCACCATGAAACACACATTTTTGGAAATTTTTGCAGAAAAAAATGTGTTTTTGTTGTCTCAAACAGCTCACTATTATGATTGGCTGATACCTTACCCCTGACTGAGAGTCTGGTTTCAGAGGTGTTCTGTTGGAATAAAACTGTGTACATAAGACATACCAAAGCAAAAAGAATAATAATAATAATATGCAGGATATCAATAACCAGGAAATGCCATGAAGTTTAACTTCAAAATAAAAACAAGACCTTGTATCTGTAAGAAGGCACAAAAGAAAGCAATCATTGCTCAATCACCATTTCTCAAAAATAACAGTAGTTTATAAAACATACCAGCTTCTTTAATGCTGTCTTTTACAAACACAGCAGCCTGTGTAGCATTAAACTGGAACTGAAACTGGATTTCATCAAGACCAATTAACAACATCCATTGAACAGGCAAGAATAAAGACAAGGCTCCCTCTAGTGATATATATCATACACTTTTTGACAAGAAAAATGTAATCAAACTGCAGACAATGCAGTGATTGTCCATGTGTATAAGAGAAGCAACGCATTCAAACTGTACTGAAATAGTCTATGCATAGCCTAATTAATGACGAGTTAGGGTCAATTCAGAAAGAAAGAATGTGATTGCACAAAAGGAACGAAAATATTAGCCATAAAAAAAATCATATTTGATTGAAAGACTTGAATGAATCATCAGTGCATGATTTCTGTAAATTACTGTATAGCCTACATTAGTTTTTGCGTGACTTGCTTATAATTGGCATTAATAAGAGTTTTGAATAAAATGAATCTAAGCATAATGATGAACAATAATTAGGAAAGAGTTGATACACATACGAAAACTTTGGCAGGAGTAATACAGAACTGAACCAATATTTTACAGCGTTAACAAGAAGCGCCTAGACAAACTCGCATGCAAACTTTCAGACAGTTTACACTGATTTGAACGCTACAAAATTCAAATGGTCAGTTTACAACGAACTTTTCGCGCGCTACAAGTTTTGACAGCTTCGTTAATCATAATGTGAACGTTCTACTTTTCCTGCTTTTTTGTAAACGCCAGGGTTCAAATTTGTACGCGTTCTATTAAAACGACAGATTTAGAAGAGCTCAAAGTGTTTACGAAAATGCGTTCTCACCTGAGAAAAAGGGAATCCCAATCCAAATCCGACAGAAAAACGTAAAATCTCTCTTCATTTCCAGGTTTCCAGTCCTCCGGGGTTTTAGATATTCTAGCAAACCCGCGTGTTTTCTGATGTAATTTAATAAAGCGAGCAGAAGCACCTCAGATTCAGGTGGAACCCAAAGAAGCGTCTCTGAAAGAGGATGCGCCACAGGACGACGAGAATAAAACGCTCTTTTTCCTGTTGAAATGAGAATCCTGAAGTTCTGAATGGATTTACAATCATTTCCTTTTCCTCTGACTCACTCATCTGCCGCTTTTCGTTCATAAACGCCCGTGTCCTCCTCAGTGATAATACTATTACTCCCCCAGTCTGAAGTGTCACATAAAGTGTCTGGCCCCTGTGCTTTAAAGTTTAAACTGACAATGCATTTGCACACAGCACATATATCCTTCCAAGGACCGGCCGTTAATTTGTGTCCACTATAGAGGACATATGTTTTGTGTTAATATCACTGACAGCATAAATGCCACGGTCTTAAATCTTAAAATCCTGGAATTTTTGTGGCACCAATTGAGTGAGAGTGTCTAAATTTAAAATGGTTGGTCTCAAAATATATTTTCAGTTATCTGAATAGGTAACATCTCAAATGTGAATTGCCCCATACGCCCAGGTGTGATATTAAGTCCTTTATCAGACATCCAGACCACGACTAGATGATAAAATAACAGGACTTTACATCCCATCTGACTATTTAAAACAGTATAAAATACTCAGATTATTTCCACAAGGTTTCAAATATAATCCATGAGATCATTACACAGTGTCATTATGCATTGCCTGGATTGTTTTAAATTATGTTTTTAAAATGAACAGCATTTTTTAAATGTAAGGCACCATCTGAAACAATAACTAAATGAAGCAGCAGGCGACTGGTAAAACATAACCAGGGCCGGGCAGCAATCAGACCTACAGCATGAACTTAAATTCCAGCAAGTGAGAAATGCTGTCAGTATTTTTGTGTGCATATGGCAAGCCATTTTAACATTTAATCCTTAAAATGTACTATTTTTATGCTACTAGTAGGGAAGTGCGAGGCACAGCCTAACACTTTTTGACAATGAAACTAAAACTTTTTTCAAATAAAAAAATGGCATTTTAATTTCGGAGTTTGATAATGAACACATTGCAACCATGATGACCCTGATCGCAAGACTGTACAGTATAGTGCAAAACAATTCATAAAAGTAAATAATGTAAATTACGCTATAGAATAGCATTGTTTAATAATAGCGGGGCATATTGTAATGCAGTGTTACAACATTCCCGATCTGCGCAACTGGAATTTAAAACTGGTTAGTAATCTAAACTGATAAATAACAAATTGGAGATTAAAATAATAGCAGATTTGTCTCATTTTAAAAGAATACTAAAAACTGAGATGGCAAATTTACTTCTGCTATGGTAAAATAAATATTCTGAAATATCTTCAAAAGATTTTGGCGCACTTTTTTTTATCTATATAGTGTTGATATGGCAACTAGTACATACTATAAATTTGGTTACGCTAGCATGTGTAGAAATATTTAAACCATTAGTTATTTGCTACTAACCCTTTTATTTATTTGCTACTAGTGCTTATTTTTTAGGTACTAGAACTTTTAAAAGACACTGGTACTCAGATACTGGTACTTATTCCATTAAAGACAAGTATTTAATTATATTTCACTTGTTAAGAAAATTTTGAACTAGTAGGCCTACTTATTTTTAGTCACTAGTAACCTGTTAGACCAAAGATATCCTTTACTTAATCGGCATTTGTATTTCTGTTTAGAATGCTAATAATACATTAAATATTAGCCAAAAACTAATTTGCCTGTTTCACAGAGAGAAGGACTTTTTGGACTATTTTGACATGCAGATTCAGATGGCTACTTTATTGATTTTTTTATTCAGCAGTTATCATTTTAAATTTGAATCCCATTATTAAATATGCTATTTATGGGATTTTTCCCCCCTCGCAATTAAAGACCTGTTGGCGCTATCACACGTCCACCACACGCTGTTGAGTCGGTCACAGAGCCGATGACAGATCGGCATGAGGTCTATTGCCGTGCTGTCAGTTCGGTGGCGCTAGCCAACACGTCCACAAAGACAAAGAGCCGCGTCGTCGCAGATGACAGGTCAGCATGGCACGAGCTCTGTAACATCACGTTTCATCCCACTTTCGGAATAGTACATGACAACGGTAAAATGTTGTTTAACATATTCATAGCTTAAGACAATTTACGACTAACCGGCTTTGAAGAGTTTGTGAGGGGTGCCAAATTAAACAGAAGTGTTGACTCAGCTTCCATTTTAGCTTTCATCATCTACTGAAATCTTTACTTATTTCAGTTATACACAGAGCTAGGTAGTAACTGATTACATGTAATCTGGATTACATAATCAGATTCCAAAAATGAAGTACTTGTAAAAAGAGTACGTTACCCACATTTTAAAGTACTTGTAATCAGACTACAGTTACTTTTTTATGGATTACATGATTACATATTATTCAAACAATATCAATAAATTATTCATCATTCATTGATTCTCCCTAATTTCTCTTTTTCATCTTTTACAGGTTCCTTTCTAAAATAGCCTACCGATTATATACATTCAGAAAGTTTTGTGGACATTCACACATAGACTAGTCATTAGTCAGGTGGCGACACAGCATTTGAACAATGGATTTACAAAAATCATTTCAGGTTTTTGAAGGATTTCAACATTGCATCAACTACTGATGAACACACTAATTTTTATTTGAATTATCACTCGGTATGTTTTTTTAACCATGTATTATTGTGTCTTTGGAAGGCTTTTGTCTTTCATACTCACTAAAATGCAAAGTTATTTCTTATTTACATGCAATGCAGGCATTCCCAAACTTTTTGTCATCTAAACCTTATTCACCAAATATATTTACTTCAAGTACCCCTGACATTTTAAAAGAAATATTTCAATAATTAAGTTTCACATTTGCATGTTCACGGTTTCTTTGATGGCATGCAGGTAAATAAAAATATTTAATCTAGTGTCTAGTTAGTGTTTTATTTTAATTGTTATTTTAAAACAAAGACTAATGAAAAACAATGACGGTTCACTCCTATACTTATGAATGGGAGAAACTGCAACACGCAATATGGAGGAATAGTCCCACCTTCTAAATGAAAGAGCCAAATTTCCCATAGAAACCTGAGGCTAGACCAGCCAATGTGCATAAGTGCGTTATGACTGTGCATGCGCATTGGCAGGTCTAGCCTGAAAAATAAGCTTTTTAAACACTATTTGAGCATAAGAAACAACATTCATGGGGCAATTAATTTAAGATTTTTGTTGTTGATTTGACATATGTAATTTAATTGTGAGTTCAGCAAGCAGTTTTTGAGATTTCAGGATGCCCCCATTTATTAAGACAGGACTTGGTCTTGTATGAGCTATTGCCTGTATTGCAAATATTATATTTTAATTATATTTTAATATTTATTTAAAAAAAAAAAATGATTTAATTAATTGTTAGCTTTTCATTAAACCCACAAACCTCCTTCCAGTTCCAGTATGAATGAATTTCACTAAGAGGCTTTTAAATAATTACGGCCTATACGCCCCCTCATATTTTTCTCTAAAGGCGCATCCAATGAGGAGATGGCAAGTCAGGATAATCAACTTCATCTTTGACACTGACTCAGAAAACACTACTTTATTAATAATTAATTTAAGTATCTCCTTACTATTTCCCCCTGACAGATTCATGATAATTACTTGTGCTGGTGCTTTGCGACAAGCTTTAGCCTATTGCTTGGATTTGAAATGCATGGCTCTAATGCATTTATTCATTGTCGAATTCACGAAGAATTTCGGGCCTAATACTGATAATAAAAGGCAAAACGCCAAAAAAGTGTCCCACCCACTTTTTAAAACAAAGTTACGCCACTGCATTATATTCTAGTACATATTTAATAAATACTATTACTTTTCATTAAATACCTGTTTAATAGTAGTGATTCATTCAAGTACTTGTACTTCTTTTGTAGTTGTTACTAGTAACAATTTTTATCCTTCTAGTCACAAAAGTTTTTTTACTTGTCTTATGTTATGACTAGTCAGAATGGCCACTGAGTTAAAATAAAAATCTTCTAAAAAGCATTAGTGGTCTAAGTATTAGCATTAGCATTAGTGGATAAGTATTAGTGGTTAATCAAGCATCTAATGAATAAATACTAGTATGTGATAAATAAATACTAGCATCTATTTAATAGATATGGTATCTAATAAATAAGTACTAGTATCTAATAATAGCTATTATTATTATCCAAAAATAAGTACTAGTACCTAATGAATAACTACTAGTATTTAAAATATATATACTTGTCACAGTTGGAATACATACTTGTCAAAAGTGAACAGCTGATATCTGAAGGACAGATCTTTTAAAAAGGTATTTTTGTTTACTTGTGTGGCCCTCAAGATAAGGGAAAATGAGGCAAAAGTACAATAAAAGTACACACTTAAAAATAATAATAATAAAAAAATGGCTCAAGGTCTGATTTAAATTCACACCAGAGGTTTTCAACTGGGATTAGGACTTGGCTTTATGCAGACCAGTCAAGTTCTTCCACTCTGACTGTATCAAACATTTCTCTACGAACCTTGCCTTATACACAGAGGCATTGCCATGTTAGAATAAAAAAAGAGTCCTGTCCAAACTTTTGCTATAAAATTAGGAGGACACAATTCCCTAGAATATCATTATATGCCATATATCATATATATATATATATATATATGATAAACTAAACCAGTTCTGTAATATCACATTAAAGTACCAATTTATACTTCAAAAGTACTTCATTTATACTTAATTTACATATCTTATGGTGGGGTAAGTTAAACTGCTGTCTGAGCTTACCCTACAGTATTTGGCCCGCTTTGCCCCTAAGCTGGCATTTTGGGGGGAAAAAACTAGCTAACTTACCAATTCAGGCTAATATTTAGCTAAATGATCTACATGGTTTTATATTTTGCTAAATCACCTATATGCATCATACATATTTTCAGACCTGGATAAAGTTGTTTTGATGTAACAGCCATTACATCTGTTATGCAAAATTTTTACTTTGACCAGCCAGAAATGCTTTCAGAGTAAACAGGTGCCTTCCACTTCTCCCATGCGTTTCTCCTTTTCACAGTCTGCCAGAAATAATGTGTGATTCCAAAATACATTGTCAAATGGCAGTAAAAGTGTACAGTTGCCAAGATACAGGGGATGGGTCAACTTACCCACTGGCTCAACTTACCCCACTCTCCCCTACCTACAGAAAAAGCAAAACTATTAACACTATTACTAGTGTAAAAAATAAGCACTATTAGCTAATGAATAAATACAAGTAATGAATGGCTATTAGATATTATCTACAAAATAAGTACTAGTAATATAAAAGCAGGTTCTAGTATGTTGTAAGGATTGAATTTTAAAACAGCTTGCCATAGTGTGCATGTGTGTTTTCCCAGGCATGCTTCATGTTTGATTTGGCTCTTGAAGCGTTCATTAGTATGAATGTTATGAAGGGGTGGGGGATTCTCAAGTCATAATGTTACCTGGCACGTGTACAAACACTACGCCACTTGCTAATGAACTGAGTTTTTAACAGCCATTAAAATAAAAAATCAAATGAAAGCATTCTTGACTGGCAGCTGGTTGTCTGGTCTATCTTAATCGGTCGAGCCTAATACTATATAATAATTTTACATATTTGAAAAAAGTAGCTTTCTAACTATTGTATTCCATTATTGCAAGCAATCCCTTCAGCAGAACACTCAACCCTGCAGCAATCCAGAGGGATTATTCTTGGAGTTTAAGTGTTGTAAAATGCTTTGCATGGGAAAATATGCTAAATAGCAAATAAATAAGACTTGATTTCTCTTTGAATGCAGATTGTGTGTACTGGAACAGGTTGCAATTAGTAGTTATGACTCATTGCTTTTAACAGCGGTTGTTAGCTGGCGGGTTGCAATCCAAAAATAGATGGCAGGTCTGTTATAATTGTCTCTCTGGCAGCAGGGGAAAAGTAAGAAAGCAAAATCAACATGCTTGTCAAAGTGCCTCTGTCCAATCAAATTCAACAGTGTTTTGGCATGAATCCATCTGTCAGTTAGTAGAAGCTAGACAAATTAGACAAATGCTAATATGTTGAATAAACTGCTTAAAAATAATGATCCAGACTACATTAAATATGGGGTTTGGTATAGTGTTGGATTGACATCCAGTGAAAATCTATATGCTGAAGCAAAACCAGTTTAGAACCACTGATACCTATCTTTATCTGTTTATATAAATATGGAAGATTGTTTATTTGTTAGTTTGTGACCCTCTGACTGTAATGAATAAACAAACATACAATACATATATTAATAGCAGTACCAGTGCAATAACTAAAAGCCTTATTGTATACTAATAGTAGTTTGTACAGATTAAACTACCAAACAGAGATATACAAAGTACTGACATTTATTAATTATTTATTATTATTATTATTATTATTATTATTGACCTTTTCCGGTACGCAGCATGAAAGGCGCAGCATTTCCTCTTGCCGGTTCTCTACAGTCCAGCTCAAGGACTAGACCTTGAAGTGCCATGATTTCTTCTTCCACATCCTGGGGTCAGGAAACACATTACTCTGCTCTCCCGCTCATCAGAAGGAAATGAGACTGTGTCACTCACCACCAGGAATTAACAACACTGCCAAGAACAAGATACAACAAATTGAATGGCTTGCATACATTTGCAAGCATTACAGCAGTTATGAGCTCTGTGTTAAGATGTAGTGTTTTGCAAAACGAGTCGGATGAACTGTAGAGCTTCAGTTCTGACTAATTATTTTAATGCCAAATGCTTTCCCTGCACTTTTCCACTTTTGTGAGACACTATTTGTGGACCAAAGAAAATTAAACTTTCAGTAACCCTGATAATGTTTTGAAGTGAAAGGCTGTATTTGAAAAGATTTAACTTGCTATCTTTATTATACACTACAATATGTTCAGCATGTGCACGAAAACATTTGCAAAAACATGTCCAGCTTGAGAAACGATAGCAAAGAGGCCTGAAGCGGCAGCCCTGTGTCAAACACACTGGACAAAGTCAGAAGACTGGAATGTTAATAGGCTGTTTAAATCATGCCTGTTCTGTGTGTTTAAAGGCAACCTGACCCTGTGGAGGAGGGCTGAGCATTGACTCTTTAGTTCCAGCAGCCAAAACACCCCCAAACCCCAGTCCCAAGGCGGCAGTAATGTAGTTTGAGGGCACCCGGACTCTTATTCTGTTTGTGTGACCCCTTGCAGGAGGCAGAAGGAAAGAGGATGTTGATGCACTTGCCTGCTCCGACAGATAATGGCAGCCCCAGCCTTGCTGTTTTCTGCATCCGGGATGCCACCCCTGGTGCTCTCCTCCACTAGAAAGATGTACTTTATAAAATAACTGTGTTTTGTTTACCCTTTAAATTTAAATACAAGATGTAACTGAGCAGATACTATATTGTGGTATACACATTTTTCATATGGTGTATAAATCATACATCAAAAATATCAAAATTACTGTGTATATAATAGAACAGGTTTCTTGTTTTTGTCCATTCGCGAGGAAGGAAGAGCTAGACATAAATCAAAACTAAACATCTTCCTGCCCTGTCACTGAGCCTTGACACAATGATGGACAGAACGAACTAACCCATGCTCATGTTTATTGACTACAGAGAAAACAAACCCTGACTACTGATGTATCAGGAATTAGAAGCATGCTCGGTTTTTAATGAAGAAAGTGAAAACAACTGGACAACCCACTTAGAAAGAACAAAGTATTTTAATTAATTTCCAAGTAATATCTATAATTACTTTACATATCTATAAAGGCCATGATAAAAAGAATATTGTCAAAGAAGGCTGTTGTAATTGTTTCAGAATCTTGTTTCGGACACCTGGACTGATTTTAATTATTATATTTTAATAATTATATTACAGTATTTCTTCTGTATTTGTAATTAATATACATATACATAATAATTAACGTAATATAATCAGGCTAAATAATTTTGTCCACATTTGTGACCCTGGACCACATCATTAACAGTCTGTTTTTTTACATTGAGATTTATACATTATCTGTTGGGATAGGAAAATATTTGGCTGAGATACAACTATTTGAAAATCTGGAATCTGAGGGTGCAAAAAAATTCTAAATATTGAGAAAATCGCCTTTAAAATTGTCTAAATTAAATTATTAGCAATGCATATTACCTTCCTACGGTAGGAAATTTATCAAATATCTTCATGGAACATGATCTTTACTTAATATCCTATTGATTTTTGGCATAAAAGAAAAGGACTGGTTTTGTGGTCCAGGGTCACATTTATGAAACTTTAGCCTCTTTATATTCTGTAAATATGAAATAAAGATTCTATAGAATTTGATTCTAAAAAAAAGATACTATAATTAAAATAGAATGAAAGTTTAGCTGAGGGTAACATGGCAATGTTGTTACTGTCATTAAGTTATATAATGTCAATTATTCTTGTAAAATCAGATATCTGCAATCAGACTGTTACATCTGTTACAAAAATCAGTTATTTTTTTTGTGTGGTCCTTTTTGTCTGCAGCATTATATGAGCTGTACGTGATGACAAATGTAAAATATTGAAAACCTTGAAAAATCAGAGGCTCATAAAACCTGCAGACTTTTGAACATAGTTCAAGTTACTAGAGTGTCTACAGGCATTGTTTTACATCTCTGATGGACACTCAAAGGGGAAGTGAAGAATGCGGATGGCTTGGGCTTTCTGGCCGCGTTCACTGAGGCACGTGCTGAAAAAGGGGAATGCTTTTCCTCTCGGCCCACTGGAGAAGGAATACAGCAGCGCCATGTTATTTGCATTATAAAAAGACACTTTCCTTTCCTCACAATCCAGGAATACCCCAATCCTGCTAGGTGAGGTCATCACAGTGACTGGCGTCCAGGGCTGCGTGCCGGCCGAGTACTGGCTGCCATTGCGCAGCCGTAGGGTCCAGTAGCCATTGTCAGGGCACAGCTTGACTCTGACCTGACGATTCACCGATTCCAGAGCAACACCCAGGTCCCATTTAGGATTGTTACTTACATCCACTTCCCAGTAATGCCTGCCCGACTGAAAGCCTTCTGTTGCAAGAATGTTGACACACTGAAGGAAGCGTTTGGCATTGGACGTGCAATTGATCATTTTGTCACTCTCAATGACTTGGGTTTTGTTCCTGGAAACTTGTAGACTGGGATGAGCTGTGTCCTCATCAAATCTCAATGGCGCTGGGCCTGGGAATAAAAGACACACTATCACTGATTGCAAAACCTTGGGTTTGGAGAACTGTCTGAATTTAAAAGAAAAATGCTTGAATCACTGAATTCATTATATTCAGATCTGTTAATGGTTCTTGATTGCCTACATTCTTCTGCTTTTGCGTGAAAATTATGTTTCAGTAGTGAAACATAATTTAGACATACAGCATGATCAGTTTCATCCAAAATGTAAACAATAAGGGTATCTTTTTCATGTTTTTGCCCTAACCAGCACAGCAGCTCAATAATTATCTACTTGTATGCATTTGACAATATTTAAATTGATTGTTAATAGCCAAATGAAAGCAAAAATATATAATTTTCCTCAGATCTTAAAAAAAAAAATACTATTCAAACTATGAACTCTATGTGACCAAACAAGTGTATCCCGTGACAAAGATTAGTACCAGATACAGAGAATGTATTTTTTGCAATTTCTATTCATTAGATTATGTACTTGAGTCTGAAACAGCAGTGTATTTGAGTCTGCCCACACACTCTTTTGTTTTTTTTTGTTTTGTTTTTTTTTGGTTGATTGATTTTATCTTGTAGTTGTGTCGTGTCTGACATGCATACTGCTTGTCACTGGTACCTTATCACATCACAATCTTTGTAATGAAGCGGTCAAAATAACTCACAACTCAGTCTTGAACGTTTTTTTGTCGGTCTAACCACTCATTTATTGAATTGGCTGTAGAGATTCTTTACTTTTTCACTGAACCGCAAATCAATAGTTAACATGTCCAACTTGATTAACTTTGATTAATCAAGATTAACTTGATTAACTTGATTAAATTTGAGTCTCATACTATACTTTTTTTAATAACCAATGACATGTAGTTTTTGATATTTGTCTTTTTAAAGCTAACAGATATTGATTAAAAGCCTGAAATCCAACTTTAATTAAATGAACAAGTGGAACTGGTATACAGATATGTGCTATAAAGATATGTGCTAGAGGATATGAAACAGGGTTTTTATACTATGTGTAATTTTTAAAACTCTCACTGACAGGGTAACTCAGAAGTGAAATACAATGAAATCAGTAGAACAGACGACTGCAGTTTTTCATCATTTCCTGATAAGGGTGTAACCCTACATTTTTATGTAAACAAAAACTTGTGAAGGCTGCTAAACCTGATATTTGAATCACAGTCTAATATGAGCCCACTGTGACATTCGACAAATTACTGAATCCTTTGCTGCCCCGAGGGTGGCTATTCATACAGGCAGAATACTGTCACTATGGCAATAACACCATCTGTTACAGCAGAAAATGAATACCTTGAGCTATTTCTCAGATACAATACCTCATATATTGGCTTTGTTTTTTAAAACAAATATTACAGAGTGGATAAGTGGATAAAGCATCTAGGCAAAGTAATGAACAATAATGACCAAATTACCTGGATTCAAATGTTGAAACATTTTTTGCCACATAGTGTATTGAAGAGGAGCAATGCGTTTGCTTCTGAAACCATTTAGGTTTATATTCAGCTCTTGCAAAGGCGATCTGAAATCATGGAGACATCAAGGTTTTAATAAGTGTCTACATACATTCAAAGTTTTGTAGAGCTAAGAAAAATATATAATTTTTATCATTAATAACTAACACTTTTTTTTTAAATGGCATTTTTTTTTTTCAAATGGTTGAATAAAATAGTTGCCAAGAACTGTGAAATTTTAGTGGCACAGACTCTTATTTAAAAGTTGTACAAGGAGCATTATTAGATACCTACACAGTGGTGATTAACAACAGTAATAAAAAACAACTTTTTAATTGCTACTCACTCAGAATTAAATTCTGGAAGCTGTGAAGGAAGGAAATGGAAAAGAACAAGTTATTTTGCAGACTTAACTACAGAAGCAAACCATCTGTCTGATAATTAACACACATGCTCAAATCACTGTAGAATTGATTTTTCTGCAGTTCTGATGTTGTGTGAAATATATATGAGAGTCTGGATGTAGCTACACTGCACTAATAACTCATTTTGACAACCAGCACTCCAGGTTCTTGTGTAAATATGACATTAATATTCCAAATATTAGTTCTTTGAGAAATGGATATGCAGCAGCAACATTACAAATGGAAACAGTCTTTATAATCACCTCTACAAGTACAGATTGGTCTGTGCTGCTGGCAGTCTGTCGTAACATGTTGATGTTCTGCTCCACGTCTCTGATGGCCACCTGTAGGGCCTCCAGATGTCGCTCCAGCCTCTGCAGCATTTCCTCCTGCTCCCTCTTCAACTCCTCCAGCATGGCTTCCTCCTCCACCCGCAGGAAGTGATGGAGAGCCTGGAAGTCGCTGTGCACTCGCCCCTGCAGCTCATCTCCCATTTTCTGAGGGTAGGAAAGGGAGAGTTGTGTGATTCTGTTTTGCAGGAAGTGTCACATTGTGATCTATCTCTTTTTGAAAGTAGACCCACTTTTATTTTCTCCATCTTGTCTTTGTCTTCACGGATCATAGCAATGTAGGCCTCCTTCATGGAGAACTGCGATTCTAGACGGTCCTTTAATTGCTTCTAGAAAAGAGCAATTGATAAATACAGACACATTATTAATCAAAACATTAATCTTTAACTGGCTTCATGCAACTTTCAGGAGTCAGTATCAACATTGTCAACCAGAAAATTAACATTAAAAATGTAGACTGTGTTGCAAAGCCTGCATGTTACTGCTAAAAAATTAATTTGTCTAAAAAACACACAAACTCTAACATCTGCACCCTATAAAGTGCAGTGAAATGAAGTCTCTCCTGTGTGTTTGGTGCAAATTCAAGAATGATCCAATTACGATTACTTGAGAGGTACAAAATTACTGGGAATAATCTTTTGTTGTTTTGTTTGTTTTTGCTTTTATGTACATTCAGGTTTATTTAATATTTAATAATAAGTGTTTGTTACAGAGCTGCTTTTAATTTAATTTTAGTAGACCTGTAATTTTAGGGTTATTTTTAAGCTGCTGTGATATAACCATTTCCCTTGTGGGATTAATCAAGTATATCCAAAGTCCCTTTCAAGGAAAGTCTGTTCACTCGGCAGACATATTTGCAATGCCCCAGAATAGCTCATACAAGACCAAGTCTTATCTAAAAGAATGGGGGAATCCTGAAAAAAAAAAAATCTAAATCCAGGGGCGTAGCTCATTTCAGAAGTGAGGGGGACAGAAATGTATCTATCTATCTATCTATATAAACATTTCTGTAATATATACACTATCAGTCAAAAGCTTTTATTAATTGTCAACTGCTCACCAAGACTGCATTCATCTTATAGGAAGTAATACTCTTACTTAGCAAGAATGCTTTAAACTGATCAAAAGTGATGATAAATACAATAATGTTACAAAAGGATTTAAATGCTATTCTTTTGAACTTTCTATTTATCGAAGAAACTTGAAAAAAAATTGTACTCAGCTGTTTTCAACCTAATAATAATAATAATAGAAGATGTTTTTTTAGCAGCAAATCAGAATATTAGAATGATTTCTGCATTTAAGACGAGTAATGATGCTAAAAATTTAGCTTTGAAATCACAAGAATAAATTTCATTTTGGAATACTATATTTAAATAGAAAACACTTATTTTAAATAGTAAATAGGCCTACATTGTAAAGTACTACTGCTTTTGCTGTATTTTCGATCATATAAATGCTGGCTTAGTGAGCAGAAGATGCTTCTATAAAAAAAACATAAACATCTTACTGTTCAAAAACGTTTTGAATGGTAGGCAACTTTAATTTTTCTCTTATTTCTAGCTTTTAATTGGCTAAGAAATTAGATACACTGCTGGACAATAACCAACAATAATGATTTGTTTATAAACTACAAACACTCATATAATACTTTTTAATATTTTTATACTGCAATAAATGCTATGTCAATTAGCACTGCATTGTTACATACTTTATTACTAATTTATTACCTGAAGATGAGTTTAGTTCCTAAATAGCATGTGAATTCTGATAGGCCTATATAATACATGGTTTTATCATATTCATGTACAATGTCATATTGTACTAAAACAATACTTTGTTTATTACCTGAAGATAACTTGAAAAACACAAATAAACCATATATTGTCACGTGTGTTTAATGTTTTCATGTTTCCAACGTTTCTGTTTTTCTGTGAAAACAACTGTTTTCATACAATGATAGCTGGACGCTTTTGTCTATATTAGGATCCTTGTATGAGAGTGTCCCCCACGTAATTTACTAAATCTAAATGAGTAAAGAATATTTAAAGCTGATGTGTGAAAGTTTTGCCTCTTTGTCACTATCTCTGTGTTGAAACCTGCAATTGCAGTTATTTGCAGAATTCTTCTTTACGAGTTGTGCGTCAGCATGGCTCCTCATGGCAGATTAATCTAATGTTTTGAGAAGTATGTGTGGCTGTCAGTCACCACACCAGTGGGAATGCCATACTTAGGAATCGCAGATTCTATGTCTTGAAAGTATGACCCAAATAAGAATTTTCACTGGATACTGTCATCTGAACAAGTAACATGTCTGCCAGTTTTGTTCTGACCAACTGAGAAAAAAAAGCATTACAATAAATTGCGCTACCAATAGTGATTAAATCAGACAATCACTAATACATTAAACCATGCAAATTATGGTTATACTTTGTTCTCAAATTGTTAATGTTAACAACATCAGCATTGCGTGACTGTGTATATAGTATGTATTGGTGCTACCTGTAGCTTTCAATTTCGATCTCTAACTGTCATACCATTCAAATTTCATATAAAGAAATTGTTTGTTGTTTGTTTTGAATATGCGCCCTCTAGCGGCAAAAACGTACATATTGTCCCTTTAATTATCCCAGCAGCTGTAAGAAAAGGCAATAACTGCCACCTACAACATCCTCATATGCGATATAGCCTACTAGCTGTGACTCCTTCTTTATGTTTACAGACATGACGTAATGATGCAAAGACTTGCTTGTATTACCAGTTACCACTTACCACTCAATTTAAAAAAACATTATTACAAGCATACTGTTGTGAATCAGGCCAAGGTAAGGAGATTTTAACACTGCTGTTTATGTACCAGCTTAAAAATGTATTGCAATTTAGACTGCAGCTTTATGTATAATAAAGTATATTTAAGTTTTTTTTACCTGCAACTCAGTACAAATAAAAATATTTTTCAAAAGATTATAGAGACACAATTATAGCAAAACTTTGGAAATAAAACAAGGACCAATATCAGATGACACAAAGTCCATTTATGGTGTGTTGGAAATTCTCAAGTCACATGACACATCACTAAGGCTTGTGATGAAAGTGAAAGACAGATGGTCACACTGGTCATGAGACATTCGGTTTAAAACAAGACACTAAGCTATAGATTTGCCTTTTTTCCTGACAGTTAAAAGACAGCTTACCTCCAGATACTTGACAGATGCAGATGTGGAGCTGGCCCTGACCTTCTCCACAAGACCAGCTACTAAGTAATTGGTCTGAAAGCATTTGTTGGGAAACTCTTGTCTGCACTGAGGGCAGGACACAGGACCTCTAACTGTCTTCCAGTATGACACAATGCATTTCCTGCAGAAGTGATGCATGCATCCCAGCATCACAGGGTCTTTGAAGAGCTCAAAGCAGATGGCACATGTCAGATCATCTCTGAGACTCGTCTTACTCTTGCTGGTCGCCATATGGAGCAGATTTATTGTTTGTTTCACTTCCACTTCTGGCACAGTTCATGTAATAATGAAAATGAAGAGTGATCACCTGTTCTCATTTTTACTAATCAGTACTATGATCTTAAAAAACCTAAAGGTAAGACTGGTTTGCATATAAAGATAAAAAAAAAAAAAAACTAAGATGCTGGTGCCTTTTACAAAAATGTACAGTGGTAACTATAGTTTGTCAAAATACCATAGTTCATTCCTTATTCTTACTTATGGGATCTACATCATGGTAAAATGATGAGTTTAGATCCTAAATAGCATGTGAATTCTGATAGGCCTATATAATACATGTTTTTATCATATTCATGTACAATGTCATATTGTACTGAAGCACTAAAGCAAAAATGTCATAGTAAGGACACACATCTGAAAACACTGTGTCGCCAAGAAGCCATGTCTAATAATTAACCCATGGTTAATGATTGACAACAGTTTTACTGTAGAAACTGACGTGTTTAGGAAGAAAATATAAGGTTATTATTGTGATTTTTGTTGTTTTTGTATTCTGTAACGTTACTGGTCAATTTGCTTTCGAAACAAAATAATGCATTCATAGACGATTAATCGAGCATTTCGCCGCCTTTCACAACAGCTATTAAGTTTAAACGCAAACTTTTTTTATTTCATATTATCAAAATATATTTTATTAAAGCAAATGCCCAAATATGCCACCATCTTACTGTTAATGTGCTAGCATTGTAGCGACGCTGGCAGAAAGTCGCGGCAGTGTATTTGTAAACATTAGCTTGCTGTGCGTTAGCTAACGTTACACGGCTAAACACAACAACAATGAATAACACCGAAAACAAAGATGCATATATTAAACATATGTCCTATTATTTAATAAAATAAACAATATAACTTACCCTTTCTGTTTTTGGTTTGATTTTCCGTGGAGTCCCAGAGCCAGAGAGGCTGGGAAATCTCTTCCTGTTACTCCACACTACAAGTTCTTCAGTGTGTGAAAGGTGCTTTCGTTTTACTTGCATATGACTCTGATTCAGCATAATGCGTTCCTTCTAAACACAGAATGACAGAACAGAAACAAGAAAAAAAAAAAAAAAAAAAACAGAAACAACAATAGCCAAGTACTAACACTGCAAATATATCATCTCTTGGAAAAAACGACTTTTTTTTTTTTTTTTGCATTGCCTAAGCCTAATAATACTTCTATTCTAACATCCATCGTGTCTTGAACAGATAATACTACTACCTTAAATTAAATGTAGAGCGTTATTTTTATATTCTCTAAATATATATTACATTATTTTCACAATACTATAGAATCAAGGAGACTAGATGGACTGATATGTCTCACGTCACAAGACACTGTCAATAACTATTGCCATATTTTTGGTAATAGCTGTTAGATGAACAAGAACACAATAAATGCACACTAAATAATATTTTATTTATTTATATTTGTTTATTTATTTATTTATTAAAAAAAAAAGTTAAACTTTGTTTCTCAGGACTAGAGTATTTTTCATAAATATCAGGTTGGGCCAATTTGTCACATTTAAAAAATGTGACAAAAAGTGTATTTACTATGAATTTGTTCTTACTGAAGTAAAAAGTGTAACATCTAGATTTTCTCTCATATGAATGCCTTGAAATAAACTGAAGATGCTTAAAAAAATTTACATATCACATGCAAGCAGATGCAGGTTTGGAAAGAGATAAATGAACATTCTCTTTGTGCTAAATAAAACTTATACGCTGTCCATGTCATTTGGCATCAGTAAATGCACATCACTGTAACATTGTAACACATCTGGGTGCATGTTTTTTTTAACTGTATCTCAGGTGTGAATAAGGAGGGGTCAGAACCCCTGCAGAAACAGCACCTGACTCACCCACAAAGCTAATGCCAGTTTGAAACAGTGAATTTACACATGATTTCCCCTCAGAAACAGAGACTGTACATTTCAAATGCATATTCCAAATTCTGGAAATCACAGCCATCGCTTATTGCAATATATGCTGTCAGTTTGATAGTTTAACTTATTCAGGAGTCAGAATAATATAACATTTGTCTCCCTAAAAGTGCCAGAGGACATTATAATTAGCTCACTGGATGACATTCATTTCTGAAGTAGAGCTATGCATGTCATCCCAATTCAAGTGTCAAATAATGTACCACAGGTCTCGATCCATTTCTCGTTTGACACATCACAATCATATGTCATCTGATTTGATCAGTGTATAGAACAGCGTCACATTGCATAGACAGATCCCTCCACTAGAGCAGTACCTCCCACAGTCTGCATGCATTCATGCTGAAGCACTCATGCACCTAAAGTTCACTTTGCCTACATCTGATCTAGCTGGTGGTTTGCTTTAAAAAAAGAAAAGTGCATTTCTTTTTCCCCCCGCATGGATATGCATTTAGTACGCTACGCTTCAGTGCTGTTTCCGAGGTTGATGCTGATCCTGAAAGGACAATAGCGTGAAGCTGTCGCTTGCAGCGGGGATGCACGAACTTTACAGCGCGTGCTGTGCTTTCATCCAGTTTATTGTTGGGGTGATATCTGACATATAAGGTGAGTGGATTATTCGTTGTTTTTAAGTGTTCTGTAATATTCGATAGGACAGAGAAATGTGTATTTTTAATTAAATATGACACGTGGCAGGTGTCTGTATCAAGGTTGTGCATATCATAAGATTAATTCGAATTTGGTTTTAAGATTTAAGATGCAATGACATTCAAAGAAATGTATATAACAGCTTCAAGTGTTTTTTTAATAATGCATTACATTTTCAAGATGACTTACCGTCGACATATGAGATAATTCAACCAAAATTATTATATTAATATCGAGGCATGAAATTCCACCTGCATATATGTTTTATTATGTGTAATAAAGTAGCGTAGATTTTCATTTCCCAGACTTACCGCAAGGTGATCAAAATATAGCCATCAGTATACAGTAAATGTAAATAAATTCACATGAAATATTACACATTTTACATATTTAATGAAACACATACAAAATCATATATTTAATGTTAAATATTTTTTGCAATGCAGCATAGCCTAATTGTTATGGCTGTGTTAAATGTTTTGACAGTACTCAGCTTCAGTAGATAAATACAGGATTTGTAATGTATTTCAACATATCAGGGAATAGGCATCATTACTCAAAATGCATGTGATTATTTATGTTTTGTCCCATGTGATTGTTGAATTTCTTTACGGTACACTTCAGTAAATCCCTCTCCCTGTCATTCCAATTCAACATCCTGTGGGCCATGGCCAATTCAATTCTAACTCCACCTAATGAACTAAAAGTGAGCCAGTTCTTAAATTCTGAATTATAAACCTTGGTTTGCAAGTGATTGTTAAGTTATCTATTATGTGTTTACCACAAAGTCAGTCTTACACATTACTGTTATGTATCTTTTTCTTTTTTTATCTACCTTACATACAGTTCCTCCAATATTGTTTTAATAGCTGCAGAGCTACAATCATACAGCATTTGATCACATCAGTTGGACGAGTATCTGGTACACTAAGAGCGGTCATCGTGATGAGTTAGCACGTCATTAATGGGGCTTCCAAGAGCCCTTGATGTGGAGGAGGAGCATCCCCAGCAGAACATCATAATGACAGTAAAGCTGAATCATGGGGGACGTTTGAGGGAGACAATCAACAGACCCTGTAGCCTTTTATTTGTGTTGATTCCTCTTTACACATACACACATCTACAGGCAGCAAGAGAGCTGTGAACAAAAGAAAAAAGCAGTGGCAATTCTGGGCTGAAGTGTTTTTCCATTTGTTTTATCTAAGAATGCAGTTTTCCAGTTTGATAGTCATTAACGTAACTCTTTGTATAATATGAAACACAGAATGCCTTCTGGAAAGAGTCGATACCAATGCGGAGAGATAACAACATTCCTATTTCTAGTCTTGATCTATTAGAAAGAAGTGAATGGAATGTCATATTCCACACAAAGTCGATGACTTGTCCAAATGAATGAACATTGAAAGGAAAGGGCATGTGTCTTAAGGGATGTGACCTTTTGATGAATAGCATCTTGCATGTGTCTCTGGAGGACAAACTCAAAAAAAATCTGCAGGGCATGAATAGAAATGCTAAAGCACATCATACTGTAAATTAACAATGTCCTCTATTCACACTTAGTGTCGACATGAAATCATAATTGACCTTATGTGTTTACAGCATGTTTCATAATACTAATCAATAGCCAAACAACTGTTTAGACTATATTTTAGCAATTGTTTCAAGTGTTCAGTTATATGAAACACTTACTTTTCAAGATTTTATTATTTTAAGATGGATAAAGTCCCACTTTATTATTATTATTATTTTATTTTATTATTTTTTTTTTTTGTAAAATTGGGTGTTAATGCCTTTTCAGTTTAAGACTTTATAGTATTAAAGCCTGGTACCAAATTGGTTATATTATAAAGCCAAGCAGAGGAAGACATTTATGTTTATGACCAAAACCTTTCTGTTCACACCTCTTTACAGCTCTTAGCTGCTTGTATATAGCGCAGTAAAAAATGGAGGCAATACTTTTTGTAAGAAACAACAGAAATATACCCATCAGCTAAAACAGTGTTACAACCTAGTTTGCTTTTTTTAATTCAATGCTCTCTAAAAGACTGAGTGTACTGCAAAAACTGTGTCATCTCTGGTGGAGAGAAGACAACATTAGAGCACTGTTTTTGTTCTCAATCTCTAAATGACCTAAGATGCCAAAGTCTTTATTGGCAATTTTCCTTTTCCCTTGAGCAAAAAGCTGTCCATACAGTTTGTGTCATATAATCAGCTTAAATGACAATATAGTCACTAAATGTGCTCCTGAGCTCAAAACGTTCTTAGAAAAAAAGCTGTGCGTTGTCTTGCTTTGAGCATTCCGTAAATTGGATTTTAATGAAGCTCTATCCATCTCTTATGAGCAGGAAAGGGCCTCGTTAACCTTTTTGTAATTAAATATGGTTCAATATTCTGGTAGCAAAATCACATGACAGCCAGGCATTAAATGGATATTAGATGTTTTTCAATAATAGCTTTAATTGAACATGATTCAAAAATAACAAAGATGGCTGTGTTTGTGTAAAGGGTGTAAAATGTGTTAATCTCAGCTGAAAATACAAATACAAATCCATCAATTTAATGATGTCATTATCTGGCTCTCAGTTATATGTCTTTCAGTGCTGTAATGGTATATTATGATTTACCTTCATCAGTATGCTGCTACATATTTCATCAGGTGTGCATGTCTCATTCAGAGCAGATGCATCGCTCACTTCTTCTCCAACTGAGCATACTAAACGAAAAGAAGACATCATTCAGAAGCTTCCATGCTGAGAATGAGATCTCTGGCGTACATTTATAATTGAACGTGCAATGAAATGTGAACCACTGAACATATTAAGAAGAACTGGTGTTTTTGTTGTTGTTGTTTTGTTTTTTCCCCATTACACATTCTCATATTAAGTTTTCTTTCCCATCAAATGAATAGAATGGCAGCTGGGATATACATACCAAAATATACTGATATAAAATGTAATGGTACAAAAAAACATGCTATTCATGTATTGACTAAAAATCACCTTCACACAGGTTACTTTGTATGGCTATTACCAAATCCATTTTATTGGAGTGTCTATGTAAATTACAGTTGAATTCAAAAGTTAACACCCACCTTTCAGAATCTGCAAAATGTGAATTATTTTACTAAAATAAAAGAGATCACACAAAATGCATGTTATTGTTTATTTAGTATTGACCTGAATAAGATATTTCACATAAAATATGTTTACCAAAATAAAAGAGATCATGCAGAATGCATGTTGTTGTTTATTTAGTATTGACATGAATAAGATATTTCACATAAAGCATGTTTACATACAGTCCACAAGAGAAAAAATAAAATGTATAGTGACCTGGTTCAAAGGTTAACATCCCCTTAATACTGTGTTGTTACCTGAATGATCCACAGCTGTGTTTTTTTTTTTTTTTGTTTAGTGATAGTTGTTCATGGTCCCACAAATTATTTGGTTTTCCAGCAATTTTGTGTATTTAAACCCTTTCCAACCATGACTATATGATTTTAAGATCCATCTTTTCACACTGAGAACTGAGGGACTCATATACAACTATTACAGAAGACTCACTGAAGACTCAACTATTCAAACACTCACTGATGCTCCAGAATGAAAATGAGCACATTTTTCTTATTTTACCTAAATATCATATTCTTTCATTTAGTACTGCCCTTCAGAAGCTACAGAAGATATTTACATGTTTCCCAGAAGACAAAATAAGTTAAACTTACCCTGATCTTCAAATTCAAAGTTTTCAACCCCGGCTCTTAATGCATTGTGTTTCTTTCTGACGCATCAGTGAGCATTTGAACCTTCTGTAATAGTTGCATATGAGTTCCCTAGTTGTCCTCAGTGTGAAAAGATGGATCTCAAAATCAAACAGTCATTGTTGGAAAGGGCTCAAACACACAAAAATGCTAAAAAAAAATAACAAATAATTTGTGGGACCTGAAGGATTTTTCTGAAGAACAGCAGGCAGTTTAACTGTTCAAGACAAACAAGTGACTCATGAACAACTATCACTAAACAAAAAAAACACAGCTGTGGATCATTCAGGTAACAACGCAGTATTAAGAATCGGGGTATGTAAACTTTTTAACAGGGTCATTATTATAAATTCAACTATTATCTCTTGTAGACTGTATGTACACATCTTTTATGTGAAATATCTTATTCAGGTCAGTACTAAATAAACAATAACATGCATTTTGTATGATCCCTCCTATTTTGGTAAAATAACATTTGGCAGATTCTGAAAGGGGGATGTAAACTTTTGACCTCAACTGTATGTGCAATTAGCAAAGGCTGTCACAAAAGAAATGACAAAAGAAACCCATATGGAAACAGGAGCAGTGCTTTGGATATTTGATTAAGCATTTGACGCAACAGAACCAGAATTTGAATTTCCAATCCCATTATTCTCTATTTTTCTATTCTTAATAGGCATTCAAATTGAATGTGGTGTTAATGTTGTTACTGCAATAATATGTTTTATAATGCACTAGAGGTGCAAATAGTATCTTCCACTATTTGCACTAAGTGCAAATAGCATCTAGCACTATTTACACTTGGTGCATGGAAATAAATTATATTTGTCATGTCAGTAGCTACTGTTTGTACTGCAAGAAACAAAAATGTTCTTGTCTGTTTAACAGGTTCATGTCCTCGGTTAATATGGGCCAATCAGATCTATCCAATGGAACGGAGGACACACTCTATGATGGAAATCAAGAGACCAGTCTGAGAAACAACAGCATGAACACTTACAAACCAGCTTTTGTGGATGACATCACCAAGCACCTGAGTGTCCAAATATCTCTCATCTTAGCATACTCACTCATAATCCTGCTGGGACTTGTGGGTAACACACTGGTCATTTACATGATCATTCTGTACAGAAACATGCGCACGGTCACCAACTACTTCATTGCGAACCTGGCCTTGGCTGACCTGATGGTGGACACAATGTGTTTGCCTTTCACACTAGTTTACACGTTGTTGGATGAATGGAAATTCGGAGAAGTGATGTGTCATATGGTGCCTTACGCCCAAGCTCTCAGCGTCCATGTGTCTATTCTCACCCTAACTGTCATTGCTCTAGAGCGCTACAGGTGTATCGTCTTTCATCTTGGCCAGCGCCTCAATAGGTGCACCAGCTTCATCATCATCGGCCTCACCTGGGCATTTGCCGCTGTACTGGCCGGCCCACTGGCTATTTTCCGAGAGTATCGCCACGAGGAGATCCCATACATTGACTTGCGGATCGCGGTTTGCTCAGAGAAATGGCCCAACGGCACCAATCGGGACGCCGTCATCTACAGTTTATCGATGCTTCTCTTGCAGTATGTAGTCCCTTTGGCGATCATCAGCTATGCTTACGTGTGCATCTGGATCAAACTGAAGAACCACGTCAGCCCTTCCAATCGAAGCGATGGCATCATCCGCCGGAAGAAGACCACGAAGATGCTGGCGCTCGTGGTCGTGGTCTTCGCAGTTTGCTGGCTTCCCTTCCACATCTTTCAGCTGGCTAGCGATCTTGACTTGATTCTCAAGTTTAAAGAATACAAACTCATTTACACCTTGTTTCACATCGTGGCGATGTGCTCGACTTTTGTCAACCCATTGCTCTACGGCTGGATGAACCAGAATTACAGGAATGGCTTTCTCATGTTCTTCCGCTGTGAACACAAACCAGACACCATCTGCCCTGATGGGTCCTTCAGGACTCGATCTTTGAGAGGGATGATTGTGAATGGCTACAATGATGGTCAGCCTGCAACTGCTGTCTAATCATGAAGACGAAGTCTTCCTCTGTCTGGTGGAGCCTGCTTAATGCACAGTATATATGTTAAGGTACAATGAAGCTAAAGGTGCATAGGGATAAAATAAGATAATAATCAGGGTAAGATCATAAATAGATGGTTGCCTTTTCCCTTTGTTAACATGAAATTGTAGGGTAATCACCATGTTTATAATGAAACCATGATAAAATAATAGAATATAATATTTATTGTTACTGCTGAAAAGCCATATTAAATTATTATGAGGAGCTCCTTCCCTTTTTAAATATTTTTAAAATTAACATATTAAACTGCCAGTATATTTATTAAGCAAAAAAAAAAAAAAATATATATATATATATATATATATATTATTTATCAAAACAAACAGAAAATAGTACAAAAGTTAGCTGAAGTCATATTTTTGAACAACTTGTTAAATCTAAAATATATTGTATATACTTTTGCCCCATGTTAATGCAGAAAAGGGCTCATAGTATATTTAAATGATTTTTAAACAAACTACTTTTATCATTTATTTTCCTACAAAATGTAGGATGATTTTGAAGTTGGAGGAGAAAATGAGACGAGTTTTTCAACATCCTCTAACTGTCTTTAACAGGAATACACAGAGTACACGCAGCTAGCCAAGATAGGCATTTGAGGTTAAAAAGTATATAAATTGTAATTTTTTTTTTTGGTAAATAACCAATGGTTTCACTAGATAAGACTCTTCTTCCTCGGCTAGGATCCCTTTGAAGTTGCATTTTTAAACTGCATTTTGGAAGTTCAAACTCGCGGGAACCATAGAAGTCCATTATATGGAGAGAAATCCTGAAATGTTTTCCTCAAAAACAATTTCTTTACAACTGAAGAAAGAAAGACGGAAAAGGGGTGAGTACATTATCTGTAAATTTTTGTTCTGGATGTGAACTACTCCTTTAAGGTGTGCCTTTAGCCCTGTTGTACCCCACACTGCCTAGTCATTTTGCAAAATGCAACAATGAAAATTTCAAACAGAAGTAAGCTACATTATTGTCTCATGAATTCATTTTGTTCAAGTTTAATTACACAAGTGGTATCTACTTATCGCGATCCATGCTTGTGCAAAACTCTTATTAATGAAGTCAGGAGACTACCTGGATGCTGCTGATAGGCTTTCAGCTCTGGAAACATTTTAGAGCTAATCACCAAAGCTATAAATGGCATGTGATTGATCACTCCATATTACTATTAGGATTTGGAGAAAGCTATTCGTTAGCATTCCCATTCATCTTTATGGCATTTGCTCAGCTGGCGCAGGACCAACTGGAAGTACATGATTTAAAATCTTTGCTCATGGGGCCAACTTTTGAGTCAATCACCTGAGCCATAAATATCATGTGTCTAATCACACTGGGGCCAAATGAAATGATCTCAGTACTCTGACTGGTGGATGGCACCACAAGCGCACACAATCCCATTCCCTTCACTAGTGACTGTATTTTGAGCTGTCCATTTCATGCTTTAAGAGCCCTTCAAAAGAGAATCTTGCACTGGTGAAATATTAGTGATTTGTTGGTGAAATATATGTTGGTTTTTATGTTGTCAGAGTACACAGAAAATGTTAAATTGCCATCGCTTTGTAAAAATCTGGTGCCAAAGCTAACCCAACCTTGATCATGGTTAAATTTATGTTTATACATTGCATTGTGGGATACAGTATCCACATATTGTGCACTGTTGTATTTTGCACTTTTCGGCAGATGTAGTTCTGTGTGTTACTGTACTACCATACAGGAAATTTGCAAACTATGCATATACACTGCCCGGCCCAAAAAAAAGTCGCTAGTCAGCAAATACTTAAGAGTCTATGAATGGATCATTATTACAATGATTATTATGTTTTTAGCATGTTATATGTATGGCAACAGTTCCTTTAACCCTAAAAGATGGAATGTGTGGCTTTGAAATTTGAAATTTTTTCAAACAACCATGTCAGAAGACGTATCATGGCCATATTCCAGTATGACAATGCCAAGATTATTCAGAATTAAAATTGTGAAAGTGTGGTTCAGAGAGCAAGAAGAATGATTTTCACACATGAAATGGCACCTCCAAGTCCTGACCTTAACCTCAGTGAAAGTCTTTGGGATATGTTGTAGGAGACTTCACTGTCAATACAAGATCTTGACCAAAAATGTAATGCATCTATTGATGGAAATAAATGTTGTGATGTTATCTCCATCAAGAGGTTCATAAATTTTTGGTCAAGATCTTGTATTGACAATGCAGGAGGTGTCACTACCAGCACATGTTAAGGACAGGACTCAGAGGTGCCAATTCATGTATGAAAATGATTCTTCATGCTCTCTGAATCACTCGTTCACAGTTAAACCCTGATGAATCTGGGCATTGTCATCTTGGAATATGTCCATGATACGTCTTCCTACATGGTTGTTTAAAAACATGTTATGTCCTTTGCCTGTTTATTGTTTTATTTATTTTATTTTTCTGCTGATGGTCTTGCTGATGCCCCCCCCCCCCCCCCAGCAATACTTGTGCGCTATTAATATACTATTAAAATCCAAACAACGACTTTTTTTTGGGTCGGGCAGTGTACATACTGTATACTGCATAAATGGCTAGACTAGCATATTAGCATCAACATTAAACTAATGAATGTCTTTGTTATTTAGTTATATTAACAGTTTGGTTGTGAGTTTAAATATTCAAGTAAATTGTGTGACTTGGATGAATTTGATTTTGTGATTTGTCAAAGATGAAAATGTTGTGCATGTGTTGTTTTGTGTAAATTTACATAGGGCCAATGCATTAATAGTCAAATGCAATTCTCAAGTAAAGAAATTGCTTTATGCTACTGATTGTATTTATGAAGTGTAAAGTTTATAATGTACTTAGTATGCAAATAATCTATGGAATCATGTTCTTGTATACTTTATTGTCATATTTAATATCTATTTTGTGGTAGTGAGATGAAATAAAAAAAAAATCTCATTGAATATTAAATAAAATACTTACTTTACAGAACGCATGAGAAAACTAAAAAGCAGTGGAGGGAGGGAGGCAGACTGGTTGAAAGGAAAATAAAACTACACATCTGCATATTGTTTTTATCTGTTCCGTGTCTTATCAAATTTAAAAATCTTTAGTGGAAGAAAAATCCATGGCAACACAACATATAACAAAAAAGATTTGAAACGATCTGCTTCACACCAGCACTTGGCTGAAGTGATTATGAAAGCAAAACAATATATCCACATTGCAGCTGCCACATTATTCATCTCTGGTCCACAACACAGTGTTTTCATGCTGTAATCTTTTTTATTCTGTGTGTTGCACAAAGAGCGGAAGGGGAAAGAAACCTCAGAGAATATAATGAGCTGTGGCACAGGCCATTTGTTCTACATTCAATAAGCCATAAGATGAAGATCTGCACACAGATACCAGACACGGCGTGTTCTTAGTGTGTTAATCACATTCATTTGTCTTGCCTGGTGGTTTTTGGGTGATTGGCTGGTTTTTGGAAATATGGCTATTTAAAAAAGCAATTTCTTCAGGAGAGCAAATTGTACACCAAATTACTACATTTGTTCTTAAAACAGCAATGAACAATACCTTTGTGCAAATGGGTTTGCTGTTGTGTGTATGTGTGTGTGTGTGTGTGTGTGTGTGTGTGTGTGTGTGTGTGTGTGTGTTTCATAAAAACAAAGCATTATATATATATATATATATATATATATATATATGAAGAGTTCAGATGCAAAAGCCTCTAAATCCATCTGACCTCTATCTTTTAAAAATGCATTTTTATCAGGCTCTGATGTATAGGTTTCTATGTAAGTACTGGTACTTCTGATTGGGCTGAGGCTGGGATTTTAGCGAGTTTGAAGTAAAAGTATTTGATGGACATATATTATGTGTCGAGAACATTCACTCAGTACCATTATCTCATTTTTGACAGAGATGGCTTTTAGCTGGTTTTGCATCTGAATTCTTCATATATACATACATATAGCTGAACGACTTGATTGATTACAACTTTGATTTTCCTGTGAGACGTTGAACAAATCTAATAATAATAATAATAATAATAATAATCATAATATCTAAAAAATAATAACAGTAAAAAAAGGTGATCACATGTCTAATTATTTTAAAGCCAGGCTTTTAGGATTCATATTTCAATTGGAAGTGTGTTCCACAACTGAGAAGCTTTTACAGAAAAGCATGATTGGAGGAGGTGGACCTGAAAGGAATTTCAAAGTACCCTTTCTGAGCAGATCTAGTAGATCGTTTAAGTTTCTCTGCTTAATAAAAATACTAAGTGGTGGAGGAGCTAAAACAAAAGACAAGCATCAGTGTATTTCATGAGTTTCCCATCTAAAGATATTATATTTTCACAAAATATCGCAGTGGTGGTAAGTATTGGGTTTGTACAAAGAAAGAATAGGTTTAAGTGTTGTACCTTTAGCTTGAGACCAAGTTGTCACACAGCATGTTAAGAGTAAAGGATAATCATTGACTTTATATATAATTTTGCAAGCTGTAGTTGTTAAACAATTTCTTGTATTTCTAAAATTAGCCAGATTGTATTTATTTATTTGCAATACTTTCTTCACTTGTTTTTTAAAGGATAAAGTGGAATCAATGATAATTTAGATAATGGATATTTAACATGAGAGACTACCTGAATGATACAGTCACTTAGAGAGTTCAAAACATTCCGGAGACATCTTTTAATGAAATAAATGTTTCAGATTAGTTTTAAATAATAAATGTACTGAAAGTAGTTTGGTGCCATCTGGTGGGAGAAATAAAAAAAAACATCGGTAAATAATACCGTGGTCTGTGTTTTCCATAGCTGATTATGAGTATTTTCAGACAAAACTACTTACCTTTAGGTTTTGCAATTTTATATATTTAGGCATGCTCAAAAACTACTTTGTAGATAGGGTTGCCAACCGTTCCGTATAATACGGAATCGTAAGACATAAAATCAGCGTTCCGTATTAATCCCATACGGAACGCAGTTTGTCCCGTATAATCTACATGCAGAGTAGATAACTATATATACACTGAATGTGGAGTTAATGTCTGAGCAAGGTAGCGGTATACAGTTCCTTAATTAAAGAGTGAATCTAAATATTTAACTGTTTCAAGAGATGTATGCGTGCATGTGTTTATCTGTTTGTGCTTGTCTATGCGTGCGCGCTCGTGAGAGCTCTCTGTCATCAGAGACATAGCTCTATGGCTCTGTCTGTCATTGGGTGTTGCTACGTTACCTGAATGCTCGCTAAACTGACAGAGCAGGCGGGAGATTTTTATAGAAACTTTACAGTTGCTGTTCATATAAAATTAGTTTATCAAATCCTGTACTTTTCAGTGCACAATACATAACAATTACAGTTGTTAAAAGATTAACACATTTTAAATAAAAATTACAAAAAGCATTTAAAATAACAATTTGTTTCTCGTCACTGTTGCAGTCACAATTTTATGGTGTTAAAATTATTTACTCATATATAAATTTTTATATGGCATAATTTTTAGAATTAAATTGTACACAAATAGGTTAAAAAAAACGTTCATTTTAGCATTTAATTCAAGCAAAAAATATTTGTTTGAGTGTCCCTTATTTTCCTATAAAGAACGAAGATTGTCCCTTATTTTCCTTTGCAGAAGTTGGCAACCCTATTTGTAGACTGTACCGCAGAAAATATGCTAATTATTTCCGTATTGCCTGTTCATTTCTTATGGCAGTCATTTTTGACCATAAAGATCACAAGTGTGGCTATTTTACTTTAAAGACCATTTAGCCCAGGGGTCACCAGACTCGGTCCTGGAGGGTGACTGTCCTGAAGACCTCCAGGCAGGTGTGTTGAAGCAAGTTGGAGCTAAACTCTGCAGGACACTGGCCCTCCAAGATCTGACCCTAACTGGTTTGAACACAAATGACCAAAAATCATTCTATGAAACATATTAAATTGCAAGCATTCTAAATAGAATTCTAAACAGAAAAACAAACTTAAAAACTATTTAACAAAATATTGTAACATTTTCAAGTTGTATTTAATGTATTAATTTTCTCTAGCTGAAGATACTGTATACAGTAGCCTAACCACCACTTTTAACTTTTTAAATGTTATTTTATGTTAGTGCTTTTGTAAATGTAACTTTACTAAGCCTAATTTGTCTAATTTATTAGGCGTATAATTTTGCATAATTATTGTATAATTTAAAGTGTAATTGTTTAGTTGATTGTTTTTGTACTTTCAATTTACGTGGCATACTGATGTGTTGTTGGATTTTGTGACGTTGGAACTTTCACGGTTTAAAATTGTCTGCAAAACTATCCCGCACACTGTCCAAACCCTGTTATATAGCACATACACACAGTATTATTTTAATATAACGCGAATAGTATGTAACTAACTCAAAAACTTGTATAACGGTGTTTCCTTTGATAACAGTGCTGCTCAAATCCAGGTTAGGTTCTTCACTGCTGACGTAGCGGCGCACTACAAAGCAACTAATGTAGCTCGCAGCCCCCTCTGTTGGTAAAAAGTAATCACTACAAGAATGCTATGGTAAGCAACAGCAGGCACTTGTGGTCGTTTTTGCAGTGTATTTGGGAACTATTTTGAACGTGCTGTAAAACTGGGACGTTTCCGTGGACAATCGGGGACAGACACCAAAAACCGGAGCTGCTCTCGGAAAGCAGGGGTGTGTGATCAGACAAAGTTTTTTTTATTTTATTTGTATTCTTTTGTATACTCTATAGAACTGTACTATACTCTGCAGTAAATGTTTAGTATGTTATTTATTTTATGTAATATTAATGTTATTATGACTATGGATTACACGTAAATCGAGATCGTAAATCAGCTGTACAGTGCAGTAACGTGCGTGGTCTTCCGGAAGTGTCGTCAGTGACCATGACCTTCCTCTCTTTAGTCACGTACAGTCATGTAGACGAAATATACGGATGATCGCGAAATGTAGGAGTAGAGAAAAATCACTTCGTGAAGCGCCCCGTAGTCTGTTTACGTTGGTAAGTCCTCATTCGCATTAATGTAAATTGTTTTTTTTTGTTTTTTTGCACGCGCAGATAGAATAAGCTCATTCATTCAGAAAGAGAGTAAACGTGCGTTAGCCGTGAGCTAACGATTGACATTCATCCACTCCAACGGTTCACGTTTAACGTTAACTGAAAGGTGAACGGCATAGCTCATAAAGCAGTGTTACATTTCTTTAATACTTGTGACCACTGCTACTTCTAATATATGTAGTAAAATTATTTAATATTTGTTTCAGAGCGCCTTAAAACTTGTAATAAGTCTGTATAGGATTTTTAGGCACCATCTTGTCAAAACCTAGTGGTCTCTAGGTTTTAGGGCATGAAAATCCAGTTATTGCCTACCATTTTGAGCGGCATAGTTTCAACACACAGTAAGTTGTTCTCTTGATTGCTTATTGGATCGTTATGGTATCAGCAGAGTGAAATTCTTATCTGGATCTTGTGAAAACCTACTCTGCTTTCTGAACAGGTTTTGTTAACATTAGAGTCTGAATGCATAGACAGCATCTTTTTTTTACTATCATGGTATAAAAAAAACTGCAAAAGATCTTGGACAAGACTAGGATATTCCGAGTCAGCTGACATCTGTACAGCTCGTGTGTCTTGTCTGACATTTAGTAGTTTAAGTTGCACATTACTTATTTATTACAACTCTTATTCGTCCTAACATATTTAAGACCATCCTCATATCTGTCCTCAAGATTATTAAGTTTAGTTAGTATTCTTTAGTTATGAACTATTTGCTGTTTTTGCAGTTTTTAGCACAAGCAGGGTGAGAGGGAACAATGGTGAAGTATTTCAGCTGTTCGGGCTTTCTAAAGAGCTCATGGGACCAAGTGTTTTTGGCATTCTGGCAGAGATACCCCAACCCCTACAGGTACTACAACTCCAGCAGTATATGAACTTACTTTTTTTTTTTTTTTTTTTTCTCTCAAGATTTTGAATTCATTATCTAATTTGTTTTATAAACACTGTATATTTGGTTTCTTATAATTCCTGTATTTGTATTCCACAGTAATCATGTTTTAACTGAAGACATCATATTTCGGGAAGTCACTCCGGACAACTGTCTGATTTCCAGACGTCTCTTGACCAAAACAAGCAGAGCTCCTCGCTGGGCAGAGAAGTTTCTGCCTGCTCATATGGCACAGAAGGCTTACATCATTGAGGACTCTGTAGTGGATCCTCAGGGCAGAACCATGACCACTCTCACCTGGAACATCAGTCATGCTCGTGTGATGGTGGGCTGCCATCCCTTTTCCTGTGTCACAAAGCTGACAAGAACATGTCTGACTGATATTATAGTCACAGATATGTGACCCAGGACCACAAAATCAGTCATAAGCATCTATTTTTTTTAAATTGAGATTTATAGACCAATTATCAGTAGACGTCACAGTGACATCACTTGCAGCTGCATGCGCATAGTGGTTGCAGAAAAATGCTGGTAACAAGTGGAGGTAAATGGGTAAAGTCTATGGAATAAGATTGTGCCTTTTGATGTCAAAATCAGAATGCAAATTATTTTAATAGAAATTGACTTTGACTGTAGTCAAAGATGCCATTTGAAGCTAAACGCAGAAGTTTAAACGGACATACTATAGATGAAAACTGCTATGATTACTCTACTTTTAAATTATAAATTTGATTTAAACAATAGGTCTACATAATATTCACATATGCTGTTCATAGGGGACAAATGTATTAGCCCTACAGTTACAACGTGAACTATTATTTAAACCTATTACTATTAACATTTTTACATAACATTTATTTATCTCACAATTCTGACTTTTTTTTCTCGCAAATGCAAGTTTATATCTCTTAATTCGGACTGTATAACTCGATTTAGCAAAACTAGTGAGTTCTGAGGTTCTGAGGAAATAAAAGCCAAGTGAGAAATATAGCGTTAAACTCTGAACCGAGAAGAAAGGAGAGAATGATGAGTTGTTTTTCCTTATTAGAGTTGTGAGATATAATCTCGGAATAGCGAAAATAAAGTCGAATTTTGAAATATAAAATCAAATTTACCTTTTAATCCATAGCTCCATAGACTGTCATTGAACCACCCACAAAAAAAACGTTATCCCTGTTTCAGATCTGTAAGACTATCCCACTATCTAACGTCAATTTCTCAGAATGACAGTGCTTATCAGTGGGTGACACATTCTTGTAATATGCGGAGAATTTCGAAAATGACATCTAATCAATATAATCTCTAATCATTTTAAATCTAAGTATTTTGTGCCATATCTGTGTAATTCTCTAGCCGTAAAGGCCATATCTCCTGGGTTTTCTGCAACCATGCTGGTGCGGGCATTTCGAATGTTTACAAACTGATAATTGGTCTACACATCATCTGGAAGCTGAAAAAAATAAGCTTTCCGTTGATGCTTGGTTTGTTAGGATAATATTTGGCCGAGATACAACTATTTGAAAATCTGGAATCTGAGGGTGCAAAAAAATCTAAATATTGAGAAAATCGCCTTTAACGTTGTCCAAATGATTGTTGTCCAAAAGTAAGCTTTGATATATTTATGGTAGGAAATAATTTTATGTAAATTTGACCCATACAGTGTATTTTTGGCTATTGAAGCAAAAAAAAAGCATGTTGAATTGCACTAATTGAAAAAGAAGGCATTGAATTTACAGTGTTTGCATTGCATTTTAGGGGCAACATGGTTGTATATTTAAGTTGTGAATATTTCAATTCAAAACATTTTTTTTCACTTAGTGCAATTCAACATGCATTTGTCATTATTTTACTTCCATAATATAGTTATTTTTTTGACTAGACGTGAACTACAAGAGGTTAACTACATGTTATTTGTCCGTAGAGTATTGAAGAGCGTTGTGTGTACAAAGTGAACCCTGATAACAACAGCTGGACCGAAATCAAGAGAGAGGCCTGGATTTCTTCCAAGCTGTACGGCCTTTCTAGAGCAATTCAGGTCAGTGGATGACAGGACGTCTAAACAGCTCGTGGTTATGTTGATCCCAAAGAATGTTTTATTACAGTAGTGTATGTGATCTGTTTAAATACATTTGTATAGCATTCTGCAGCCTGGATTGTTGCATTGATGCAGAAGACATGCATCATGTGGGGTGTTTATAACTAACAGCTGTTTAGTCGGCAGTTAAATGACCTCACTGGAAGCTCTACAGCGCTTGGCAGCAAGGAGTGTTTTTTCAAAGTGCTTTACATCTTTCCATCCCATTTTCAGGAATTTGGTCTTGCCCGGTTTAAGAGCAATGTTACAAAGACCATGAAAGGCTTTGAGTACGTCCTGGCCAAGATGCAAGGTAAGATGCCCGCTAGAGTTCAAGCATGCAGTAGCTGCTTAATAGGTTAATTGATTTTATTGTAAATGTGGTCAGCTAAGCTGGATCTCATTACCGCACAGGTGAAATGCCCACACGAACGCTGGCAGAAACCGCAACTGTGAAGGCACGTGAAACCGCACTCGCCGCCAAAGAGAAGGCAAAAGATTTAGCCTCTCAAGCTCAAAAGAAGCAGTATGTATGATGAGTGTACACGCCTGGAGGTGATGACATGGCCGGATTCTCCCAGCACTTTTGAAAAGGGCCGTGACATTATATCATACATGGCACACGTGAACGTGAAATGCATTTAGCCAGGAGCTGAGATGATCAAATCCTGCCTCTGGATTCTCAGAATGCATTTAAGTGAAGCCCATGTGCTCTTCGACTGAAATTCTCCAGTAAACTTGAGTTAATACAGCAACGTCCTCTACCTGCTCCTGATTTTACATGAGATGTTTGCTTTTTTTTTTGATTGCTTAATTTCTTAATTGACTGGTTTTGTTGATGTATTTCAAATATTGCCTCTCCGAATCTTCATATTCACACTTGCTGAGGTCTGTAATCTGCCTTGTTTAGCAATGTGATTTGTTGCTTCAAATTGAAGTTCTATCTGCATTGATGGGTCCACAGTTCCAGCAGCCATTGCCAGCATGATATCTAGAGTTCTGCAAAGGAGTCTGATCTTTGGCACATGACAGAGCATATGTCAGAAAGGACTGCAGCGGATGGACGGCAATGTCCAATTACAAGTGTGAAAGTTGTCAAAAATGTCAGATGTTGAGTGTCTGAAAGAAGAAATGCATTCGTAGCTTACATAACGTTTTATAGCTCTTAACAATTGTGATCAACTAGTATTACCAATAAATATTTTCTGACATAATATTGTTCTTTTGTCTTTGATGTTGTCCTTTGCACAGTGATCACTATTTTTATTAATTAACACCATGAAGTAAATCTTGGAAAATTTTTACTATGCCACTTACAGTCCTGAGCAAAAATATCGGCACCCTTGCAATTCTGTCAGAAAATGCAACACTTCTCTCAGAAAATAGTTCCATTTGCAAATGTTTTGGTATTCAGATGCTTATCGCTTATTTTTGCACTGGAACAACACAAAAAAAACAGAAGTCAAACTTGATAAAATTTCTCACCGAACTCAAAAATGGACGGGACAAAATGATTGGCACCTTGTCAAAGTTGTAAGAAATAATTGCTTTTCAAACAAGTGATGCTCCTGTCATTTGTATTTAGACACACCTGTGGCAAGTAACAGGTGTGGGCAATATAGTAATCACACTTGCAACCAATTAAAATGGAGAAAAGTCGACTCAACCTTTGTGTTATGTGTCACACTGAGCATGAAAAGAAAGAAGTTTAAAGAGTTGTCTGTAGATTTGAGAGAAAAAAGGTTACAGAGATCTTAATGTTCCTGTGTCCACTGTGCACAATATCATCAAGAGGCTTACAGCCCATGGCACTGTAGCTAACCTCCCTGGACGTGGACGGAAGAGCAAAATGAATGAAAAATTACAACGAAGGATTGTTTGAATGGTGGATAAAGAACCCAGATTAACTTCTAAACTAATTCAAGCTGATCTGCAAACACAGGGTACAACAGTGTCAGTTTGCACTATCCATCGCCATCTGAATGAAAAAGGATGCTATGGTAGGACACCACTGCTGACACGAAGGCATAAACGAAGCAGGACTGGAGTTTGCCTAAACTTATGTGACAAAACCACAATCCTTCTGGGAGAACGTATTGTGGACAGATGAAACAAAAGTAGAGCTTTTTGGTAAAGGACATCATGGCACAGTTTACAGAAAATAAATGAGGCCTTCAAATAAAAGAACACAGTCCCTACAGTCAAACATGGTGGAGGTTCAAAGATGTTTTGGGGTTGCTTTGCTGCTTCTGGCACTGGATACCTTCACTGTGTAAACTGTATTATGAAATCTGATGATTACCAAAGAATTTTGGGGTGCAACATAGTGGCCAGTGTCAGAATGCTTCCAGCAGGACAATGAAACAAAAGAAGGGTGCCAATATTTTTGGCCATGACTATATTTTCTAGAGAAGCGAAAACCAAGGATAGCATCTAAATAGACCAACTTGTTTTCACTTTTGACTGCAGTACCAGCAAGGTTGAAGTATTATATGTAGGTGAAACTGTAGACTAATGTATTATATTCAAATTCCCAAGTTTTAAATGAATAATGTATACAAAATCATAGTGACAAGTCAGATTAAATACATAAAATATTTATTTGTACAAAAGGCTTATGTCGGTAAAAAAGAATAAAATGCTACATATGAGTACAAGGAGAGACATAAATACAAAGGTGTTCCTGGTCCAATGACATACGAATAGTTCATAAGGCATTTGGTGTTCAGAACTGTATATACAATGTACATTTTGCTGTGTACACAATTACTGTACAAACAATTGAAAACAAAGGCATGTTCATAATAGTTTGCATAAATGACTGATATGAGCAGATACTGAACAGTTTGCAAATACAGCCCATGTATTTTGTCAAAACTACCAACATACTGAATTGCAGTTTAAAGGTATGCATAAAAAAAAAAATTTCACATGAGAAGACTAACACCTTAGGGGAAAAGGAAATAAACTGCTGAAATCCACTGTACAAATAAAACATTTTTAAAGGAAAATACTATTTTGTGTTTTTCTGGCTTCTTGCTTAGGGCTCAACATAGTAGCTTGTTGTTGGATGTTTAAATAGCACCAACTTTGATTCTCTGGAGTGAACCAAAGCACAGGACCAAAACAAAACAGTAAAAAGTACATAAAAATGAAACATCAAGATGATACAGCTAGCAGTTTAACAACGTTTCAAATCAAACTGTACCTTTACCAATAACAAATAATTAATGATTGCAAAGGAAAGTGTTATTTTCCTATTGCTGCACAACCTTTGAATTAGCCTCCCCATTTTTTTTTTTTCAATTGGAAAAAAAAAATAATAGAAATATTAAAAATGAGAAAAAATATGCATTGACATGATCTGCAATTTCACACATTAGCAAATCTGAAAAGAACAACACACATCCAAAGAGACATCACAAGTGCTCATGCGTATGCTTTGTGCAATGTATCAAAACTTTGAAAACAGAATTAAATAAGCTGGATATTAAAGATTTAAGTGCAAGCCAATGTGTACTGCAGGCTGACCCTAAAGTTAAGCTCATTAGCTGAATAGAAGACAACTAGCTGGTACAATGTGATCCTAACTAATCCAGAAAAAACTAAATCTGTGGAAATAAAGCATCACCAAACTTATTACACTTGAATCTCACGAGTGTATAGCATAATAGAGCACCATAATGCCATAGTGTAAAGAATACACTACACAAAATAAATTCCAGTCATGCTTTGAAGTTGTTTGCGGCTGATGGTTTCAGAACGTCAGCGACATAAGGCTATTCTGTGGTGACAATGGTAAAGTCCATCAAACATTTGAGTTCCTCATCCACTTTATACGGTTTCGGTGACGTTTGTAGATCTGGGACAGTCATAACCAGTTGTGATCAGAGGTAGAGTAGCTGTGGTCCACCCCAGCATGTGATGAGCCCAGACCATCTGAGTCCAGAGTCCACACCATGCTCTCCACATCAATCTCTACGTCCTCTGCAATTTTCAACAAATATAATGAGAAACTTATCTACCACCCATTAAAATAGGCTTAAGAACAAAAACACTGCATTAATCCTGTAAAGCATGACATATACAGTGTATGCAAATTATTGGGCACACTGATATTCTGGTCACGGACATTCTGGTATTTTTTTCCCAAGCATATTTTACCAATTCCAAACCGCATCAACCTTAATAACTACTGGTAATTTTGTATTTAATCATTTGTAAGTGATATATAATCCATTTATATCCATTAAGGCTGGAAGTGAGAAACTACTTATATTCAGGTGTGCATAATTATTAGGAACATTTTCTTTTACAGATAAAATTACCCAAAAAAGAGATTTAACTCAGACTTAAGTCAAAAACTATTACATACCCATCAGAAGGATGCAATACTAACGAAACACTAAAAATGGCAAAATTAAGGCATGACCATTAGACAGCAAAATGCTAATTGGGTCAGCAGAGTCAGAAAAAACAGGTGGAGAAGAATTAAAGTGTTTTAGGTTCTCAGAGACTTTGCTTGGGTAAAAAAAATTCTAGAAAAATGACCCTCACTTAATAAGAATAACATGCTGAAGTGTTGTGAAATACATTAAGTTTTTTAGTTTTTATAGACAAATAAGTTGAGAGTGACTCTTGAAGGACCTCTTGTACTACTGTTTGAAGAATTTATCCTCCAGAATCTGGCAGTATGTTTGAGGGGTTTTTAAGTCCATCTTTGCAAGACAGCCTTTTCAGGATAAAAGATGGACTAAAAATTTACTTCCAAAACTTACTGCCAGACCTGGAGGATAAATTCTTCTGTCTATAAAGCCTATTAGACTCCAGGTAGGTTGAAGTTCTGGAAAATGGTGGCACTGGAGACTAAATGGTTCCTGATGGTTTCACTCTTAATTCTTCACCTTAATTCTTATGCAGTTAACATGCGTCTTTTCTTCTTCACCTGTTTTTTTCTGAACGTGCTGACCCAATGACCATTTCGCTCTTTCGTCCAATGGTCATGCATTAACTTTGCAAATTCCTGTATTGCATCCTTCTCATAGGTATTTAATAATTTTTTACTTTTCAGTCTGAGTTAAATCTCTTTTTTGGCTCATTTTATCTGTAAAAGAAAAACATATCTAATAATTATGCATACCTGCATATTAGAGTTTTTCACTTCCAGCCTTCATGGTCTTTAATTATATATCACTTATAAACGATTAAATACAAAATGAACAGTAGTAAGATTGATGTGGTTTGGAATTGGTCAAATGTGCTTGGGAAAAAAATATGACAAGAATATCAACATGCCTAATAATTATGCACACACTGTAAGAGTCAGAATAATCGTACAAAATATTGAACAGTTTATTGAACGTTCAGTAAACCGTTCATTTAAAGTTTTTGCATTTTGTTGAAATTATTTAAACCAAGTTTGTTACTGATCATTACAATAACAGTAAAAAAAAAAAAAAAAAAAAAAAAAAAAAAATCACTCCAAAAGCTCATATCAAGCTCACAGCAACTCTAACACTAGTTAAGAATAGTGCTGCATGATTAATCGTATCGCAATCGCGATGTCAGCCTGTGCGATTATATGACGGGAAAATGTTGCGATTATATTATTTTATATTAGGCTAATTGTGTGCACTTGAGAACACATGCTTTCTAAGAACAGTTTGCCTATTTTCCGTGCTCTGATCTGACAGTCTCTCAGTATAGGCAATGCACGTGTGGCGTGCATGCGTTCACGTTCACTTGTGTGCGCAGCGCTGAGAGACCAGAACGAAGATGAGTGCCGAGGAGACTGATCTGGTAGGTAAAAAAAACTGTATGACGATATTTTGGATTTGAGATTAGTGACACTGAGCAGAGACATGTATTGTGCAAGATTCGCAAAATTAAAGTTACATCACATGGCAATACAACTAACTTATATCATAACAAAACAAAGCATAGCCTAATTACAGATGTGTTCGTGAGCCTCACGCCATATTATATCGTCTTCGTTTCGACATAAAGAAATCAAATTGTAGAATGCACGCTCAGCACCGCCTTGCGCTTCCTGCGACAGTTAAAACGAAACCGAAAGTAAGACTTGCACGCGCATTGAAAAGCAATTTTAAGAGAGCGACTCCCCAATGCACGCAAATTAGGCTACATGACATATCTAAGCTGTTATTAGTAAGTAAGCTATAATAGGTTGTGTAGTTGTCTATAGCTCTGTATCATGCTTGAAAAGTCTCTATTGGCACTTTGAATATTAAAAGAGTAGCCTACTTTGATTATGGCTGCATTTATTGTTTGCACTTAATAAGACTAAGAAAGAACGGTGTTATTTTTTGGTTATTTATACTGTTTTAATTTATGTTCAATTTGTGAAAAGAACTTCAGTTAAGAGGTCAAATGTTCTAGAAGCTCATAATTCATGAACCCCCATTTTGTGCCCCCGATACCATGTATTATAATCGTAATCGCAATCTGAAAATTTTCCCAAATCGTGCAGCCCTAGTTAAGAATATTAAAATCTTGGCCGTCTGATGATCACCTCTCTCAGAGTCGGATCTCTCAGAGGACACAGCTGAGCCAAGGCTGTCGTTGCGCATCCTCTCTGAACCGCCCTGCAGTTTCTCCAGCCGTGTGCGCAGTTCTCTCTGCTCCCAGCGCAGACGATCCTTCAGGAGCTCTGCACGCTCATCCTGTTCCTGCAGCTTCTGCAAGCGCACATGAAAACCCACCTTTAAACCGTCTGCATCTCATTAAATCTCTCTGCATCACCAGGACTGAACGACTCTGATTAATTAGGCTAGCTCTTTTCTTTCCTGGCAGACAAAAAAAAAAAACGAAACTCTAAACCATTCATAGTACATGTTCTGCTGAATGATATAGCACCAATATTTGTGACCCTGGACCACAAAACCAGTCTTAAGTAGCACAAGTATATTTGTAGCAATGGCCAAAAATACACTGTATGGGTCATATTGATTATTGATTTTTCTTTTATGCCAACAATCATTAGGATATTAAATAAAGATAATGTTCCTTGAAGGTTTTTTTTTCCCCTACCATAATTATACCAAAACAACAACAACAAAAAAAATACCCATATGACTGGTTTTGTGGTCCAGGGACACATTTGTGTGAATGTTTTTTTTTTTTTTTAAATCTAAAATTTGGGTCTTGTATTAGCGATCCACCAATAAACGGCGGCATCTTGTGGATGCTTCAAGATGCCATGGGCTGCCATGAAGGAAAAACAAGAGTTTTGTTTTGCTTTTTGCTTTTTAATAGGCTTTATTTAATCTAACAGCCATTCATGCACAAATGAGATGTGTTACATAAATGCTTGATATTTAGTTTAAGCTTTACGTTAAGAAACGGAAGCAAACTAACAATAAATAACAATAAATAATAAATTCAACAAAATCCCAAAAATGTAACTTTACTTTATATTTATAAAACAAAATGCTCAGGGCTTAGAGACGAGTTGCAAATATATATATTTTTTATTCAAGCCCGTAAAGTGAATTCACATTATTGAAACTGATTGGCCCAGGGCAAAATGTAGGCTTTTATTTTGTGATACTTTTTGATTCTCATGAATGATGAACATTACAAAAACAGGCATAACTGTATCATATTTTAAACAATTATATTTTTAATAATTATAACCATTTATTGATTAAAGATAATAAAATGTTTATTTTATAATGGAATTAAAATTCATTATTCTGATATGATATGTGACCCTGGATGACCAAATCAGTTTGAAGTAGCACAGGTGTATTTTTAGCAATAGCCAAAAATACATTGTATGGGTCAAAATGGTCACTTTTTCTTTTATGCCAAAAATCATTAAGATATTAAGTAAAGATCATGTTGTATGAAGATATTTTCTAACTTTTCAAAACTTACAATAAGTAACAGTGGAAATTAAATTCAACAAAATCCCGAAGATGTAACTTTACTTACATTTATAAAACAAAATGCTCAGGGCTTATCTACGAGAATGACCACTGTATGTACCAGATCCACTAAACGTTCCATAACCATAATTACTATTTATATCACTAATAATCAACATTTAAATGCTTTAAACTCTGGAAATTCATTTGCCATCTCAATTTTTTTGCCTAAAAGCATACAAATTCAAAAGGGCACATTATGCAACAAATGCTTTTAAACATTTGCCGGGTAACAAACACTAGAAGTGTTGATGAGATGTGCATGGCATTTGCTCCCAGATACTCACTCTAAAACACGAAAAATAGCGCCATGAGCAGGTGTTTTACAACCTATTTTAGACTGCACTAAAAACATTAATAATTCTGATAGCATGCCATTCAAATTCTTTCTATAATTACATAACTGAAATTGTCTATATTCTCTATCCTAATAAATATAAAATAACTGGTTGATCTTGTTTATTTATTTATTTTTACTTCTGTATATCACCATTGTCAATATTTTGGTAATATTGTCAAGCTGGCTCACCTTGATGTGCAGCTGTGCTTGTCTGAGCAGATTAAGGGTTGTGTTTCTAGCTGAATCCGAGGACAGAGGAACCTGCTGCTTCAGCTGCTCCAAACAATGTTTTAACTGAGCTCTCCTACATCCACAAACACACAGCAACATAACATTTACCAACATGCAAAGCCACAAAGACACATTTCATTTCACCTCAGCTTAAATTTGTAATATCATGAATTATACAACAGTTAGTTCCAATATCACTAGGACTTTTCCCTATTTGTATGTTGTCAGTATTTGTGCATTCCAGACCAGAGTATGTAAGCATAGCATTTTAATTTAGCAAAATCTGTCTGAAATTAAAGTTACTCAACGGCAACTGTTTACTGAACTGGAGCAAAAAGCAGTATCACACTCCCACACTAATGGGACTGAATTACTGAAAAACTACTAATATTTAGCTCAATTGCAAATTTTCTGAATTGAAGCACAGAATGCAAAATAAAACTTAGTTACCTGTGTTTCTCCAGCTCATTGTGAACAGACCTGAAACAAAGAACAAACAGCTTTAACATCTGTTCATATTAAATATATTACTCATTTATTTGCTTAAATTTGTGTGGACACGCGTTTTGTAGACATTACATTACAATCCTTCTCATTGACCTTCAGTTAAAAGTACTTCATATAATCAATTCAGCACTTTGGGGACACTTAATATTTACAATATTATCAACTTGATTGTACAGACACTACTGGATGAGAACTGAAATAAGCTGAATGACATCATGGTTTTCTCCAGAGCTGCTTTATAGATGAACTGAACTTATTCCATAATTGATGAACTTTACACAGTTGTAACTGAACTGAATCAACAATGAACTGACTTTAAATGGAAAATTGACAGTTTACTATTGTCCTATTTTTAGAGCTGCTCTACAGAAGAACTGAAATTAACTTGCATCCTTAGAATACTGTAAAGCTGCTTTACATTTGTTTCATTACAAAGCTTTTTAACTATCTTTCATTTGTTAATTTGCATAAAATCAGCAAAAGCAAAGGATTGCTGCAGAATAAAGTGAAATACACTCCTAAAAAGAAAGGTTCCAAAAGGGTGTTTTTGCAGTGATGCCACAGAAGAACCATTTTTGCTTACCGAAAGAACCTTTCAGTGTACAGTTCTTAAAAGAACCATTTGGAAAAACATTTTAAAAAATCTAAAGAACCTTTACTACATTTAAAAGGTTCCATGGATGTTCAATGTTCTTTATGGAACCATCAATGCCAAAAAAAGAACCATTATTTTTAGAGTGTATTTTCTGAATATCAAGAGTCTCGCTAATCAATGTTTTAAAAGATGAACAGTTGTACAATAACTAAACAATGGACAAAAGAAGAGGGTATCATGTTTGTCTGTGCACCTTACACGCACCTGCTGTTCCCAGGCGAATGACTCTTTGATTTCTGTTTTTTTCTCTTATCTGAAACTCCTTTACTGTAGAATGGAAGCACTGAGGCATAACCGTGCTCGGCCTCTGAAAATGTATAATACATAACATGAGAGATCAATAGCACAGCCTACTTCCTTTTATGTACGATCATTACATACAAGCCAAAAATAAGTTGTTTTGAAAATCTACAGAAACAGACGTTTGACTGTTGCCTGACTATAAATCTAAAAGCACAGTCAAATACTAAGAGGAAAGCATCTGCTATATGTCAGCATCTCATCAAATCAGCTGTACGTGAGACCGCTTTCTGGTTTTGGCGCCATCGAACGATTTGACAATTTTGAAATCAATGCTTTCCACTGTAACTTTGTATCCAGTAATTGCGTGAAGTTTTGTTTGAACCGCTGTAACTACAGCAGAATAACGGGCACCGCTGCTACATTTTCAAATCTATGACGATTTCGCGCCTTTGTGTACAATACAGAACTGAAATGTAGGTCACCGAGCCAAACACAATAATATCAACAATAAAAGCTATGTTTACCACTCTACAAACACACAAACAAACCTATGCAAAAAGGAAAGCGCACCCAGTGCCCACATGAAAAAAAATATTTGTGCAAACAAAAATGAAAGTGTGCAAAACACAACCAAACAGCAGACTGTCCGAAACGGCTTCGGTTTCAATGCAAACAATATGAAAGAAATAACGCGTCTAATACCTCTTTCCCTCCGCTCCAAATATTCAGCTGCCTGCAGAAGCACTTGAATGTTGCATGTATTCACCTCCATTTCTTACAAACAATGTTATTTTGAAAGCGCTAAGAGCGACACTGTTCTATTGAAGTGTAGAGGAGACTTCGGCTGATCCAGCTCGCCACGTCATACGCGTCAGACGCATCACGCCCTCCTCCACGCTCACGCGACCGCTCCCTTCAGCAGACACAAAAACAACTCACGTTACACTAGTATTTTGCGCTCAGCTATTGATGGGAGCTTCAATTAAAGACGAGGACAACTTATTAGAGATGAGTTGAAAATATATATTTTTTTATTCAAGCCCGTAAAATGAATTCACATTATTGAAACTGATTGGCCCAGGACAACATGTAGGCTTTTATTTTGTGACACCTTTTGATTCTCATGATGAACATTGCAAAAACAGGCATAACTATTTTTTTAAATAATTAAAACAATTTATTGATTAAATATAATAAAATGTTTATTTTATAATGTAATTATTCTGATACGATATGTGACCCTGGACGACAAAATTAGTTTTAAGTAGCACAGGTGTAGTTGTAGCAATAGCCAAAAATACACTGTATGGGTCAGAATGATCGCTTTTTCTTTTATGCCAAAAATCATTAAGATATTAAGTAAAGATCATGTTGTATGATGATATTTTCTAAATTCTAAATTTTCTAAAGGCGATTTTCTCAATATTTAGATTTTTTTTGCACCCTTTTACAGATTACAGATTTTCAAATAGTTTATCCTAATGGAAAGCTTATTTATTGACCCTCATACCTGGTTTTGTGGTCCAGGGTCACATCTGTTTTATGGTTAAGTATTCAATTGTTAAAATACAGATTTATTAACATATTTAAAATAACACAACAATTGATAAATAATAATAATAAATTCATGATAATAATACCGTGATATAATTATCATTTTGAGTTTGACAAGTGAGGTGATCTAGCACAAAACTGATATTTTGTGACACTTTTATTGATGTCTCACAAAATACACATACAGAAGAAAAACCTTACGCATCATTGGTATTACCAAAACAATCCTCATAGTATTTAAAAAATCTTTCACTTTCTTGTTTTTAATTAACCTAAGAGATTTAAGGAAAGCATCGATTTCAATTAAGAAATACGAAAAAGAGGGCTGCGATTTAAATAATTTTTGTTTATGAATAAAAAAAATTCCAAACAAAATAAAAAAAAATAACTATGTAATTCATTGACATACTAGTTTTACCTTTATACTAATCATTTTATAACTCATTGTTGCACCGGAAGTATCAGTGTGACGTCAGTTTGTTATGTGTACCAGCTGATCATCAGCCAGAGCCTTCAGAAAACACTACTCACGCGTACAGAAGCGTTGCCATTCTGCAGAATCTCGAACAAAATATCGGTTTCGTAGTATTTAGATAAAAACGTGACGGAGCAGTAAATGTTTATAAACGAAGACAGCGTTGCGTTCAGTCGCTCGAGTTTTTGAGCGCGGCGCTGAGGGACAAAACACACTGGCCTGCTGCTGAAGGTCTCTTTTCTGAAGGTGTTTTGTGTTCTCTTGTTTTGACGCTCTGCCTCCACATAATTATATAATACGATGGAAACGATTCTTACCTGCTTGGGAAGTAGTTTGTTGGTCGGTTTCGCAGAAGACGTGTAAAAAACGCCAGTGCCTCATAATACTGTACTTTCAATGCAAATCGGCTAGATCACAACAAAAACTGCGAGAAAATGTGGTGGAAACTCTTCTTTCTGCTCCTGTACTTTTTTATGTTATTCATTCTGGCTCGGTTTTTTGAAGCCATCGTCTGGTATGAAACGGGAATTTTCGCCACGCAGCTGGTGGATCCGGTGACTTTGAGTTTCAAGAAACTGAAAACCATTCTGGAGTGTCGTGGACTGGGATACTCCGGCCTGGCAGAAAAGAGGGATGTGAGGGAACTGGTGGAAAACTCGGGTAATTGTCTCCAACCGAGCTGTTTAGATTCATTGACACGTATACTCTGATGTAACAATTCAGTTTGATCATGATCATGCAATGTTTGCTTTTGAAGGGGAGCTGATGCAAGGGGAGCTCTACTCCGCTCTCAAGAATGAGAAGGAGCAAGTGGGATCTGACTCCAGCACCACTTTCAATGGAGAAATGCACTTTTATGAATTAGTGGAAGACACTAAAGATGGTATCTGGTTAGTTCAGGTTAGTATTAATCCTACATTTAAACGCAGAGAGCTTCCCCAAAAATGAATAAACAAAAACTATTATTTACTTCAGTATCATTCAGAACCAACATTCTGTTCAGTTAAGAAACTGAATTCTGGTAGGTAATGCAGCTTTTATGTTGCTGTTTGAATGAGATGAGGGCATGACGATAGGTACAGAATTTTCATTTTTAGATGAACAATTGTAAGGTGATACAGAAACTGAAACCACAGCCTATCTAACCGTCTCACTTCAACTAAATATAATGTCTCTGTCCTGCTCTCATACACATTAAGATGTTTGCTTGTGTGAGGATTGAACCCCGCATCAACAATGTTTTACATAAAATAGACATTCGTGTTACTTGTGGTTTTTGTTTACCTAATGTATAAATAATAAAATGCCTTTATATTGTATATAAATTGCATATTTCTACTTCTTAGGTAATAGCCCAAGATAGAAATCCACTGTTGAGCACTGCCAACTGGGGCAAAATGGTACAGAAAGTTTCTCAGTTTGGCATTCGAACAGGCACTTTCAACTGCTCAAGTGACTCAAGGTAAGAATTAATCAACTGTATACCTATAACAACTCAAAATAGGTTGTTCACATTCCTGTTAGCTGATCAACCAAGAATGGCATGTGTGAAATGCACTGTATGGTAAACAGCTGACCCAAATGTGTGTTAAACTGTTAAAACTATGTGAGAATATATTCGTTGCATATGTAAAATAGGAATTATAATACAAATCCAAATAGCTTCACTAATTAATGTTTAAATAAGTAATTAATAGATTTTGTTCTTCCTTTATTCTGACCTTATGACATTTTTTTTCCTTCTGCTTTAAAACATATGTATACAAATTTAAATTCATGAATTAAAAATATGAATCATAAAAGAGGTGTCTTAGTCTAAAAAAAAAAAATTAATAATAATAATGTTGTTTTCTTTTTCCCTTGTTAGGTATTGCCATAAACGGGGCTGGATGAAGTCCACCCTCATCATGTCTGTCCCACAGACAAATGCATCCAAAGGAAAGGTCATGTTGAAGGAGTACAATGGAAGGCGCATCGAAACAGAGCACATCTTTAAATGGATGACTGCGCACGTTGCCTCTCGCATCAAAACTATACGTTTCTCTGAGCAATTAATGGATGACTGGTATCAGATGGAAAAGCAACCAGTAAAGATGTTCTTGTTTGCCAGACTGCTTCAGCCCCCAGCGTTTTTCTCAGCTCTCAGCATCAAATTCACAGGGCGCATCGAGTTCATCTTCGTCGATGTGCGCAACTGGGACAACACCACCTGTCTGGAGGAGATTGGGGTGCAGCAAATGCCCTCATACATCCTTAAAACACCAGAAGGCATCTACAGATACGGCAATACCACCGGAGAATTCATTTCCTTGCATGCCATGGATGCGTTTCTTCGTTCCGTACAGCCAGAAGTCAATGACTTGTTCATTTTGAGCTTGGTTATGGTCAATCTAATGGCTTGGATGGACCTTTTTATTACACAGGGAGCCACCATAAAACGCTTTGTGGTTTTAATCAGCACGCTAGGGACTTACAATTCCTTACTCATCATTTCCTGGCTGCCCATCCTCGGTTTTCTTCAGCTTCCATACCTGGATAACTTTTACGAGTACAGCCTGAAACTGTTGCGTTACGCAGACACCACTACTATCGCCTCGTGGGTCCGGGCCGACTGGACCTTCTATTCTTCACATCCCGCTCTTTTCCTCAGCACTTATCTAGCCCATGGCCTTCTCATCGACTACTTTGAGAAGAAAAGGAGATGTAGCAACGAAGACCAAAATGCAAACAACCTAGAGTGGTTGTCAAGTCTCTGGGATTGGTACACCAGCTACTTAGTCCATCCCATTGCCTCGTTCCAGAACTTTGAGTCAGACTGGGACGACGATCCCAATTTCCTTTTGGAAAGATTGGCATTCCCAGACCTCTGGCTTCACCCACTTGTACCAATAGACTACATCAAGAACCTGCCCACATGGAAGTTCAGACTCGCACAATCTGAGGGGCCCAACCGAGTGGGCCGTAACGATCGACAAAAATGCATGACAAACCCAAATGGCGGCTCCAGCGGGGACCAGGAAGCACATCACTGCAGTTCAGAAGTTCTTCATGGTAATGACAAATGTTCAGCTGCAACGAAGTCCGAAGAATCGTGGTCTGGTGGAGAGGAACGAGACACTGATTGGTCTCAGTGGCCTTGTGGCATGCTCCACTGCACAGAGTGTGTTGTGTGTCTTGAGAACTTTGAAACAGATTGCCTTGTCATGGGTTTACCGTGTGGCCATGTTTTTCACCAGCAGTGCATCGTGGTCTGGCTAGCTGGTGGGCGGCACTGTTGCCCTGTGTGCCGGTGGCCATCGTACAAGAAAAGACAGACAAGACAACATGCAACTGAACAGCTCGAACCAGAATAGCCCTTGTGTGATTAGTTTACGTCTTGCTTCCTGCACTTATTTAAAAAAAGAAAAAAACAAACAACTTGATGTTCATCTTTAGTCTTTAGATTCATAACATTGGCTCCTTGGTTTCTGTTGGTGGTTTTAACTTGCACAGTTATTCATTAAATTCATACTTCCCAATATTTTTTCAATATTTTTTCAATATTTTTTTTTTTTTATGGGAAAAACTTGATTTGGTTCATATGCCTTGTACTTAGATAAAAAAAAATAGATTTCAAAAGCTAAGTTATGCAAATGATAAAATATAGAATTGTAAATTCAATGCATATATGGTTACAATTTTCTGTTGTAGCACTCATCATACATCCCAATCAGACAGAAGAGAAATCCATATGTTCCTGTATGTGAGAATTTCATCTTGTGTTAAAAAAATGTGAATAATCTGTCTAAAATTGAGCTACCCTACTAAGACATTAGGGAAATCAAGACTTGAAGAGATGTGAGTCTTTATATAAAGGATTAACCGACTGGGCATGTGAATATGATTTTATATGTTTATTTTTTCTGAAAAGAAGAATAACTTTAAAACTGCCCTGTGCACAATTGAAAATGGCTTAGGCATTGACATGCAATTCTTAATGGCTCCATCTGCAATTTAAGTTATTGTCTTGTTGGAGCATGTCAGTTTGGTTTTTTTTGAACAGCATTTTGCCATTAACACTAATAAAGAATTTACCCTCTTGACTTGCTGTTTGTCAGAGTTTTTGGGAACTTAAACCTGTAATTGCGTTCAATTCAATAAAGTCCAATTTTTTTTAAGTGGTACACGTGGTTCCCCCTAGTTTTGTCCGGTCACAGCCATTTTAAACTTAAACGGTAAGTAAACTTTTAAACATAAGTTAGCCCACACATAATCTACTGTACACTACTGTAGTTTTTACATGTTAAAGATGTAGGAATCTTCCTTACACCTTTTACCATATATCTCTTACAATAATTGACCATATCACCCATTAATAGTACATACTACAGATATTAATGAGGTCTGTCTTAAAATCTTCCATAGTTATCTTGACAGATATGTCTGCTGCTTTTGGAACGTTTAACCACCAGATTCTCCTGTCAACCCTATTGCCAAAGGGCATCTCAGGAACTGCACTCCAGTGGTTTGAGTCTTACCTCTACTGGGGTGCCTCAGGGCTCAGTTCTTGGAGCACTTCTCTGTCTAAATGGCATCACTAAGTTCTGTCATTCAGAAACATGGCTTTAGTAGACACTGCTGTACTGATGGCACTCAACTCTACCTCTCATTCCATTCTGTTGATCTGACGAACTGCTTGCATCTCAGCGTGTCCAACAGACATTCCTAGCTGGATGAAGGACCAGACGGAGACAGAACTGCTTGTGGTTTCAATAAACCCATCACTTCATCAGAGTTTCACCATCCAGCTGGGCACATCATCCATAACTCATTCAAAGACGGCCAAAAACCTTGGAGTTGTGATTAATGATCAGATGATTTTCTCAGACCACATTGCTAAAACTGCCTGGTCCAGCAGATTTCCTTCATACAACATTAGGAAGATCAGGTCCTTTCTTTCGGAACATGCTACACAACTCAATATCTTGTTTTGTCCTGACTGGACTATTGCAGTGCTCTCTCAGTAGGTCTTTCAGACAGCTCTGTCAAACCTCTACAATTAATCCAGAATGCAGCTGCAAGGTTAGTCTTTAACGAGCCAAAAAGAACACACGTCACACCTCTGTTTAGCAATTTGCACTGGCTACCAATAGCTCTTTGCATAAAATTCAAAGGCATTGATGTTGGCCTACAAAACCACCACCTACTCTGCAGCCCTTTCTAAATGTACTACCTCAGACTTATGTAAAAGCTTATGTTCTGTAAGTAAACAGCACAATATAGTGCCATCCCAGAGGGTCACAAAATCATTTTCATGGACTTCTACATTAACTGTTTCGTCCTTGTGGAATGACCTGCCCAACTATGAGCAGCTGAGTCCTTAGCCATCTTCAAGAAATGGCCAGGAACACATCTCTTCCATCTTCATTTGACCCTTTAGCACTCTCTATTCTAACCAAATTTTATCGATTTGTTTTCTTTTTTGTTAAAAATAGCACTCAACTCAAGGTCCACTTTCCTGCGGAGTTTAGCTCAAACCTTTATCAAACACACCTGGACAAGCTCATCATAGTCTTCAAGACTACTAGAAAGTTACTGATAGTTAGAGGTAGACCTCAAGGGCCAGAATTGAGAACCCCACTTGCACTCTCTATTTGATTTCTAACTACTTGTTTTCTTTAAAAAAGAGCCCTTTAACATTAGCTTTCTCTATTGTTTTTCTATACTATCTACTTGATTTCTTTTTATTGATTATAAAAAAAAACCTTGCTACGTGTACTGCGTTAGGCTAACCAAGACTTGTCATAGCACTTACATATTATTGCTCTTTTTGTTTTGATTGCTTCTATTGTCCTTATTTGTGACCCTGGACCACAAAACCAAGATTTATACATAATCTGAAAAAAAAAAGAAAAATTATATATATATATATATATATATATATATGCATATATATTCGGGGGGTAAAAATTGATCTCATGATAATTGCCTTAAAATGTACTATTATCATTAAAATAAAAATGAACAAAAAATGAACGAAAAAATAAAATAACAAATATAATTTCCATTCATGCTTTCTATAATTTATGCAACAACAACAACAACAAAAAAGTATTAATAGAAGAATAAGCGTAACTGCATACGAGCGTACAAGGACCAAATCAATTAAATAGGCTAATTTAAAACTGAATATTTCTCGTCTATGAACTTGTGACGTATGTATCACGTTGGGCGTGCCTACCGCGCGTGCGTTGCTCTGTCACTACGTGCACCAGTGCTGGAGCTAATCTACAGTGTGCTGGGGCGAAATTGCTGTCGAGGTTGATGACTTTTAGAATGTTTTGCTGAAATCAGTGGCATATTTGTAATCTTAAATCCAACACCCAGAATCAGAAGAGGCAAGCATGCTGCGCGTCTGTTGGAAAGGGGCACATGCAGCAGCGCGGGTAAGTTTTATTCTGCTAGAGCGGTCATTCAGTGACCCACAGCGAGGCCCGGTGTTTCTTACGCGTATCCTTAAATTACGGATTATAGTAGTCTTTGTAGTGTTTGTTTAATTGACCAGTGATTATGTTAAACTAAGCTTCTTAATGGCTTGATAGTTTGATTAGTTAAGATTTGTTATTTGCAGTTTAAGTGGTACACCAGGATAGATCGCTGCTGTACGTCAACGACGTAACGTGGGGTGAAAGAGGC